>CM053791.1:689823934-690411434 GCA_028749045.1 Cupressus sempervirens | reverse complement strand
TATTGTCTAATGAAAATAATAACTTTAAATTAAAAAATATAATTTGTCTGAATTATTAATTAAAATTAATAAATAAGATCTGTTCAAAAAATATATTAAATGATTTTACAATACATTTAATCTAATTTAAGATATATCAAATATATTTCTTACATTAACTTTTTTACTTTACCAATTTTGTAATTTAGATATTTAAAAATTCATGTAATATAATTTTTTTAACTTAAATGTATGTTAATTATTATATAATTAAATATTTAAAAAATTATTATTTTATAAATTAAAATATATTCATATCTAAAATATATGTGCTTATAAGTGAGAATTATAAATATAAATTAATATTAAAACCTTGACAAATATTATCTTTATAGAAATCTTATCAATAAAAGTCTTGTATAAATAAATAAATAAGAAAAAAATTGAATATACTATTTAAAGTGAAAATATCATAAATGCTTACTTTAGTAAATATTTACTTAAAAATTAATATATATACATTTTAGCATTAATTATTTGATAATTAATTGTCATTATATGAAGGGTGTGATATAATGATTTATTAACTATTTCGCTATCATTACATAAAGATGTGATATAATAATTATTTTTATGTTTGAAAGATCATTTTTCAAAAGAAGTTTGTAGAAATTATTTTGTGAAATTTAAAAATATTTAAAAATAATTATTAAAGATAATGAGATTGAAGATATAGTATAATAGGTTAAGAGAGAACATTTATTATACTTTTATAATTATAAAATATATCTTCTAGAAGTATACTCATTCTATACAATAATAGTAAGGTCTTAACAATAGAAGAGGTGTAGATAGAAATAATAAGTTCAAAAAATAGATGAATATTATTATTATATACATAAAGTTCAAATAAAAGAGATACATATTTCAAAAAATTAAACATAAAGATTATCGTTTAATAAATAAAGGTGTATTGTAAATGTTTGTTGCTTAGTTCAACAACATAGATTTAAGATGATAAAATGAAGGATAGAATTCAATTTACATATTTTCCAAAATTAATGAGTGGTTGTGAATGCAACAGAAATGTCACTCTAATAGATATATAAATTTTGTCCAATGTATTAAATTTCTTTCCTTTACAACTTCATACTCACTTTGAACATGATTTGGTTGTTGCATGTAATGCATACCTAATTCATGTATGATTGTGCTTAATTTTGGAATTTTATATGGAAACTTGGTGCAAATGCTCTACTCACAACCTTAGTTATGACTCGAACTATCATGGCTAAGGTTATGACTCTAATAAATTGGCTACAAATTTGAATTAAAAACATTGACTTTGCAAATAGAAGGATACATTTGATGTTAACCTTCCTAAAAAATTAAATTAAAAAAGGTGTAAGTTGTATATAAATGATGCAAGAGCACCCTAGTTAAAGGGAAATCTTGCATCACCCAAAAATATTTCTATTTCCAGTTTTCCAATTTTGTGTTCTCAATAAGGGTTATTCTTGTGCAAAGTTGCTATTTGTGGAGCTTACTAATTTTAGTAAATTGGTCTTATGTGCTCAGATTATTCTAATCTCATATATGGAGATTCACTTTAGACATATCAACCTGTCAAATGAGTTTCATTGCCATTTCATATGTATTGGTGCAGTTATTGCAGATTTTTTGTATGAATTTTGGCTATCCAAACTTCAAATCCAATGATGAAAGCCTAAATGGCTTCAAAATGAGATCAAACCTAGTCTAATGAACAATTGCATAATTAATTGTGATAGAACTTTAGCCAAGGATTCTTGGAATGGGGTTATAGTAGCCCATCGGGTCAATGGTTTCCTATTTATGGTCTCTAGAAATGGGCCATCCAAAAATGAAAATTTTAAATTATCTTGAGTTGATCATATGTAATGAAGTGTAATACAATAATATGTTATGAGGTTGGTCAACTTCAAGGGTTAGGGCTTAGTGTTTAGAACCTTCTTAAGCCATGAAAATGCCTATATAAGGAAGGCTCATAGGTTTTATAGGGCATTTCTTGGTGGTAGTCCCAACTTTATCTTATAGACTATTGTAAGGAAGACACTCATGTGAGTTTGCATATAGTAATTATGTAATTTTGCATCTGTAGCTATAATAAGAATCTCATATTTTGTTTCTCTATTTTTGTTTTGTGTTGTGGTATTAAGGGGAGAACCCTTCATCAAGTGGTATTAGAGCTGGAGTTCCTAAGTGTGTAAACAAATCACTGATTGTGAGCTAGTTTACATTAGGACCATGGTTTGGGCTGAGTGTGTAGATAAAATGTTGATTTTGAAGTAGTTTTCAATAGGGTTTTAGTGGAAGTGCAAAAAGACCTCCACAAAGAGAGCATGGTGTCAGAGGTGATACACTTGAGAGTTTTAGAGCCTTACAGAGACAAATGCAAACATTGTAAGAAAAAATGCATAGAGGGATGAATCTTGCCATAAGAGATGAGAGAGAGGATGAAAGAGAAGAAGGAGGACACTTTGATCAAGAAGAAGAGGAAATTTTGAACTCATAAGAAGAAAAAAAATTTAGGGCCATTTCCAAGATTGGAAAAAGATGTAAGTTTGAGTTTCGCATTTTTTTGGAAATCTTGACCTAGAGGAATTGATCAATTGGATAAATGAATTAAATGAATACTTTGAGTATGAAGATATTTAAGATTCGAATAGCGTCAAATTTGTGAAGGCCATGCGAAGATTTGATGAAAAGAGATTCAATTGGAGCGAAATAGAAGAGGGAAAGATATAATAACCAGATGGGATAAGATGATAGCTAATTTGAAGTGATAGTTTGTTCCCATAGATTATGATCTTGATATTTTGAATAGACTATAAGGGTTGAAGCAAGTGGAAAGATTTCTTCTAGAGTATACCAAAGAGTTCTATTGAGTTCTCATCAGAATAGACCATGCATAAATCAATAAGGAGAAAGTTGTTTGTTACCTTAATGGGTTGAGGACAAGCATTCAAAAAAAATTGAGTCTAGTATGAATGAACAGTATTGAAGAGGCATACCCATTTGTCGAAAGAGTTAAGGAAAAGCTAAACAAGAATTTTGATAGCAAGAATAAAAAAAGAGGTTATGGTAGAAGATCTAGCAGGCAATCTTATGGAGGTCGAAATGATGATCAGAAGAATAAGGACGAGTCTAGTAGTAGCAATCAAAATTAGAGGGGAAACGGTCATTTCCATGATCAACATAATAGAGATAAAAGAGGAAGAGGAAGAGGGCAAGGATATGGATGAGGAGGTTTTCATGGAACCTATTTTCATTATGGAGAAGAAAGTCATAGGGACTTTGAATGTCCCCAACACCACGGAAGGAATGATAGAAGAACTAAAGGCTAGACCAAAGTTGTGCATATGATGAAAATGCCAAATCATCATATTCTAAAGATGTTGAAAGAGGAGAAGTCCTAGTTAATAGAAGAGTCCTACTGAGTGGTGAGAATGAATATGATCAAAGGAGGAGCTTGTTTCACACAAGGTGAAAATGTGAAGATAAGTGTTGTGATGTGATCATTGATGGTGGAAGCAATAACAATATAGTGTCAGAAAATATGGTCACGAAGTTAAAAGTCAAGAGGAAAAAACACCCATGTCCATTCTATATTGTTTGGGTGCAGGATGACCACAAGGTCATGGTCAATGAGAAGTGCTTAGTGAAGCTCCAGATTGGAAGCTACTAGGATGAGGTACCATGTGATATCATACCTATGGACACATGCCATATGTTACTGGGTAGGTCATGGTAGTTTGACAGGCATGTTGTGTATGATGGGCATGTGAATACCTTTACGCTAACAAATGATGGAGTAAAACATAAGTTGAAGCTATTAAGGAACAAAAAAGAAAAGGTATGTAGTGGTGCCAGAATATGCTTTGTTGATGGAAAGAAGTTCTTAGAGGGTATGAGGTGTGAGCATATGTGTTTTGTTGTGATGTTGAAAGATGGTAAATAAGAAGTAGAAGAGGTTCCTAAAAAAGTTGTAGATTTGTTGGAAGAATTTCCAAATATTGTATCTAATAATGTGCCTGATGGATAACCACAAGTGAAGATCGATTTCTAGGTGGACTTGATTCTAGGAGCCAATTGGCCAAACTAGGCAATGCACATAATGACACCAAGAGAAAGTGAGGAGTTGAATAGACAAGTGCATCTGTTGTTATAGAAGGGGTTGATTTGAGAGAGTCTAAGTCCATGTGATATACCAACAGCAGTAGCACCAAAGAAGAATGGAGAATGGAGGATGTGCATAGATTCTCAGGCTTTCAGCAAGATCACAATCAAGTATAGATTTTCATTACCGAAGGTGGATGATATAATTGACTATTTGAACAGAGTTGTGTATTTCACAAAGATATATATGAAGGGTGGGTAGCATCGGATTCACATTAGAGAAGGAGATGAATGGAATAATTCCCTCAAGACAAGGGAAGGATTATACAACTGATTAGTCATGCCTTTTGGGCTAACCAATGCACCAAGCACTTTCATGTGACTCATGAATGAGGCACTGAAGGAGCATCTGGGTAAGTTTTTCATTGTTTACCTAGAATATATTTTGATCTTATGTAAGACATTGGAGGGGCATTTGATGTAAAATTTTATGGTGTTTGATAAGTTGAGGGAAGAAAAGTTGCTAATAAATTTGGAGAAGTGTAGTTTTGTGAAGAAGGAGTTGGTGTACCTGGGATTTGTAGTTTCAATAGAAGGTCTAAAAATGGACCTAGAGAAAGAGAAGGTTGTCTTTGAATGGCCTACTCCAAGGATTGTGATTGAGGTAAGATATTTTCATGGATTGGCTAGTTTTACATAAAAATAAAGTTTATCATAGGTTTTAGTAGTATTTGTGGACCATTGACTAAAACAATGAGAGCGGATATAAAAGAATTAAGTGGATTGTAGGAGAAGATAAGAGTTTTAATATGTTAAAAAAGAAAGTTTCAGAGAAGCATATTTAACACTTCTAGATTTTTAACAAGGTGTTTCAAGTAGATAGTGATGCTAGTGGTACTATAATGGGAGTTGTTTTGAGTCAAAAAGGTAGACATGTTGCTTATTTTGGCGAAAAGTTGAATGATGCCAAAAGAAAGTATTGTGTTTATGATCAGGAATTTTATACTATAGTTTAGGCATTGAAGAATTAGAGACACTATCTTCTTTATAAGGATTTTTTTGTGTATACTGACCATCAAGCTTTGCAATATTTGAATAGTTAAGGAAAATTGAATCAAAGGCATTTTACGTAGGTTGATTTTTTGCAAAGTTATACATTTGTTTTGAAATACAAGAGTGAGAAGTCTTAATAGAGTTATAGATTCTCTTAGTAGAAGAAAACTTTTTCTAAAAAAGATGCAAATTGAGGTGGTTGGGTTCGAGGAACTCAAGATTTTGTATCTGAAGGATCATGATTTTGGTGAAGCTTGGAACGCTTGTACAAAACCTATTACACTTGACATGTTAAAGTGATTGGATTTCATAATCCAAGATGGTATGTTGTTTTTAAGGAAGTCAGTTGTCCATTCCCATAAGTTCTATGAGAGAGAATCTCATCAAGGATAAGCATAGTGGGGAATTGGCTTAGCACTTTGGTAGAGATAAAACGATTTCTTTGGTTGTTGAGAATTATTACTAGCCACCGTTGTAGCAAGATGAAAAGAATTTTGTATAGAATATCAGATGGCAAAAAGAGTGAAGAAGACTACATGGTTGTATTAGCCATTGCTTGTTCTAGAGAAGTCGTGGGAGGATGCAAATATGTATTTCATTCTTGGTTTACCAAGGACACAATTAGGGCATGATTCTATTTTTTGGTGGTTGACAATTTTTCAAAGATGACACATTTCATTCTCAGCAAGAAGACTAGTGATGTTGTTCACTTGACAAAATTATTTTCAAAGTAGTGGTGAGACTGCATGGTCTTCTAAAAATTATAGTTTTAGATTGGGATACCAAGTTTGTTGGGTATCCTTGGTGTACATTATGGAAGAAATCAAAGATGAATTTGAAGTTCAAATCATCACATCATCCACATACTGATGGACAAACAAAAGTTGTGAATCAGAGTTTGGGGAATTCACTAAGATGCTTGGTTGGAGATAAGCCAAAAGGTTGGGATCTAATTTTACCATAGGTAGAATTTGCATGCAATAATTTTGTCAATAGGAGTATTGGAAAATCACCATTCTAGATTATATATGAGAGCAGTCTCTAAAATTCTTCTGAATTGATGCTGCTGGATAAAGGAGAGATAACTAGTGTTGAAGTAGAGGATTTTGTTGAACATTTGAAGAACATCCATGAGGAGGTGAGGAAGCACATTACAAGGATGAATACATAGTATATGGCTAAAGAAGATGAGCAAATGAGGTATAAGGAATTTCAGATTAGAGATAAAGTCATGGTTCATTTCAAGAAGGAGAGATTTCTAGTGGATACATATAATAAGCTAAAAATGAAGAAGCTTGGACCATGCAAAATACTAAAAAGGTATGATTCTGGAAATGCCTATGAAGTAGAGTTGCCTATTGAATTGAATATTTCACCAGTGGTCAACATTTTAGATTTGATAGGATATTATGAAGGAGGTAATGGAGAAGAAGTTGCACAAGCATAGTGGAGTATTCCAATAAATACTTTAGCTAAAAAGGAGATTAAGGAGATATTGGATAGTCATGTTGGCAGAAGCACTAGGAACAAAACATATGAAGAGTATCTAGTCAAAGGGAAAGGGAGACCAATGGAAGATTCATCATGGATAGTAAGGGAAGATGTTGACTGTCTTGGTTTTCCTCTAAGTACCTAAGACGTAACAAGGTCACTTCTCAAATTACCCCGGATGTATGATGGAGGAGGATCCTGGGTGTAAGGGAAATCTTGCATCGCTCAAAAATATTTCTATTTCCAATTTTGTGATTTCAATAAGGGCTATTCCTATGTAGAGTTTTTGTTTGTGGGAACTTGCTAATTTTAGTAAGTTGATCTTATGTGCTGAGATTGTTCTAATCTCATATGTGGAGGTTCATCTTAGACATATCAGCCTATCATATGAGTTTCATTTCCATATCATATGTATTGGTGCTATTATTATAAATTTTTGGTATGAATTTTGGCTATCCAAACTTCAGGGCCAGTGATGAAGGCCTAAATAGCTTGAAAACAAGCTCAAACGATGGTTGATGGATGCTTATAAAATCAACCACTATAGAACTTTAGCCATGGATTTCAGAATGGGGTTATAATAGCCCATCAGGTCAATAGTTTTCTAGTTATGGTCTCTAGAAGTGGACCATCTGAAAATGCAATCTATAAATTGTCTTGATCTGATCCTATGTAATGAAGTGTAACACAATAATATAATATGAGGTTGGTCAACCTCAAGGGTTAGGGCTTAGTGTCTAGAACCTTCTCAAGCAGTGAAAAATGCCTATATAAGGAAGGCCTGTAGGTTGTCTGGGGAAGTTTTGGGTGATAGTCCCAACTCTATCTTACAGATTGGTATAAGGAAGGTACCCATGTGGGTTTTCATATTGTAAGTCTATAATTCCACATTTGTAGTGATAATAAGAAGCCCATATTTTGTTCTCTCAAGTTGTATTATTTTTCTATTTCTATTTTTTGTTGTGGTATTAAGGCGAGAACCCTTCATCAATAAATAAAACTTCATCTCTCATTTCAAACTCATATCTCCTAAGTGATAGAAATGAGCATGCAATCAAGCACAGTTCGGTAAATATTTGTAATTAAGGAATCCAACATTCAACTCTATATCTTGATTTCAACAATCATGATTAATTATGATATATTCCTCCATGATGAAGGTGTGCATTAAAATCATTCAAGAAACATCAAGCCCTATTTGAGACTCAAGACAAAGGTTTCATATATCTAAGGTGGAATTTATCAAGTCAAGCATTTCACTTATTGTTTCAACATATTTCCTTTCTAATGATAAGCTATCTTTTCATCAATAATTATTGTAGTGAAAGTGGGAATGCCAACATAGAGTTTGACTTAGGCAAACTCCTATGTACATCAAAACCATGCTTTCCATATTTGGTAAGTAAGTTCATATTTGATTGTATGATTAAGATTTTGTTAGTTATGAGAAATAAATAATATTAAGATAATGTGGAATTAAGAGAAGACACAAATGATATAACAAAGAGATTTAATGTGGTTTGTTCAATATGGGCTACAACCACTATAGAAACAATTGTCCACTTATTTTATTATTTAGAGAAGAAAAAAATACAATTTGGTCATTTTCACAATACACAATCAGTAAGTTGTCAAGCCTTTTTAAAGTGGTTTTAACAAAGTCAACTAGAAAAATTAACCCTAACCCTATTGAAGATACATGGTGGGTATACAATACATTCTTGATCAATTGCCACATACCAACATGTATAGAGTGCAACAAGTGTGCAAAGGAGATAGTGATAAACGATCCCAAATTTTGAGCATTACAAAACACTTGGACCAAGGTGCTCTCCAATCATCTCCCACAATTTTTGGTTAAATTTTAAAGAGACAAACTTGTGAGAGCTCATGATTACGAATCTACAACTTTCTATATACATAAGCACCTTGAGATTAGGGTTCACTCCAATCCCATCTAGTATTTTTAGCTCTATATTGCAACTACAAAATCTTCTCTATTTCCTTCTTCCAAATTTAAGCTACAATGTTGAGCATTCATTATTATTTGACTGTTATTGCTAAAAAATCAAGTTAATATCATTTAACCTCGACCTTGAACACTTAGTTCATGATTTAAAATCAATTGCAATACATAAAAGGAATCATAAACCACAAGTTCTTAGCTTCCCTATTAGAAATGTAGGTAATCTTATTCATGATCCTAATGACATGTAATTAAAACTTGGTATATTAGTTTGCATTCCTAGGCTAGGATTTCATTTCCACCCATTTCATTTTGGTGAGCTCAATGATATGCACGACTTTCGATTTTAGTTGTAGACTAAATTTTATTTTCATGAATGAATTTATATCTAAAATTTATTGGTTATACATACACAATCAATAATTAATCATAATATGTTATTTTATTTTTCTTAATTAAATGGTTAATTGATCATAAAAGTTCTATATCACATACTCCAATCATTTGGTTAATTTTCTCATTGCATAACTCTTTTCAACTGGTTAATTGATTACACTATTGTCATTTCAATTCACGTTCTCAATATCCTTCGTGAGATAAACTAAGGAATTAAAACTATATATCAATTCCCTTCTATCTCTGCCTAGCTTTCCTTCATTTGTTTCTAGAAATAAGTGTGCATTTGGAGTTTATACTTGTTTATGAGTTTAATAATCTAATGTTTTAAATTTAAGATTGTTATGAAGAATAATAATGTTGAACCTAAGTTACAAGTTGACTTGTTCCCACTAAAAAGAGAACAATCTTCCCTCAATCTAACATACGTTTTTATAATGCACCAAAAACTCACTCCGAATTCTTACAAGTTTCTAATAATTATAAATCATAAGATATGATTCAAAACTACCACAAAATCTAATATAAAAAACAATTCTTCTACATCCTTAAAAATATCAAATAGATTTACATTCATAGAACAACTAGCAATAAAATATAAAAAGAACCTTGTAAGGGATGATCTTGTATCCCTTAACCTCTTAGATATATATCTTTAATATTTATTTAATAAAAGAAAACCTCAAAACACCACCCAACAAATCATAAATCATAAAGAAAGACTTCAACCAAATGATATGTATAAAATCTCTCTCAAAGGCCATAAAAGACAAATCTACATGGGGTAATTAAGACCTTGGTGTAGTTTGCATGAATCTTCACCCTTGATCATCATTCACAAATGCCCTAGCACTAATTTATGTGTGCAACAAAATCTGATTTTGGTCATGGTCGCCCCCCAAGGGACATCTCAAATTGGGATTCCTTTGCCAATACTCCCTCCCAATAAAATTTTAGTCTTAAGATTCTTGTCTTCGCCCCCTCAATAAAGAACCCTCTTTTTGTGGGCTTCCCTTTGCCTAATGCATTAAACAACCTAAATACATTGCACTAATATTTAATAACATGTAGCTGGGAAGTTGGGCTTAGCTCACTTTTCCTTTTTGTGTTCGTTGGCTTGGCAAGTTGATTTCGTGTGGGACGTACAATGTGTTAAGGAGGACTTGTGGGCGGTGGAAGATTAAAGCACGGTCACATGGCGCACGCGGAAGTGACTTGGTTTCTTTTCATTTGACGGCACCTCCTGTTGCGACGGAACAGCTGAGAGTAGATTTTTCCCGTTTCTCGTTTTTGACGGTTACGGCGTAAGACCATCAGCGTCGCGTAATCATGGGAGCTGACGCACTTGTGCTCGTGCACTACGCCAAAAACGGGGTCAATTGGTGATGGGAGTCTTGTCCATCAATTTCAAAATTGTCCGGGGTTGGGAATCAACTTGCTGTCATTGGGGCCCTCAATCCCCCCTTTCCTCCAAGGACTTAGCATTTTAACTCCCCATCTTATAAAAAGAGTTTGTGTTCTTGCAAGAGATTGAAATAGATAGATAGATAGATGGAATTTTAACGTTCATAAGGGTAAAATTAATCTACACGACATTCTAGCCATTAAATTGACTTTTAGTAGTTCGGTTCTCTTTTTGTGCAAGTTGATGATGAGCGCACCTAACTTGCTCAATATTCTCCTTGTTGAATAGATCGTACCAAGAGCTGTTAGATATAAGTTCAAATTACAGAGTGGGTAAGGTATAGGGGAAGAGTACCAATAATTGAACACGTTCTAATAATCATACACTCTATGAACACTTGTTCTAATTACAAATTTTAGAGAAGTCTGAAAAATGATAACATATGCACCAATAGTAAGATACTTTTAACTTTTTTATTGGTAATTGACCCATTTGTACACCCCTAGTGGGACATTTGTGCATGACAACTGAGACATTTGTTCACAAGTAACAATTTTGAGTAGCAGTGATTGGTGAATCTTTAAGTGGGTGACGAGTGACACTTTAAAAAGGCCACTTTTTACTATTTTATGATTGACGAGCTTTAGAAGGAGCTTCATCAATAAGTAGATGATAAGAAATGTTTTTTAAGTTGTCAACTCACATACAAAGACAACAATAAAAAGTCGTTGAAATTTTATGTTGGAGCTCTTTCCCCATACACTTCATTTGTAATATAGTTATGTGCTTCGTGCAAGGAGTATGCACTTGTCCCATTTTACAATAAACCATATGTAGAGCCAAGAACAAATCACTTGTTATCGTGAACTACAAAACCACATTACCTTTCCTTTTGTGGAGCACTCTGACTTTGTGCCTTTCAAATTATTATGTGGATATTTCAAATCATTATCCATTTCGTATGATTGTTTTCTTGTGAAGTTCCCTTAAAGTATTGATCTCAAGGTTATGTTGTCATATATATGATGGTGCATCAATGTACATTTTTTTGGAGGTGTTCAAAATTATCAATAAATGAAGACTCACACTTGTGCAATAATATATATTTTGCCAAGTTGCCCAAAATGGTTCCGAAATGAAGTAAGGCCCATAGTTGTGCAATAATATGTTTTTTGCTAAGGTGTTGAAAGTGGTCCCAAAATGGAATAATACACATAGTTATCTAATGACATGTTTTTACTTGTTGCTAATGGGAAATCACATAATTGGTTGTTTTTTTAGATCTAAAATATTTTGGGGGATAAGTATTGTCACGTATTTTTTGTGCTCCTCTAAATGGAAAATTATGTCCATCTACCATTCCAACTATTGAACTTTAATATAGGCTTCTCTCCTTTAGTATATGTAATGCCCCGCCAGGTAACCCAGAAGAAAATAACCTATTATGTCACTAAGTTTTCCAAACATTTTTTTTTGAAAGATTATAACAACAAAAGATAACATAGCAGAATCAATAACTCACATAAATACATAAGCAATACATTAACAATTACATCTCCTAAGGGTTCTGTGACATTGAATCACATACATAAGGTTTATTAAGATTAAATTTGATACATAAAAAAGTCCACATCATTGAATAACCATAAGTACAATATCATATAAAATACAAGTACATAAGATGCCACATGGCATAACCATAATGCATAATCATCCTCTGTACAAGTCACAAAGTATGAAATGCTAAAACAATATATATCATGATATGATACAACATCTCACAAAATCTCAAAGAATCAAAGTATGATAAATCAAAATATGACCAAAGAATGAAATCACAAGATTAGAAGAATAGAACAACTCCACAAGTACATCCAACATTGGCATCCATTTGTCATATCTCAATGGTATAAGAAACACTAACACCTGACCTCGTGGAACCTAAATGGTCCATTCCCACTGTGTTGAGGAGATAATCTCAAGTCCCAAATGGATAACAATCCAAGGTCATAACAAAAATCTAGGTCAAGGAAATCCAGATAGAAATCTATCTCAAAGGTACCAAGTATACAAGTAACTTCTAATCCTAGAGGCAACAAAGACACCTAGGAAACCTAATATGCATGTGGGAAAGTGTCATCACATGAACCAACTCTAAGGTTACCTTGAAAACCTCTCTAGACTTTGCCCCCCTAGTGACTCTATGTGACATCAGTATCCTTTCTTACAGACAAGGCATACTAATGAGGCAAGGTCACAACCAAGCATCGTCTCTACTCCCATCCTAGCCTGTACTAGCACTCGAAGCATAAGCGAGGCAAAACATTGACTCTTATTAATTCATTTTAACCCATTTAATGAAATGTTATCACTTATTAAAACAACTTACAATGTGTTACCTAGGAAACCTCTTTAGGGCTTCGGCCTCTATTGTAAGCCACTTCCTAGCATACACATAGATAACCTACCTAGGCTCATAAAATTATAACTCATAAAATCACAATATTCACCTCAGTCCTATACAAGCAATTGGAAAGCATCAAAAAATATCTGATCAAAACCTCATAAATTACACCAAGAAAGTCACACTATTCACCTTAGTCCTATACAAGCAACTGAAAAGCACTAATGAATAATTGATCAAAAAATTCATCATAGAAATATGTGAATACATCACAATGGTTGGGAATATCATGTCTGGAAATAACATTTCCATAACAACATCATAAATCAATCACTTCCCAAGCCTTTAGTAAACATACATAACTAGTCAAAACTAGGTTTACCACAAACCCAAACATGAAAAAAAATATACATCTCATCAAGTAATTAAAAAAAGTGTAGTTATATAGCTAATATGGCTTGTCAATATAATATCATAAATATTTGATTCACAATAAGGTTTTCAAGTTTTCATTTTTTGAAAGTATCCTAGTTGAATAAGGGTTCTAATTTGGATTGATAAAAAAAAAAGAGGTTTCATTTATATAACTTAATCGACTAGATTTTCTAGATGTGTTCGATAAGATCTCATGTTGATTCACAAGGAAATATAATAGTTTAAAATGCATACTTGTTATCAATTAACATCATGCTTCTAAAACCCACCCACAAAACCTATTTATTAATATTTTAAAAGTACCACTATAGAATTTTAAATAATCATTATATTTAATAATATTAATTTTCATTTCAAAAAGAAAATCAAATTTAGTATCATTAAACTATAACTTAGAAATTTAAATTTAATTTAAACCTAATTAATTACACAAATAGGTATATATATATATATACATTATTATTGTTTTTATTGTTTTTAATAAACAATTTAAAATTAATTAACAAATGTATTAAAAACTAAAGGTAAAATTACCTTTTTAAAGAGCCCATAGGCTTTAAGCACTACGACAAAGTTGTTGCCCGCAGTAGCAAGCTATTGTGTAGCCTGCATGAGCAGTTGCATGGGTTGGGGTTGGGGATGTGGTGCCCCCTCTCCCGTGATATATATATATATATATATAATTTACTTTCCAATACAAGCTTGGAATATAAACTTTTCCAACACAACTTTTTTTTTAATAAGATAATACAGATTAAAATTCTAAAACAAATCATAGCTATGTTTTGTTTCCAAAAATCAATTCCCATCATGAGGGTTTCAATTATTTTTTGTTTCATAGACATTTCAATAAATGAAGAACAAAGGTTTTCAAAAGAAAACAAGAATTTCGATATAAAAACATTTTGTTTTTTTTAAACAAAAACTATAACCGGACGTGAAGAAGGTAGAGTAGAGGTAATTCAAAGGGATTTACTATAAAAATCTCAATAGAATTCCTACCTCAATCTGATGCTAAGTTTGACAATAGCTTGAAGAATACAAAAATTCCCATATCTCAAAATCCTTTTTAAAATTTGCTCCTCCAAATTTCTGTGTGGAGAAATGAGCTCTAATTTCCTAATAAATGATTTTCTCCTCTTAGGTTTTTCATTTTTTATGAACATGCAAAAGTCTTTCTTCTTATTCTTTTAATTAATTAATTTTTTTGTGCATACTTTTTGCATTTTAATTATAATGAAGTTTATTTAAATTATTCTCACTTACTTTTACTAAATAATAAGAAGTATTTAGAAAGTATATTTATTAATTTTATTTTTTTTGATTGGTAAGAGGCTGAAGCAAACATTAAATATTATTAATATTATGTATTGTTATTAATTATTATTGTTTATTAAGTTTAAGTGGATTTGAACCCTCAAGACCTCCAAAATAAGAGGCTCACAATTTTACCATTGTGTTGCAGGCTCTTGTCTAGTATATTTCTTAATTAGCTAATAATAATATTTAGAGTTCATTATTAAAATGAATCTTCTAACTTAATTATTATTTAATTAAATAAATATAATTATGTCAAGTTTGAACTTTTAATTAAATCTTTAAATTTGTTTCCTCTATTTAATTAATTTCTAAATTAATTAAATATAATTAGAAATTTCATTTTTTAAAATAATTTTTTTCATTAAATCAAATCATTTAATCATATCTTTATTTGATTTAATTATAACTGAAAATCACAACATACCCACTAACTAAATAAAAAAACCCATCTAAAAGACGAGGTAGGAAGTCAAACTTAAAAGTTCAAAATCTCAATTTCATGTCACCTGATGAATTCAAACAAGTACGTAACTCAAATACCTATCCTATATTCTAGGACAATTTGGACTTGAGAACTATTTCCACTCTTTACCATTGAGATACTCTGATAGGGCACACTATATACGCGCGCGCGCATGCCTGTGTGTAAACTAAACAGGTAATGGTGGGGAGTGGTACATCATGAAGATCCCAACTAGCAGGTGACTATGACTCCCTCTCTCAACCAAATCAAAAATGTCAAACATAAAGTAAAACATTATGTACACCATACACATGCAAGTATGTGATAAGAAACCATAAAAACTGCATATAAATCATCCATCTAACTATCTTCATAAAACAACTAAAATCACTATTTGAACGTACAAAGTATCATCATCAAAAGAATAATCATGAACACATGAAATAATCAAGTATAAAGTAACTCCTCAAAGATAATCCAAGTATGAAATAACATCAATCAAATCAGGTAACCAAGTACCATAAATCATAACACATAACCATAAGAGCTAGCCTAAAATAATTCAATAATATATATGAAAAGTAAACTAGGGTTAGGCATTACAATATATATTTTTATTTGTTTATTTTTATAAGTAACAATCACATCTTAGTGTCCAATAGGGAGTTGTTGAAGGTCAATTAGGAATATTTTATTTTATTTTGTGTACACATTTGTGTAGTACATGAGGTTAATTGGTATGTCATTTTAAAAATGATACTATATGTACAATATAGTTCACAATAGAGAAGTAATTGCTTCATGTCAGGGTGAACCTAGAATAGTGGGTTACACTTTTTTGGAGGATGAAATTCCTCCAAAAAAGCGATGGCCAAAATTTTGGCCTTCAAAGTTTCAATAGAAACTAGTTAATTAGTTTCTATCAAAACTTTGTTAGTTTCGATCAAAACTACTTTATTTGGTAGTTTCAATTGAAAATAATCACTTGTATTAGTTTCAATCAAAATTTTATTATGAGTTTCAATCGAAACTACATAATTTTTTTTGATTGAAACTAAATTGACTAGACTAGAGTTTAAAAACCACAATCTGCAACCCCATTTGTCATTTTCATTTCCGATTGCTAACTAGTTTCGATTGGAATAGAGGAAAACATGGGTATCTGACTCACCAACCTACGAAAGAAGTACAAATTTTCATTCTTCATCCCTTTCTAATGTTTTAAATTAAATTTTATATATTTTTCTATTGGAAATAACAATAGGAAAGTAAAGTCTAAGAGGGGGGGTGAATCAACACTTTAAAACTTTAACCATAAAACATTAACAACACATCCATCTCATAATTTAGCATATAAACTAAAATAGATAACTACACATTTGCATCCATAGCATAAAGTAAATAACACATGACACGATAAATTTAGTTACCAAGAAACCCTCCAATGAGAAGGTAAAATTGGAGTGGGGATGACACCCACAAATCTTCACTAATGTAGTTGTAAAGTGTGGCCTGTTATGGATACAATGTGTTTGATCATAATCTATGTTTTACCCTATCAAAGGCTTAAAAAGATTGTTAGGTGTCACCCTGCTAAAGGATTTAAACTGATAATAAAGTAAGCATTTGGTTAAGAGATTTATAAAAGCTCATTAAGACTACAAAACCTATTAAGGCTACTATGTTAGGAGATTTTCTCCGTATCACCTATTAAAATGACTCAAAACCATGATCCTTCGATTAACACACTACTACTAGATGTCAGATCTTCTCTTTTCTGATAAATCTTTGATCCTTCTAATCAGATATGTCTCCTTTTTCCTATCTCCACTTTTCTTTTTTCTCTCTAACTGATTCTATATTTCAAAACATTGTCATAACCTCCATAGCCACCATGAATGCTCTCTCTACACTTAGCATTCATCTCCTTACATAGACACAAACTCTTTAGGGTTTTCCTTCTTAAACAAACATAGGTGGAATGGATTAGGTAAGAATAAACAGCTATGGTTGACCCATATTTCCACTTAAATCATCCCTTAATTTGATTGGTTGTTTCCACTACATAGGGATTCACAATATACCTCCATCCATATCTCTTAGAATCGTAAAAAAAAATTATATTGGCCCAAAAATGGTTTACATAGAAGTTTGTTCCATTATAGACAACTATATCAAAAACTATTCACTTGACATTTGAAGACTCTGATGCTCGACACACACTGTGCTCCTAATGTTGTAACTTAGCTTCTGAATGGCTCGACACTATCTGTTTATTTGACACTTGAATCAATCAACATGTATAGTCTTCTCAGCATATGAGTGACTTGTCATTAACTATCTATATTTCTCGACATGTATTGGCTGATAACTTATGCTCAACATGCTTTGATCACTCATCTCGCATTGATTGCTCGACTCACTCTTATCACTTGGCATATACTATGTGTTTGACTTGCACTGTAATCTGCTAGTTTATGACTATGTGTTTTATCACTGCCTTGTCAAAACTAATATGAGATTAACAATCTCCCCCTTTGACATGAGTGAAAAAAACACTTTGTCATGGCATATACATCATTATTTATGCACAAGTCAAACAATATATAATTCATTACTCGACTCATATACAAAATTTCAAAATTTTGCAAAATGGATGACTAATCTATCATACTTTATTACTCCATTACTCCCCCTATGTAAATACTTCATTTATGTTTCTAAATCTACTTATGATACTCCTATTGAGTAGATATCTGCCTTGACAAATCATTTTCTCAAAATTTTATAATCTCCCTTTTTTGCCACTTATGTCATTTGGGTTATACACATATAGTATGTTTATCCAAAAATGGCTTGTGTAATTCTATAATTATCGTCAATCTAGCATCCTAGTTGTTGCAAGCTACCTCTAGTGATTGATAGTGAATATCTAGCTCAACAACAAGGTTAACTAAGTCATCATGAGTTGAAAGATGTGAATCTTTCTTCATCAATGTCTCTGCATAGGCTAGTTCCTTATGCAACACTTCCATGTGAGGAGTCAACACGGATTGGATACTAATCAAGGTAGACCAAATATTAGCATCTTGTGCTTGCAACTTAGAAAGCCTACCTTGAGTGGATAGTAGGCTCTGGAAATATGCTTGACTTTGACCAAGAGATAACTTTAAAGTGTTACCTATGTGTTGTAGATCTCCTTGCAATTGGCCAATAGCTCTATGTGTCTCCTCTATGAAATTCTCCACATTGCATAGTTTGGTGTATAGAGAGAAGATATTCTCTAACACTATCTTAACACTCTCATTTTTGGTTGCTAAGTCAACCTGTCTAAGTGCAATAACACTTGATATCTTTTCCAGTACCTTTGTATGGAACTTCCTTTTAGACCATTCAAGTAATTTGACATTTGACTCTAGGTCTTCATCTTTGATCTTGTCCACAATGGTGACAAGTTTCTCTGTGATAGGCTTATTTTCATTTATTTCTGGGAGGCTAAAAACATCAATGCATATCTCCTTGATATCATGTAGCACTTTCTTTTGCTTGTGTTCCCTCAGAATTTCTCGCCTCTTCTTTCTTTGTAGAGCATCTTGCAGTATACTCATCTCTTCTATAGTGATTGTATTAAGATTTAACTTAGGTAGCTCAATCAGTTCATCAAGACTTACACCACCATATGATGTAGTATCAACACTTAGTGGTGTGTTGGAGCTCAACCTTGATATTTGCAGTTGGGTTTCCTATATACTCGGCCTTTGAAGAGTTTGGCTACTAATAAGAGATGTAGATATTGATAGTGTAACTAGTGTTTGTATTGCTATCTCCTGGTTTGGCTTAGTACCCAACCCTAACTCTTTAGTCTCGTTATCCTTCATTTGAGCTTCACCCTAAAATGGTGTGTCAGGTACATGACTTGCTTCCTGACCTATTTTCACTTCAGTTCCATCTTTCTCAATAGTTAGTAATGTTGGTGATGTGACAACCAATCTTGCTTACAAACCCTAAGCTCTCTAGGGTCTTCTTAGGTCTTCTACCTAATCAAATAGGGCTTCTTTTATACACTATGCCTCTAAGGATTCTATCAAAGAGATCACACTTCTTCAACTAGTTCACATCAATAGGTTAGTACAAGATTACTCAAACTTCCACAAACATACAAATAACCCCAATGCTCCTTGGACCTTTCCATTTGGTCAAATGAATACCTAAGAATTCCTTAGGTTACTCATCAACATACTACACCCAAAACAAGTGCAAAACCATATTCAAGTTGTAATTCATAGGTAAATTTATGCTTAGGTGCTTAGAAAAAGGCTACAAGAATTAGCCCTCCAAATGCAATCAAATTGAGATATTTTGAAAAATCCCTTAACAATGGCCAAAAAAATTACCTCTCTTGATACCCTTTTAAGAGTACTTGAAGATTTTGTAACTCTTAAGCCCCCAACAATTTTAGGCTTAATTTGAGGGTTTCAAGGGTTTTGGTGTTAGCCCTCACCATCTACTTACTCACCACATTCTTGGATTGAAGAATCAGACCTTTCAATCAACTCCAAATGCTCTTTTTCAGATTTGTGATCCCTAACCAAACATGGTTTGCTTGCCTAGGGCATCACACTAAAAATGCTTGTCATGCTTCCCATGGGCTCTCCTTTTCTATACATAATCTAAAAGGAGTCTATTTCCAAATCCCAAGAGGCCCTACACTTTATACAGTGGGAAATGGCCCTAAGAATCCATTTTGTATTGGTTGCCCAATTCAGAATAACAGCCTGCTAACTTACAAAATAATTTATTTAAACACACAAAACTCTTTGTAACAACATAAAAATTAAAAATAGAAATGAAGGAAAACCACCACTAACACTTTTGACTTAGATAAAACCCTAATTCTGATCCACACAAAGTATGAAAAAAACACTCAAAGCAAGAAACTATTGTAATAAATAAAATGCTAATTACAATCCATACACTATCATTTCTCCTTCTTCCAACCTCTTGAAAAGGTTGAGGTTGTATTTATATAGGCTTTGAATGGATGTTTCCAAATACTTTAAGTGGTTGAAGGGATCCCACAAAGAAGTTTCTCTTTTTGCATAAAAGTTGCAAAAGTTGTCAATGACAATTGTGCAAGAAATGAGCAATTTTTGCAATTTTGCAAATTGTCTACCCAAACTTGCTCTACTTGCTCTTACACTTTTCAAAAGGATTAAGATGGATCCAAAACACCTAATAAGGACCTTAAAATATTTTCTTTCCCTATTTGACCGTGAAACCCCAAAAATTCTCTATTGAGCCAAATGAGCAATTAGGAGCAATATTGCATTATGGGGCTCTTTTAACCTATCTAACCTCACCTTAGGACCAAGTTGATCCTATTATTACTCTAGTGATGTGGCTAGCATCACTACAAGAAAATAATACCAAAGGAGCCCTTGGTCTACCCTTTAGCCTACCTAGGTGCTCCTGCACCATACTCCCTTCTAAAAAAAACTAAGTCCCACTTGATGGCAACATGTCTAAGGGTATTCCAACCTTTGCAAACTCTATTTTAGAACCCAAGTAGCCTCTAAAATTGGCTTTCCCTTCCATTGTATGAGATGATCCATAGACACCTTGTTCCTTGTAGACTTCTTCACCCTTGAGTCTAAAACTTTCTTTGCTTCCAACTTGTTGATGCTAGGTGCTACAATAGGCTCAAGGTCATCATGAACATCTGGGCTAATCTGAGGTAAGGTACCTTTGTATGCCAGAAATTCTTACACATTGAAAATAAGGGATAAGCCTAAATATTAAGGTAAATCTACCTTATAGGAATTTGCACCATACTTTTCCAAGATTTTATGAGGGCCTACTCTCTTCATTTGTAGCTTGGTAGGAACACCTTTTTGACGCCTTGCTTTATTCAAATGGACCATTACATAGTCCTTAATAGCAAACTAAACATTTTCCCTCTTTTCATCCACTTGTCCCTTGAGTTTTTGAGTGTTATCTTGGATGGTCTTCTTGACTTGCTCTTGAATCTCCTTCATAGTTTGAGAAAAGTCTTTAGCTTGTCCACTTCTCTGATCCATATCACCAAGACTAGTGGTCCTATTCTTGCTATCATTATAGGCATACTCTACTTGTAAAATTAAAACATCCCAATGTTGACCATATTCCTTAGTTAGGTACCTTAGAAGGTTTCCTAAGGTCCTATTAACCACTTCAGTTTGATCATCAGTTTGGGGATGGTATGCTGAACCAAATGACATGTTTGTACCAAGCTTTTTCCACAAGGTTTTCCAAAAATGGCTCATAAATTTAACATCCCTATCTGATACAATGCTTAATGGGAGTCCATGGATCCATAGAACCTCATTGAAAAATAAGTGGGCAATGTGACTAGCATCATTATTTGTCCTACATGGAATGAAATGCCTCATTTTGCTGAATCTATCAACAACAACATAAATGCTATCATACCCTTGCTTGGTTTTTGGTAAACCTACAACAAAGTCCATACTTAGACAATCCCATGGCCTATTTGGAATTGGTAAAGGCTGATAGAAATGTGCATTGCTGATTCCTCCTTTTCCTTTTATGCACACCATGCACTATTCCAATAGTTGGTTACATCCCTTGCTAGTTTTGGCCAATAGTATAACCTTTGCACTAGTTCTATTGTTTTGTTGATACCAAAATGACCAATTAGGCTACCATTATGCTTCTCCTATATTAGGTTCTCCCTCATGGAACCCCTTGGTACACACAACTAATTACCTTTGAATAACAAGCCATTTTGCAAGGTATAATCTAAAATTTTTCTATGAAAATGATTCTCAAAATCCATGCATACCTTGTAGGATTCAACAAAGTCCTCATCTTCTTTGTAGAGATTATGAAAACTCTTTATTCCAATGCTTTGGAGTTGAATCTCTTGGATTATCATAATCCTCCTACTTAGTGCATTTGTCACTTTGTTCAACTATCCCTTCTTGTGCTTGATTGTGAAGATAAAGGCCTGAAAATACTCCATCCACTTCAAGTGACTATTGCTCAACCTCTCTTGAGTGTTGATGTAGCTAAGAGCTTGATTATCTATAAACACAACAAATTCCTTAAGAAAAAAATAATGTCTCCACTTCCTAAGATACTGAACTAAGGCATGGAGCTCTAAGTCATAGGATGAATACTTCTTCTTGGCCTCATTAAGCTTCTCACTTTAAAAATCCATCGGTCTACCTTCTTGACTCAAAACACCACCTACTTCTAAGCCACTTGCATCACATTCTAAAGTGAACAATTTCTCAAAACAAGGCAATTGTAGGATAGGTTGAGTAGCTACTTGTTTCTTCAACATTTCAAATGGCTTTTCAGCTTCTAAAGTCCACTTAAACTTATACTTTACTCCACCCTTTATGTTATCAAACAAAGGTGCACAAATACCACTAAAATTTCTAATGAATTTTCTACAAAATTGAGACAAGCCATGGAAATTTCTTACCTCAGTAGATGTGGCAAGTGTTGGCTAATTTAGTATAGCAACAATCTTCTCCTTGTCCATCTTTAGTGTGCCTTGGGACACCACAAAGCCTATGTACACAAGTTCTTCCTTGAAGAGGTAACACTTTTCAAGATTTATGGCTAGCTTATCCTCATGAAGTGTCTTCAAAATTGCCTCAACATGCTTGATATGCTCTTCTCTAGTCTTGCTGAAAATAAGTATATCATCTAGATATACAACTACAGATCTACTTGTGAAATCTTTGAGCACTTCATTCATGAGCCTCGTGAATGTGCTAGGAGAATTGGAAAGACCAAATGGAATTACAAGCCATTCATAAAGACCATTAGTAGTCTTAAATTTTGTTTTCCATTCATCTCCCTCCTTTATCCTTATTTGGTGATAACCAATCTTCAAATTTAGCTTAGTGAATTATTTAGCATCTCCAAGACAATCCACAAGGTCCTCAATCCTAGGTATGGGAAACCTATACCTGATTGTAATCCTATTGATGGCTCTTGAATTTGTACATAATCTCCATTTACATCCTTTTCTAGATGCCAAGACAAGAAAAACTACACATGGGCTTATGCTCTTTTATATCAAGCCTTGATCCATCAATTCTTGAACTTATCTTGCCACTTTTAAGTTTTGATTTGGAGTCAACTTGTATGTTGCTTTATTAGGCAAGGAAGCACTTGGAACAAAGTCAATTTGATGAATTATAACTCTCCTAGGATGTAGAGTAGCTGGAGTACCATCACTCACTATGTCCTTGTACTTTTCAAGAAAAGTTTTGATTTCATTTGGTAAGGGTTCCTCGGCTGCATTTTATTTTGCTTCAGACTTTAGCACTATTGAAGTTGATGAAAGATCAACCCCACAACTCCCAAGAATCACCTACATGCAAAAAATTGTCACAAAGAAAAAAAAGACAAGAGAAGGAAAAGGTTTGCTCTAAAAATATGCAAATTTTATTCTCAGATAAAGAAAAGATAATAAAATTACAAAGAGATCAATCCTTATAAAAGGAGATCAAAACCCAAAAAGGGTAACCTAATAAGTTATAAAGGGTAACCTAAAAAGTAAAATCTATATAATAATTAATAATTAATTATTAAATAAAGAATAAAAAAAGTGCATAAAGTGAAATCTTAAGAAGGGAGAAAAGATAATTTAATTAATGAAATCAAATTAACCTTTTTCTCTAATAGCCCCCTTAAGATGAGCAATAATGCAGTTACAAACAATGCAGAAAGATGAAGGAAACTACAATGCAATGTTGAAAGCAAACTTGGGCCCCAGTAACAAGGCTTGATGAGGCACCCAATTACAACCAAATCTCTATGAAATGGAGAAGTAGAGAAAACCTAGTGGGAAAAACTCTACTCCAAAAAGAGATAGCCAAAAACCTAGTGAAGGACTGCAGAAGCCTCCAACTAGAGGAATGTTCTAGAAAATAGGAACAAAGAGTGATCATGAAGAAACATTAGTGAAGCATGAAGAAGTCACAAAATCTATCAAAAAGAAACTATTGATTTGTAGAACCTCCTTTGAAATAGAACCTGACTAGGTAGAGAAGACTGTAATCTGCATCGAACCAAGAGGCAAACAAAGGAAAACAACTAAACTCAAAAATATAAATAGAATAAAAAACTAAAGCCTAAAGAGCTGATAAATCAAACCAAGAAAGTATGAAACAATAGAAGAACCCCCCCTAATGTAGACAGGGGTGAGGTCACAGGAAACTGAGAAAGTGGGCCAATATCTCCTGCAAAAGAAAAAGAACCAAGAACACCGAGAGTGAGGAAGAGGTACAAACACCTATAAAGGCACATGTCATCAACACATCATGGGGTTAATGTCATGGAAGGGACACTCACTTAACAAAGGAAGAGGGCACTAAAAGGAAAACAACTATCCCCCCATGGCACTTTATAATGTAGTGCAAGTACAATAAGTCACAATAATGAAAAAGATTCTAAAAATGCATGGAGTGAGACTTTATCTCAGTGTGTTTGCATAAATATGCTTACAAATGATATCAACAATGATAAAAAAGGGCAAAGAACTAATACAATAGATAGTACATCCCAAAAGAAAAGATCCCATGCTATGAAAATGATCTTTGGACTTGAAACACATAAGATATCCACCATATTGCAATAAAGAAAAAAATATGATAGAAAGAGAATGGAGTAGAATCTGAAAGAAAAACTAGCATTTTTGAAAGAGGACTGAACTAGCTTTCCAAAAATATAACATTTTCAAAAAACAGAGGTGGGACACTCAAGATATGCTCTCTAGAGTGAAAAATGAACACCTAGATTTGACTACCCAAACAGGCAACCAAACTGCATCAAAACTAGAAAACTCGTACACCACTATCTTTGTCTCGTAACCAGCTTTCCAAAAATTCTTTTGGATTAAAAAAAATGTCTGTATGATGGAAAAAAGAGTAATAGGGCCCCTGGAAATGCATAAAATTTTTCTTTTTAAAAAACTTTATAAAAAGGCTCCACTTCAAAGCAATGGACGCAGGTGGTGGGCTAGAGCCATTGTGGCGGAGCTGCTGGTAGAGCTGCCAAGTGGTGACCGCTAGAGGTGACTATAGTGGTGCCACTATGGTTAGTTGACCATAGCAACCCAAAAACCACCAAAAATATATTTTTTTTTACAATTTTTTAGAAAAATCTCGCATTGAAGTGCATGTAGAGGTCGTATAGCCTTGTTGGGCAAAAAAGTTTTGCCTCCTAGATCAACGTTGTCCAAAATGGATGAAATTTATATGGAAACAAGGGTTTTTATGCCTTCTAAATCCATCCATGAGGTCTATTTTGCCTCAAGATGCTTCAAAAATTAGTGACACCCCTGTTTTCTTAGAAAATACCCAAAAAACTCCAGATCTAATTAGTCAAGCCCTCGTTCTATCTTTTTCTCCAAATATTGAACAAGCTGTAACAGATCTGGCTCTGATACCATGTTGAAGTTGATGAAAGATCAACCCCATAGCTCTCAAGAATCACCTACATGCAAAAACATGTCATAGGGAAGAAAAGGAGGCAAGGGTTTGCTCTGAAAACATACAAATTGTATTCTTAGATAAAGAAAAGATAATGACATTACAAAGAGATCAATCCTTATATAAGGAGATCAAAACTTGAAAAGGGTAACCTAATAAGTTACAAAGGGTAACCTAAAAGGTAAAAGCTATTTAATAATCACTAATTAATTATTAAATAGAGAATGCAAAAAGCACATAAACTAAAATCTTTATAAGGGAGAAAAGGTAATTTAATTAATGAAATTAAACTAACCTTTTTCTCTAAAAAGTACTACTGCAAAACTTTGACATTCCTCATCCTTGAGGTCTTTAACAAACTCTTTCCCACTACAAAATAGCACACTAGGCACTTTTTCTTGTGTTTCCTCCCCTTCCAATAAGGACTAGATTTTGAAGGTCTTTCCTCCTTTTTAAAAAGTTATGGCATTTTCCCTACCATCATGCACAACTTTCCTATCAAATTTCCAAGGCCTACCTAGCAAAAGATGACAATAATCAATAGGAAAAACATCACACAACAGTTTGTCCTTGTATCCTGTTATGGAGAATTCCACCCAAGCTTGCTCATTCACCAAGATGCTTTGTCCCTTGTTAATCTAAGTAACCTTGTAAGGGTTGTCATTAGGTATATTCTACAATTTCAACTTAGTAACAACCTCCTCTGATATTACATGATTAGTAGAACCAGAATCTACCACCACTTTGCATACTCTTCCTAGGATTTTGCATTTTATCCTAAACAATACCCTCCTATGTTTAGGTTCATCAATATCTATTTGTTTGATAATCACTCTCCTAAATATGAGGTTCTCACCTTTTTCAAACTCAATGTGGTCTACATCAGATTCTTTTCTGCAATCCTCTTGTGCATATGCCATTCTTTTGTCCTGATTTGAAGAAGAAGGCTTGTTTAGGTATCTGTAGGCTGGATGACCCAAGTGACCACAATTGTAACATTTCATAATTGCAAAGTATGAATTTGATCTACCGAATCCTCTCCCTCTACTTGATCCTCCTTGGTTACCTCACCCTCTATTACCACTTCTTGAGGAGTTATCACTAGCTTGCTTGGTGAACTTTCGTTCACCTTGATTCTTTTGCTCACTACCTCTACCCTGGAAGCCTCCCCTTTGTCCTCTTTTGGTTTCTTCCCTTAACTCTATTCTTGAAGTTAGAATCTTGTTGCCTTTTTTTCTTTTCCTCTACCTTTAGAGCTAGCCAATGGCATCTTTGAATTGTGGTAGGTGCCCACAAACTGAGCTCCTCTTTGATATTCCACTTCAAGCCACCTGTATATCTTGCCACTTTTATTGGCTCATCTTCTTGTTGCTTGGATCTCAGACATAACCTTTGAAATTCTTTAGCATAAGAGGTCACATCTAGGTCTTTTTGCTTCAGCCCTTGTCTTCTCTTGTGGAGTTGAATTTCAAAATCTTCAGGTAGGAAGTTCTCCTTCACTTTACTGACCATTGCCTTCCAGTTAGCTATAGGATTCTTACCCATGTTGATTCTTTCATCTTGTGCATATTTCCACCATGTTAGAGCTGAGCCTCTAAGCCTTGACTTAGCAACTTTAACCTTTTGTGCCTCTGATACCTCCTCAAACTCAAAATGATTCTCCATGCCATCTATCTAGTCCATGACTACATCTATGTCCATCTTTCCATTGAAAAGTGGCACACCTTCCAAAGATTTTCCTCCTAGGGCTTTGATAGCCTTCAAGAAGGGCTCTTCATTCAAGATAGGGTTAGGTTCAGGGACTGCATCCTCATTTTCTACCTCTTTACCCATCTCAGATTCTTCGTCTTCCTTTCTCTTGGCTACTTCAACAAATGCATCCAGTTTCACCTTCACCTCTGCTAGGGATTCTTCAAGAATTATATTCTTCTCCCTTTGTTCATCAACTTCCTTGGCCAATTTTGCATTTGTAACCATGCTGGCTTCACCTACTAAGTCTCCAATAGCTGTAGACATCCACCAGCTATTCCCAAATCTTTAACTTGCTCTAATACCACTCTAATGTGACAACCAATCTTGCTCACAAACCCTAAGATCTCTAGGGTCTTTTTAGGTCTTCCACCTAATAAAATAGGGCTTCTTTAACACTCTATGCCTCTAAGGATTCTATCCAAGAGATCCCACTTCTTCAATTGGTGCACATCAATAGGTTAGTACAAGATTGCTCAAACGTCCACAAATACACAACTAACCCCAATGCTCCTTGAACCTTTCCATTTGGTCAAATGAATACCTAGGAATTCCTTAGGTTACTCATCAACATAATGCACCCAAAACAAGTGCAAGACCCTATTTGAGTTGTAATCCATAGGTCAATTTGTGCTTAGGTGCTTGGAAAAAGGCTACAAGAATTAGCCCTCCAAATGCACTAAAATTGAGATATTTTGAAACATCCCTTAACAATGGCAAAAAAAAATCACCTTTCTAGATACCCTTTTTAGATTACTTGAAGATTTTGTAACTCTTAAGCCCCCATATTGTCTATATAGCCCAAGCACAATTTTAGGCTTAATTTGAAGGTTTCAAGGGTTTTGGTGTTGTTTGGGTTTTAAACCTCCTAAAATTTCTTACCAAGAATCCTCCTCTAGACTAGAGTTAGTCCTCATCATATAATTACTCACCAAATTCTTGGATTGAAGAATCAAACCTTTCAATCCACTCTAAATGGTCTTTTTCAGATTTGTGATCCCTAACCAAACATGGATTGCTTGCCTAGGGCATCAAACTAAAAATGCTTACCATGCTTCTCATTAGCTCTCCTTTTCTATACATAATGTACAAGGAGTATAGTTACAAATCCCAAGTGGTCATACATTTTATATGGTGGGAAATGGCCCTAAGACTCCATTTTGTATTGGTTGCCTAGTTTAGAACAACAACCTGCTAACTTACAAAATAATATATTTGAACACACAAAAATCTCTATAACAACACAAAAAATAAAAATATAAATGAAGGAAAAACACCACTAGCACCTCCAAATTATAAAACCCTAAGTTCGATCCATACAAAGCATGAAAAAAACCCAAAGCAAGAAACTACTGTAATAAATAAAATGCTAATTACAATCTGTACACTATCATTTCTCCTTCTTCGAACCTCTTGAAAATTTTGAGTTTGGCCTTATATAGGCTTGGCATGAACGTTTCAAACTCCTTTAAGTGGTTGAAGGGCTCCCACAAAGAAGTTACTCTTTTTACATAAAAGTTGCAAAAGTTGTCAATGACAACTTTGCAATAAATGAGCAATTTTTGTAATTTTGCAAACTGTCTACCCAAACTTGCTCTACTTGCTACTAGACTTTCCAAAAGGATTAAGATGGATCTAAAAAACCTAATAGGTACCCTAAAACACTTTCTTTCCCTATTTGGCCCTCAAAACTCATAAATTCTCTATTGAGGCAAATGAGCAATTACGAGCAATATTGCATTGTGGGGCTCTTCTAACCTATCTAAACTCACCTTAGGACCAAGTTGATCCTATTATTACTCTAGTGATGTGGCTAGCATTACTAAAATAAAAAACCACCAAAGGAGCCCTAGGTCTACCCTTTATCCTACTTAGGTGCTCCTACACTAGTTGGCAAACCTAAACTATTTAGGCTAGGTAATGATGTTTCTGTTTGTTGCACCTCTCTCC
Source organism: Cupressus sempervirens (assembly GCA_028749045.1). Taxonomy (NCBI): domain Eukaryota; kingdom Viridiplantae; phylum Streptophyta; class Pinopsida; order Cupressales; family Cupressaceae; genus Cupressus; species Cupressus sempervirens. The sequence continues at coordinate 690,382,154 of CM053791.1, read as the reverse complement.
CTTTCATCTAAAATACAACTATGGGAATTGCAGATGGTACATCAATTGTAGCAAATATCTATATTAGGTTTGTACTTTGATCTCCTTGGAGATCCTGTGTATCTATCTCTTTCACTTCTATAGATCGAGGGGCACATTTGATGTATCATGTGGTTTCTCCCCTACAGATGCAATTTCTACCTTCTCAATCTCATCCACTCTCACCATTATAGGATTTGTACATAGTTGTGTTGCTATGGTGGAGTCCTTAAGGATTTTCTTCAAATCTAAACCTTAGTCAAAGGATTTATGCTAAGTGTTGAATTATCAACAACATCCTTGATAATAACCACTGAGTCCTATTGACTCTCCTATTTTGTATGTGGTGGACTGATACTCGGCAGCTGTACATCTTTTACATCCTGCTACTCATCTTTAGCTATGACCTCTTCCATAGTTCCTTGAGTCCCTTCCACATAAGATTTTTTGACTATGATTTCATCCTTTTTTGTGTCACCTTTCGCAGGTTCCTTTATCTCTTCATCTACTTTCTTTGATGTGGCCTTGGTGGATACACCATAAATGTCCTTCCAAAGAAATGTACTCTGAATTACCACATCTTCTAAATTATTCCTAAAATTTTTAAAAGCTCTATATTTGGGGGAAAATCTCCTCTTGTATTGGTTCATGGCTTTAGCCATCATCTACTTGTCCAAAGTAGGCATAACTTAGGCTAATTGAGCCTCTCTTATTTGCATTTCAGTGGTCAAACTAAATTGCCAATTTTTCTCAAATCTTTCATATAGAATTTTAGGTAAGGAGTCAACAATCTATAATGGAGTAAATTTAAATGTAGCCATCATCTCATATATGGATTCTTCAACCTTATTCTTATCTACATTCCCTAGCTTATCAAAATCAACATTTGTGAAACTAGATAAATCTACAATTATAATGATATTTTCACACAAATTATCTATGTCAGAAGAGGGATTGTGGCTTACCACCTTGTATTGACTCAAGTGCTATAGCTTGTTCTTCTCCTCATCTGAATCTGGTTGAGGCACTAACTTCTTCTTTAATGTTTTGTATGTCTCCTTAGTAGGCTCACTTAGCTCTACTATGTCAAGTGTCCTCTTGTGCTTAGGCTTCACAACTTCTGTAGCCTAAACTATGGCTGCCCTTATGCTTGACCTAGTAGTAGGTACAATAGGCTTCTGTTGTGGTTTCTTCATAGGCTTCTCTATTTTATCCATAGTTTGTTCTTTAGAGTTCCTCTTCTTGGCCTTAGCATCCTTAGGTGCTTCCTCAACTTCTTCTCTGTCGACACCTTCTACTTCTTCTGATTGATCCTTGCCTAAGCCTTTAGTTAATTCTAGTGAGGCCTAACCTTGTTCTTCCTCTTCATCATCATCATCTTCTTCTTCTTCACCTCCTTCACCAAATCTCTCCTTCAACTTTTTCACTATTTTTTTCTTCTTTCTAAGAACTATAGCTGTCTTTAGGTCAATTGTGATCCTTAATTTGGCTTCCTCATAATTACCAAATGAGGTGGCACTATTGTCAATATGTTCTGCTAGTAAGGCTGTAATTGTTGTAGAGTCCTCATCTACATTGATCTCATATGGAAAGGGTTTAAACCATATGACTCTTGGTAATGCTGCTAGCACATATGTGTGGTCTACATCCATTAGGAAACAAACATCATCATAATGTTTTTCCACTAGGGATATAGGGATCCTCAACCTCTATTTCATCGATTTCTTAAAATCCTCAAAGTAGCTAGTCATTAGTAATTCAAAGTTATCTCCAAGATGCTCAATAAATTCTAAAATCTGTTGTATAATTTACCTATTGGTCTTCCAAGAAACTTGACCAAAGGTGGGGAAGGTGTTTTGCACATAAAAGAATATGAAAACAAGTAAAGAACTAAATTTGAATGATGCACTTTTTTCTTTCCTAATGGCCTCCAAAAGTTTTTTGATAATTGTTGTAGTTGTAACTTGGAAAGGTCATACGAATGGTCTCTCTTTACTATCTTGAATTCCAAATCAATGACCATACATGATACGTTGTTCAATCCACTAGACTATTCAAAAGAATTTTTAAGCTATCACTCTCACTATAAAGGCAACTAGGGGGTCTACAATTGTGTTAATAGATATCCCTCTTTTGTTCCACACAACACCTATATTATTTTCTATAGTTTCCTTCACATCACTTCACATACTTTTAGGCCAATCAAGAGTAGGATACCCTAATACTTGGTTTACAATCCTCTTACTAATCTTAATTGGTCCACCTTCTAACCAAATATAGTTATCATGTATGTGGCTTAAGACAATTTGAATCCATTTAGTCTTCAACACTTTAGGAAAATCTAGGGCATCGTTTAACCCTTTTCTCTTGATTATTTTATACTCTTCCCTCAAGACTCCATTCTCATAAAGTTTTCTATAGGCATCTCTTATCTCCATGTCACCTACTTCTCCAACCTTTCTAGTATAACAACATCTAACATCTTGGATCATCAATACTTTTGGTGGTATCATAGATAACGTACTAGACAAGCCTTCTTTATATGCCATCTCAGGAATAGCTCAGAAAGGGGGTTACCTAACATCATTACTTATCAATTGAACATTGAAAACCTCCTTCCCCTCTTTCCTAACATTTTCAAAAGAGCTAGACATCATTTAACTACTTAGAGTTTGTGAGAAATGAAACAATGTAACTCAACAATAGCTAAATACCTTTTGAATTTGATGATTAATGATGAGTAGCAATTAAATCCTATTCATAAACACTTGAATCTCTTTTTTCAATTTTCCTTTGTGCTCTTTCTGTGCTCTATAAACTCTGAAAATAAGTAAAAAGTTGACTATATAACCCTTCATATTTGACAATAAATGCTCAATGCTTACATAGTTGTAAGCTTGTCTATCATAGGATTTGCAACTAACTTAGCTAACACATGATTTCCAATATGCTCATCCATAACTATAATATCATTCATGCTTAGAAATAACTATGAAAATTTCCATGCTTGACAACAATTGTAACATCTTCCATGCTTGGCACCAACATAGAAAGGAAAAGAACTATAGATTTTCTCTAGATTCTAATATTGCATCTCAATTCATGCATATATAATCTTTTTAGATCTTAGATTTGTGGGTTTGATGCATAATATAACTTTTGAAATATTAGTCCCATACATACCTCTTAATTGCCTAGTTGGGAGTGATGTGATCACCTAATCCATTGGATGAAGTGACCTCATCTGAGCTTGATGTACTACAATCTTCCTTCTTTTTCCATGTCTTGTTCATCTGCACCTTTACCTTCTCAAAATTGACCTTTTTATTGCCTTTTCTAGTTTCATTAATCAACATGTGACCTAGTTGGATAATTTCTACTGACATGACTAGTCTCGAGACAACTAAAGCATGTTGTCTCACTCAACCATCTATTGTAATTGCCTCTAAAATGTGTTCTAATACAATTCTCAAGAACATGTCCATAATCTTGATAATAGTGACAACTATACCTTGTGTTGTAATCCCAATCATAGGATTTTCCCTTTTTTTGTACCTTTGTCTACTTGATTGATGTCCACTTGGCCTTAGATCTGCATTCATATGCTTTTTGTCCATGCTTTTAACATTTGTGGCAGTATCCTTCAAATCTCTTAGGGCTCATGGTCTTGGACCTACATTCATGTGCCTAATGTCCTTGCTTGTTGCACTTATGATAGTAACCCTTGAATTTCTACTTAGTGTTCTAATTTCCATTGTTGCTCCTATAGACATTTGCTATATAACCTAACTTTCCACAATTATGACAAGTGGGTTTTTAGTTCTTACCTTTGTTGTTCCTTTTCTCACCACTTTTAGATGATTATCCTTCCTCAATATTGGTGTATCCTAATCCAACAATATCACTATTAGGTCTTGGATATTTCATCAATTTCTCAAGGTGTTTGATGGATTCACTTGTTTTGTTGAATCTTTCAGTGAATTCCTTCTCTAACCTTAGTTCATTTCTTAGTTGAACATTCTTTAACTTTAGAGTTGTGATCTCCATGTCCTTTCCATTCAATTCATGGTTTTCAAGGATCAACTCATTCATTATATATGATTTCCTATTAGCAAGCTTTTGCACATTTGATGTCTTCTCTTCAAGTCTGTTAGTCAATATCCTTTTGTCATCTTCAATCATGACTTTTTCTTCCTCAACTTTCTTTTTCTATTCAGTCACCTCACATAGTAATACTGATTGGACTTCTTGTTCTATTTTGAGATTTCTACCCTCTTTGTTTAGAGCATTGTTCTTTTCCATCAGATCTGCAACTGCTCCATCAAAATCACTTGAGCTCCCATTCTCAAACAATATAATAGTGTATTATTCTTGGTATTGAGTGTCATTATGCTGAATAGCAATTTATTTTCTTCTCTTTAATGAATCTTTTAGTTCATCTCTTGCCTCCTTAAGTTGATGTAGGGAAAGTTGCATTTCAATCTTCTGGTTCTCAATAGTTTTTCTCAAATTGTAGACTTGCATCTTCAAGATCTTACCTCCAAAGCTGTAAAAATTTCTCTTCAAGAGAACAAATCTCTAATACCAATTGTTGGAAACAACAACGTGAAAGTAAACTGTGAGAGGTGGGGGTGAATTAGTACTTCAAAACTTTAACCATAAAACATTCACCACACATCCATCTCATAATTTAGCATATAAAATAAAATAACTAACTACATGTTTTCATACATAGAATAAAGTAAATAACACATGACACAATAAATTTGGTTACCTAGAAACCCTCCAATGAGAAGGTAAAACTGGGGTGGGGATGACACCCACAAATTTTGACTATTGCAGTTGTAAAGTGTGGCCTATTATGGCTACAATGTGTTTCAGCATAATCTATGATCTAACATATGAAAGGTCTACCCTATCAAAGGCCTATAAAGACTATTAGGTCTTAAACTACTAAAGGATTTAAACTTACAATAAAGTAGGGTATGTGCAGGATCATGGTGTACCAAACTATGGCCTTAAGTGGCAGTGAAAAATCAGAAAATCAGGGTTATGTCAACTTGACACATAATTTTAAAGTGGTTATGGACTTTATATCAAAAAGTTGTAAGAAAATAATCTGTAAGAAATTGAATATAGTTTCTAAACTACTAGGCCTTATTAGGAGAAAAAAATAATTGATTGGTCAAAAGGTTAAATTTTAATGCAGTACTACAAAAATTTTAGGGCAAAAATAAAAAGTAGGTGTATGTCTGACCACCTTAATCAAAATCAAATGATAATTTTTTTTAATATAATTATAGATATGAAAAGTAGACTCATGCCCGGATGTGACGCATATTTTTTGGTATTTTTATTCCAAATAAATAATTAAATATGAATTTTTTACCAAAACTTTTTCAGAAAAAAAAAGTCCCGTGTCTGACCACCTTAATTAATAGAAAATTTTACCAAATTTAATTTAATTTTATTTTTTCTTATACTAGGCGAAGCATAGAATGTGACGCAACTTTTAGATTTAAAAAATGTTATACCGTTTGAAAATTATAGCTTTTTTTCAATCAGTATGTCAATCAACACTTTACAATAATCTTCATTGATAATTAACTAATAAATAGTTATCGATCTCAGAATTTGACAGAAATTATATTGATGGAATCTTCAGAGTGATATTAAAAAACCCTTTTCATTTCATTCAATTTCAATAAAAATAACATTGTCAGACGACTAACCGAAGTCTGAGTATCACTAAAACCCTCTTCAAACACGTCTTTTGGGTTGACCGGGTAGGCTTGGTAAATATCAAGCCTAATCGGATATCGGATTTGAAATCGGATATCGAATTTCAAATCGGATATCGGATTTGAAATCGGATATCCGATATGGCTAGGTGAATTTTGGTGGGAAATTTGAAATCCCAACCCATTTTGGAGGGAAAACCGGATTTAAGACTTATAGCTTATGATTTATAAATTATTTTTGTTATATTACTATGTAAATATGTATTATAATATATATATATATATATATATATATATATATATAATAACATAATGTAAAGATATAACATATAATATATTAATATATAATAATATATTATGTTATTCTCATTATAATCTATAAATATAATTTATATTATTATTATTTTTACTAAAGATAATAACGTAATATATATATATATAAGTATGTTATTAATATATATATAATAACGTAATATTTTTATTAAATATAATAACCATATATATAGATATATATATATGTGTGTGTGTGTGTGTGTGTTATTAATATATATTATTATATTAATATGTATGTTATTAATATATATGTATATTATTAATATATATGAGTCAAAGTGGGTCATAGGTTGACCTATGACCCCCTTCGACCCATTACATAACAACATATGTCCCTAGGGGTCCTAGGAACCCTAGTGACATATTAGAATCGTTCTTATGGGTCGAAGGAGGTCATAGGTTGACCTATGAACCCTTTCAACGCATTACATTACGACATATGTCCCTAGGGGTCCTAGGACCCCTAAGGACATATTAGAATCGTTCTTATGGGTCAAAGGGGGTCATAGGTTGACCTATGACCTCATTCAACCCATTAAATGATGACATATGTCCCTAGGGGTCTAGGACCCATAGGGACATATTAGAATCGTTCTTATGGGTCAAAGGGGGTCATAGGTTGACCTATGACCCCCTTCGACCCATTAAATGATGACATATGTTCCTAGGGGTCCTAGGACCCCTAGGGACATATTAGAATCGTCCATATGGGTCAAAGGGCGTCATAGGTTGACCCATGACCCCCTTTGACCCATTACATGATGACATATGTCCCTAGGGGTCCTAGCACCCCTAGGGACATATTAGAATCATTCATATGGGTTGAAGGGGCTCATAGGTTGACTTATGATCCTCTTCGAGCCATTACATAATGACATATGTCCCTAGAGGTCTTAGGACCCCTAGGGACATATTAGAATCATTCTTATGGGTCGAAGGGGGTCATAGGTTGACCTATGACCCGCTTCGACACATTACATGATGACATTTGTCCTTAGGGGTCCTCGAAACCCTAGAGACATATTAGAATTGTTCTTATGGGTCAAAGGGGGTCATAGGTTGACAATTGACCCACTTCGACAAATTACATGATGACATATGTCCCTAGGGGTCCTAGGACCCCTAAGAACATGTAAGAATGCATCATATGGATCAAAGGGTGTCATAGGTTTACCTATGATGCCCTTCAATCCATTAAATGATGACATATGTACATAGGAGTCCCAAGACATAAAGGGACATATTGCAATCATTCTTATGGGTCAAAGGCGGTCATAGGTTGACCTATGATCCCCTTTGACCCATTAAATGATAACATATGTTCCTAGGGGTCCTAGGACCCCCAAGGACATATTAGAATCGTTCTTATGGGTCAAAGGGGGTCATAGGTTGACCTATGACCCCCTTTGACCAATTACATGACCACATATGTCCCTAGGGGTCCTAGGACCCCTAGGGACATATTAGAATCATTCTTATGGGTCAAAGGGGCTCATAGGGTGACCTATGACCCCCTTTGACCCATTAGATGATGACATATGTCCTTATCGGTCAAAGGGGGTCATAGGTTGACTTATGACCCTCTTCGACACATTACATGACGACATATGTACCTAGGGGTCCTAGGACACCTAGGGACATATTAGAATGCTTCATATGGGTCAAAGGGTGTCATAGGTTGACCTATGACCTCCTTCGACCCCTTAAATGATGACATATATAGCAAGGGGTCCTAGGACCCCTAGGGAGGTATTAGAATCGTTCATATGGGTCAAAGGGGGTCATAGGGTGACCTATCGCCCCCTTCGACCAATTACATGACGACATATGTCCCTAGAGTTCTTAGGACCCCTAGGGACATATAAGAATCATTCTTATGGGTTTAAGGGGATCATAAGTTGACCTATGACCCCCTTCGATCCATTACATGATGACATATGTCCCTAAGGGGTCCTAGGAACTCTAGGGATATATTAGAATCGTTCTTATGAGTCAAAGGGGCCCATAAGGGTACCTATGATCCTCTTCGACCTATTAAATGATGACATATGTTCTTAGGGGTCCTAGGACCCCTAGGTAGATATTAGAATCATTTTTATGGGTCGAAGAGGGTCATAAATCAACCTATGAGCCACTTTGACCCATATGAACGATTCTAATATGTCCCTAGGGATCGTAGGACCCCTAGGGACATATGTCATCATGTAATGGGTCGAAGGGGGTCATAGGTCAAACTATTTCCCCATTGACCCATATGAACAATTCTAATATGTCTCTAGGGGTCCTAGGACACCAAGGGACATATGTCATCATGTAATCTGTCGAAGGGGGTCATAGGGGTCATAGTTCAACCTATGACGCCCTTGAACCCATAAGAATGATTCTAATATGTCTCTAGGGGTTCTAGGACCGCTAGGGACATATGTCGTTATTTAAAGGGTCAAAGGGGGTCATAGGACAACGTATGACCCCCTTTGACCCATAAGAATGATTCTAATATGTCCCTAAGGGTCTTAGGACTGCTAGGTACATATGTCATCATTTAATGGGTCAAAGGGGGTCATAGGTCAACCTATGACCCCTTTTGACCCATATGAAGCATTCTAATATGTTCGTAGGGGTCCTAGGATCCCTAAGGACATATGTCATCATGTAATAGTTCGAAGGGGGTCATAGGTCACCCTATGACCCCCTTTGACCCATAAGAACAATTCTAATATGTCCCTAGGGGTCCTAGGACTCCTAGGGACATATCTTGTCATTTAATGGGTAAAAGGGGGTCATAGGTCATCATATGACCTCGTTTGACCCATATGAAGCATTCTAATATGTCCTTAAGGGTCTTAGGACCCCTAGGGACATATGTCATCATGTAATGTGTCGAAGGTGGTCATAGGTCAACTTATGACCCCCTTTGACACATAAGAATGATTCTAATATGTCCCTAGGGGTCCTAGGACCCCTAGGGATATATGTCATCATTTAATAGGTCGAAGGGGGTCATAGGTCAACCTATGACACCCTTTGACCCATATGAAGCATTATAATATGTCCCTAGGTGTCTTAGGACCCCTAGGGACATATGTCATCATTTAATGGGTTGATGGGGGGTCATAGGTCACCCTATGACCCCCTTTGACCCATAAGAACGATTCTAATATCTCCCTGGGGGTCCTAGGACCCCTAGGGACATATGTCGTCATGTAATTGGTCGAAGGGGGTCATAGATCAACCTATGACCCCCTTTGACCCATAAGAACAATTCTAATATGTCCCTAGGGGTCTTAGGACCCCTAGGGACATATGCCATCATTTAATGGGTCGGAGGGGGTCATAGGTCAACCTATGACCCCCTTTGACCCATATGAAGCATTCTAATATGTTCGTAGGGGTCCTAGGATCCCTAAGGACATATGTCATCATGTAATGATTCGAGGGGGGTCATAGGTCACCCTATGACCCCCTTTGACCCATAAGAACAATTCTAATATGTCCCTAGGGGTCCTAGGACCCCTAGGGACATATCTTGTCATTTAATGGGTAAAAGGGGGTCATAGGTCATCATATGACCCCATTTGACCCATATGAAGCATTCTAATATGTCCCTAAGGGTCTTAGGACCCCTAGGGACATATGTCATCATGTAATGTGTCGAAGGTGGTCATAGTTCAACCTATGACTCCGTTTGACTCATATGAACGATTCTAATATGTCCCTAGGGGTCCTAAGACCCCTAAGAACATATGTCATCATTTAATGGGTCGAAGGGGGTCATAGGTCAACCTATGACCCCCTTTGATCCATATGAACGATTCTAATATGTCCCTACGGGTCTTAGGACCCCTAGGAACATATGTCATCATATAATGGGTCGAAGGGGGTCATAGGTCAACCTATGACCCCCTTAGACCCATATGAAAGATTCTAATATGTCCCTAGGGGTCCTAGGACCCCTAGGGACTATGTCATCATGTAATGGGTCATGAACAATTCTAAGACATTCCTAGGGGTCCTAGGACCCCTAGAAAAATATGTCATCATGTAATTGGTCAAAGGGGGTCGTAGGTCAACCTATGACCCCCTTTGACTCATAAGAATGATTCTAATATGTCCCTAGGGCTCCTAGGACCCCTAGGGACATATGTCATCATTTAATGGTTCGAAGGGGGTCATAGGTCAACTTATGACCCCCTTTGACCCATATGAACGAATCTAATATGTTCTTAGGGGTCCTAAGACCCCTAGGGACATACGTCGTCATGTAATATGTCGAAGGGGGTTAGAACTTAACCTGTGACCTCCTTTGAGCCATGAAAATGATTCTAATATGTCCCTAGGGGTCCTAGGACCCCTAGGGAGATATGTCGTCATTTGATGGGTTGAAGAGGGTCATATGTCAACCTATGACCTGCTTTGACCCATATGAAGTATTCTGATATGTCCCTAGGGGTCCTAGGACCCCTAGGGACATATGTCGTCAGGTAATGGGTCGAAGGGGGTCATAGGTCACCCTATGACTCCCTTTGACCGATTAGAAGGATTCTAATATGTCCCTAGGGGTCTTAGGACCCCTAGGGACATATGTAATCATGTAATGGGTCAAAGGGGGTTATAGGTCAACCTATGACCCCCTTTGACCCATAAGAATGATTGTAATCTGTCCTTAGGGGTCCTAGCACCCCTAGGGACAAATGTCATCATTTAATGGGTTGAAGGGGGTCATAGGTCAACCTATGACACCTGTTGATCCATAAGAACAGTTCTAATATGTCCCTAGGGGTCCTAGGATCGGTAGGGACATATGTTGTCATTTAATGGGTCAAAGAGGGTCATTGGTAAACCTATGACCTCCTTTGACCCTTATGAACGATTCTAATATGTCCTGAGGGATCCTAGGACCCCTGGGGACATATGTCATCATGTAATGGGTCGAACAGGGTCATAGGTCAATCTATGACCCCATTTAACCCATATGAATGATTCTAATATGTCCTTAGGGATCCTAGGACCCCTGGGGACATATGTCGTCATGTAATGGGTTGAAGATTCTAATATGTCCCTAGGGGTCCTAAGACCCCTAGGGATATATGTTGTCATGTAATGGGTTAAAGGGGGTCATAGGTCAACCTATGACCCCCTTTGACCCATATGAAACATTCTAATATGTCCCTAGGGGTCCTAGGACCCCTAGGGACATATGTCGTCATGTAATGGGTCAAAGGGGGTTAGAGGTCAACCTATGACCCCCTGTGACCCATAAGAATGATTGTAATATGTCCCTAGGGGTCCTAGGACCCCTAGCTATATATGTCATCATTTAATGGGTCGAAGAGGGTCATAGGTTAACCTATGACACCGTTTGACCCAAATGAAGCATTCTAATATGTCCCTAGGTGTCCTAGGACCCCTAGGGACATATGTCATCATGTAATGTGTCGAAGAGGGTCATATATCAACGTATGACCCCCTTTGACCCATAAGAACGATTCTAATATGTCCTTAGGGGTCCTAGGACCCCTAGGGACATATGTCGTCATCTAATGGGTCGAAGGGGGTCATAGGTCACCCTATGAGCCCCTTTGACCCATAAGAATGATTTTAATATGTCCCTAGGGGTCCTAGGACCCCTAAAGACATATGTCATCATTTAATGGGTCAAAGAGGGTCATAGGTCAACCTATGACCTCCTTTGACCCATATGAAGCATTCTAATATGTCCCTAGGTGTCCTAGGACCCCTAGGGACATATGTCATCATGTAATGTGTCGAAGGGGGTCATAGTTCACCCTATGACCCCCTTCAAATCATATGAAAGATTCTAATATGTCCCTAGGGGTCTTAGGACCCTTAGGGACATATGTCATCGTGGAATGTGTCGAAGGGGGTCATATGTCATCCTATGATTCCCTTCAACCCATATGAATGATTCTAATATGTCCCTAGGGGTCTTAAGACCCCTAAGGACATATTTCATCGTGGAATGTGTTGAAGGTGGTCATTGGTCACCCTATGACCCCCTTCAACCCATATGAATGATTCTAATATGTCCCTAAGGGTCCTAGGACCCCTAGGGACAAATGTCATCTTGTAATATGTCGAAAGGGTTCATAGGTCATCCTGTGACCCCCTTCGACCCATATAAACTATTTTAATATGTCCCTAGGGGTCCTAGGATCCCTTAGGGACATATGTCATCATGGAATGTGTCAAAAGAGGTCATAGGTCATCCTGTGAGCCCTTTTGACCCATATAAATGACTCCACTAAAAATAATATAGTAAAAATAATAATAATATAGTATAACAATCATATATATATATATATATATATATAATTTATAGATTATAATAATAATAACATACTATATTATATATTATAATTTACATATGATAATAATAATAATAATATATTTTAGATTATAATTTATATATGATAATAATAATAATATGTATTAATAACATATATATAATATATTACGTTATTATATTTAATAAAAATATAGTAAATATAATAATAATATATTATATTTATAGATAATAATAATAATAATAACATAATATATTATTATATATTAATAGATTATATATTATATCTTTACATTACGTTATATATATAATATAATATTATATTATTATATAATATATAGATTATATATTATTTTATATATAATAGTTATGTTATTATATTATATATTAATAGATTATATATTATATCTTTACATATTTCGTAACTCAAATTAGTTATATCACTTACAAATTTGTTTTTTCCTCTAATTTTTGTCCCTTTTCCCTCCAATTTTTATGCCACCGATATCGGATATCGTATCTCATATCAGATATCCGATATGAGATCCGATATCCAATATGAGATCCGATATCCGATCTCATATCGGATATCCGATAAGTCTTGGGCCTTACTTTCCAGGTTTGGTACCTAGATAGGTGAAAAAAAGTCAGAGCGGATTTTGAAGCACTTTTAGACGTGTTCAAACTCTATTTTTTTCACATTGCCACTTTTTGGCACACCATGATCCTGCACATACCCAGTATGTACTTGGTTAAGAGATTTACAGAAGCGTGTTAAGACTACAAAATCGATTAAGGCTACTTTTTTAGGAGATTTTCTTTGTATCACTTGTTAAAATGTTTCAACACCATGATCCTTCTGTTAACACATTGTTGCTAGATGTTAAGTCTTCTCTTTGCTGATAAATCCTTGATCCTTCTGACATATATGTCTCCTCTTTCCTATCTCTTCTTTCCTTTATTCTCTCTAACTAATTCTACAATTCAAAACATTGTCACAACTTCCATAGCCATTATGAATGGTCTCTCTACACTTAGCATTCATCTCCATATGCACACACAAACTCTTTAGGTTTTTCCTTCTTAAATAAACATAGGTGGAATGGGTTAGGTAAGAATCAATAGTTGTGGTTGATCCATATTTTTTCTTAGTCATCTCTTAATTTTATTGGTTGCTTGTACTGCATATGGATTCACAATATACCTCCATGTATGCTAGAATCATAAAACAAAGAATCATAAAGCAAACATTATGTTGGTCCAAAAATGGTTTTCATAGAAGTTTGTGCCATTACAAACAACTATGTCAAAAATTGTTCACTAGGCATCTAAAGACTCTGATTCTCAGCACACACTGTGCAACACTACCTGTTTACTTGACACCTAAATCACTCAGCCTTTACAGTCTTCTTGACACATGAGTAAATTGGCACTAACTATCTATATTTCTCATTATGTATTGATTGACAACTTATGCTCGACATGCTTTGATCACTCAAGTCACACTGATTGCTAGGCTCGCTCTGATCACTCTGCATACACTATGTGCTCAACATGCATTGTAATCTACTAGATTATGACTAAGTGTTTTGTCACTGCCTTGTCAAAACCAAACTGAGATTAACATTTTCTGTATTTTTTATTATATAAATATATATGTATTGTGTATATATGTATATGTGTATACATATACATATGCATGCATATGTGTATATATACATATCATGTATATGTTTTCTTTGTATTTATTATTGTATATGTGTGTATATAAACACATATATACATGTACATATGCATGCATATATATGTATATGTGCACACACACACACACACACATTTATTGTATATGTACATATATACAATATATATGCATATAAATATATACATGTGTATGTATTATATGCATATATATTGTACATATGTACATATATGAATATATAAATGTATATATATGTGTATATGCATATGTATATATGCACACACACACATATGCATATATGTGTATGCATGTGTATGGCATGTATATACATGTACACTCTATATATGTGTATGACATATACATATACATATACATACATACATGTGTGTGCGCGCGCGCGCATGTGTTTATTTTTATTTTTAAGTGTATGCACATGTAAACCCCATTCCAAACTAGTAAACTCTAGAATCTTAAAACCTCTCAACCCTAAATATTAATCCCAATTCCTAAATGTTAATGCAATTTACAAAAGAAGGTTTAGTAAGATCCTAAATCCTAAGGTCCTTTAATACAAAAATTACAGTTCTCTAGAAATTCTTGAATATTAAGTTCCCTAATCCTTAACATTTAAACCATATGAATGAAATGTAAGTTGTTGCTAGAGTTAGGTAATTTCTAAACCCCTTGATCCAAACCGGTAAACTCTAATCTTAAAAGTTCTCAACCCCATTTAAATCTTAATCCTAATTCCTAAACTATAATGCTAAATCCTTACTCCTAAGCTCATAATATACTTAAATAGATAATCCTAGAATGATGATGTACTAACATGTATGAAAATTATCTAGACATGTGACTATTTGAGTTTAGAAAATTACAATCCCTTGTTAAAGTTTGATTTTAGGAACTATCCCATTTTAGATTTTGTTCACACATGTGTATATATTTATTTAAATGTCTTAGGGCTTATATATTTAAAATTAAAATTTCAATATACGTGTATGCTCTTTTCATTTATAAAAATAAGTTTTATTCAGGTGTATTATGTGTTCATTTCATGTTTAATCAACTTAAATGTATATCACACATACAAACTTATTTCACATGTACATGTATGACCTACATTTATATATGGCATATGTGTGTATATACATGTATAATTTCATGTTTAGGATATTTTTATTTTCTTAAATGTCACATGTATGTTACATAATATATTTTAAGTTTATTAAATATCATTTATTTTAATTCATATTTCAGGTTTACACATACACATACTATATACATACATTGGTCCATATGGAAGATCAACACCCTCCTATCCCTCCAAGTAGCAACCTGTTTCCCCTAGCATCAATGTTCGATCCCCCATATCATAAACCTTGTATCCCCCCAAGCAGTAGCCTATCCCCCTAGCATCAATGTAGCATCCCCCTAGATCAACAACCTATTCCAACCCATAATCTCTACAACCACACCAATCAAGAGATTCTGAGACTTTAGGAATCCTTGACTAGTGACACATTCTCTAGTATTTATAGTAGTACATGCTAGAGAATTTTATGCAACCTTACATATATTAGAGACAAGATTCATGGTGCTACTCTATATTAAACATAAAATATATAGGGTATCCTTGACAATAAGAGCTGAGAAGTCTCTTTAGGTCTTTCACTTCAACAAGGACAAGACTTAGTGTCCAAAGATATCCTGAAGAGGGAATGTTTCCCTCATTATGTTCCATAGAACTTTGTGAAGGGGTACTCTCCCTTCAAGTGTACAGATCCATAAATGGCTTCATTGATATACCCACGTTTCCTTATTGCCCATGGTCATTATCCAAATAATGACTAGATTCCACTCTATTTTGTATGACAACTTTATGTTGAGGTTCTCTTAGGTAGGGTGGTGAGCTGCACCAATTTACCAGGTCATTTAGGATAGGGGCATGGTAGATTGGTTGATAGGTTTCCAGGTCATGCACCATAAATACATAGAGCAATTATTAGAGAGAGGGCACCTACTATTTCCCTTGATTAGGTCCTTCACTTGATGAGGTTATACATAGCACCCAATTGTGGGGGGTGATTTAGGGAGTTGAAGAGATTTCTATAGATGTTAGATCTATATCAAGTGATGAGGTTGGCTAGTATTTGATGCCTTTTCGGCATTCTAGATCATCATCTAGTGCTTCATCTTTAGTAGACTTGTATAGTACAGTAGTCATCCCTTTACTGGCTATCTTAGAGGGTCTCACATGAATTTTGGCATGAGATACTATGACTAGTTTGGCTAAGGATCTATTAGGTTCATATAGATTCATATTAGAGCATCTTGGCATACCCATATCAAACATTCAAGCTCGTGTGGTCAGTCTTAGGTCACATCCTCAAACACATTCCTCTCATCACCTAGGTGGTGCTTATGGTGGTAGTGTACATCATTATCCACCCACTGACCACTGTTTTGTAGTAGAGGGACATACACATAGTAGAGACCCCTTGACTAGTGTAGGGCATGCTCTAAGTTTAGATATGGGCCTTGATGATGTTGACTTTAGCTTTTCGACCATAGGATGGATGAATTTTTTGACACATGATAATTATACTTCTATACCATCTCATCTAGTTAGTCCAATTGGATAACTAGTATTAGGACATGTACCTATCACTAGTCATGCCAACGTAGATGCAAAGATGGGGCTAGATGAGGTCCAACAAAATCTGGATATATTGGTGGACACAATTGATGCTAGATAGTCAAAGTATTATTACATTCCAACATCTACATAGGTAAATATTATTTCTTTTGTTCATCAAAATTTTAATTGTTGAACTTATAATTTAAATGCGCATATATATATATATATATATATATATATATATATATATATATATATATATATATATATATATATATATATATATATATATATATATATATATATATATATATATATAGGTCACATGTAATTATGTACATTGATGTATCACTTTCTCTTTAATATATAGGGGTCAACACATCCTTCAAAGCATCTTGATAGTTAGTTTTCAAATTGCATTATGAGGAGACATCATGATCAGACTCTTGCACCTGGTGATCTTTAGTTTTTTTTATAGATTATTTGATTTACTTTAGAGAGACATTCATAAATTATTTATACACTTTGTATGCACATTATTTATATTTGATTTGATAGATACCAATGTACACATGCATGCTATTTATATTTGATATTATCTTAGATGAGATCTAGATCTAGATCATGTGTTTTTGTGGTTTGTTTGGTGATTGACATATCACACACACACACACACACACACGCACACGCACACGCACACGCACACACACACGCACACACACACACACACGTACCGCGCACACACACACACACACACACACACCATCTAGAGACATTTCTTTTATGTCACGCGTGTACGTGTGCGTGTGCGCGCGCACACACACACACACACACACACACACACACACACCATCTAGAGACATTTCTTTTATGTCCTAGAATTTGCACAAGTACTTTAGATATTTAGATGTAACATATAATTTATGTGGGTCCTAGAGTACATGAACAAGTTTCATACCTAACTAACTTTACATATATACTAATTAGTTAAATTAGACATGTACAATGTATGCATATACAAGAGCGTTTATTTCAAAAATGTTTCATTAGACATATTTCATAAATTATTCCTAGCGAAATATAGATTGTAATTTTTTCCTTCAATTAAATACATGTTTCTAATTTTAGACCTAGAATTAGTTACATATGTTAGTTTGAATAATCTACACATGACTTAAATACATGTGTTTGATTTAATTTAAGTTAAATACATATAATTTATGTCATAATTTGAACAAGTTTCAAACCTAACTAGTTGCATAATTACTAAATCTAGTAAATATATATAATTCGTCCCTGTAATATACACATATCCGAATTTCATCCCCCTTAAGCTCAATATTCTAATTTGTTCCTCTTAAAACACATATTCTAAAATTAGTTACATATGTTAATTTGAATAATATACACATGCAATACAGATGTTTAATTTAATTTAAGTTAAATACATATAATAGTAGTTCATCCCTTTAATTTGCACATGTCCTAATTTCATCCCCTTAAGCCCAATGTTCTTATTTGTTCCTCTTAAAACATGAAAAGTAAATATATACTTCATCCCCTTAAGACACATGTTCTAATAAAAGAGTAAAAGTTAAATGTAAGAGTAAAAGTTCAATAATTAGTTACAAGTCCAAATTTCAAATTGTGTCAAATTGTTCAACAAAATTTCAAATTACAAGTTCTTTCTATCTCATATCAGGTGGGCAACTTGTTGTTGGATAGCATTTAATATTTTGTTGTGATCATCAATATTGAGCCCCCACTTACATATTCCAAGTCCTTTGATTGGATTTAGAGTTAGACCAGTGGTAATAACATGATGACTATACTTATAAACCTTATTGTTAAGTTGATAACTAGTGAAATGAATTCCATTTTTTATTACTCTTGTTTGCTTCAAATATGTTCCTTGTACAACAACAACACCTACATACACATTTAAATAAGATCTCATATATATTAATAGATTAATTATACTTAACTTAAATATACATGTACACATATCCATGTATATGTACATCAATCAAATAAGTCAATAAATTTGAATTCGTAAAAAGAACATGATCATGTAAACATGCTTCAACTATACTAACCAATGGGAAACATAATTCCATCAATTATTTTAGTCTTTGTTAGCTTCTCTCTTTCCGTGGTGAAATGCAATCAAAAATAGCTAACACCTTCTACATTTTGAGATTCTGCAATGACTGCAAAAATATTGCCTACACAATGTATATATAAATTCCATGTACATGAGTATAATAGTTATCACCTAACATATTAAATTAACCAAAATAATATGAAACAAATACATGTAAATGCATACATACTAACTTTGATCAATCCTAAAATTTGGTCATAATCACTAGAAATTAATGGAATATCATCATAGTTTTCATCCTCAGACTCATTTGTATTAATGACATCTAATGGCAGCAAAGTTCATGCACCCACATATCCACATTCTTGATTAATGCAACCACCATAGTTTTCATCAATGTAATCTGGACAAATCATGAATATTCTCTAGTGTACAATGACAACACATTATTATATGTGCTCATAACTAAATGCATAGATCATTTCTTCTCTACCCTCTTGCATGCATACATTGATCTTTTATCGACACCTGAATGTAAGGTCCATACATACATTTAAAAATTCAAGTTAAATGTTGCTTGTATAATAGTTATCACCTAACATATTAAATATAACTCTAAATTCAATTTTAAAATTATGTAGATCATAAAGATCGTGAGACTGAGGTTCTTTAGGAAATGATACCATAGACTTTTGCACTAGCTGATAGAGATTAGCCTCTAGTCCCAAGGGATCTTCTGCCATTAAATCTATGTTTCCTACACCAAAATCCTAAGGAAATTGGTTAAGAACTATCTTTTTTTCAAATGCTTGACTTGGGATCAATTTATTCCAAAATTGAAATTCTCGAAGTAGGGAGTCAATTACAGGTGAATTGTAATCCTTAGCTTGCAAACCTTCTTCTTTGGCAATATCAAAAATAATAGAAGTGGTAATTTCAGACAAAATTTGATCCCAAATAAAAGTCAATATCACAGGAGAAGGATGAATAGAGAGGCACCAAATATGCTGCCCCAGCAATGAAAGTGAAAAACTTTTGTTCTGAAAATTGATCAAATTGAGTGACTTTAGAGATACACAACGTTGAAAGTCTATCAGAGGGAGTAACTTGGATCTCACATCTTTAAAGGAATCCATTGAAGATGAAGGGACAAAATCCAGCAAAAATATTTTACTATTGAAGCATGCATGCTGGAAGAAAGCCATAATCCAAAGAAATTGTTGAAGATAAACCATAAATGAGATTGGCATAAATTCACCTATATACATGTTCGCTGCATGCATATTGTGCAAGCTATCTGATGTATCATCTTGATCCCTTGACATGGAGAGAATGGTATTGGCCTCAAAAGTGTGATAGTCCATCAAAGAAATTTTTTGAGAGAAAATATTGGGGTCTAAATAGTGATCGAGACAAACTTGTAAAACATTCTCTTGTCCAGTTTGGCACATAAAACTGAAGTGACCAAGTTTATCTTGAAATTTGTGAATCACAGAGGAATCTTGCACCTTAACTGATTGCATCCATTTCTCCCATTTGGATATGAGAGCAATAGATTTAGGAAATGGTTTATGCATATTACTCAATAAACAAACCCTGACTATTAAATGTCAAAGTTGGACTCCTACAACAATTAAATTCCCAAAATTGATGTCATAGTAAAATTGCAATATCTCCTAGCTTCAAATGAATTAGAACTCAAGCTTTGAACCATAGGTAGAAGTCTAGGCTCTCTTCAATCTTTGAAAGTTTTATCCTTTAAATCATTGTGGAAAATTAGTTATATAGCCTGAAAGAGACACCAAATTCTCAGACCATGCCGAGCAACCAAAGACCATGTCAAGCTCCATAGACCATGTTGAGTTCCAAAGACCATGTCGAGCAACCAAGGACCATGCTGAGCTCCCAAGACCATGCTGAGCTGCATAGACCATGCTGAGCTCCCTAGACCATGCCAAGCTCCATAGACCATGCTGAGCTCCCTAGACCATGCCGTTAATCTATACTCAATACCTCCCAAAACACTCTGAATGGTATGAAAATCCACTTATGATGATGTGTTATTTGTATTTATTGGCATCATAATTTTTTTTTTCACCACTCAACTACATCATGAGCATTATATGTGTGATATCCTTTATAGTTCATTTGGTACTTTCTTAAAGCACATTTGATCAAGCATGATTCATTAAAAAGAGTATCAATTTTATAGTAAGACACTTGAACCATATTACAGTGCATGTCGATAAGACATCTAAACCATAATAGTAACCTTCTCTATAAAATAGTTTTCCACTTAAAGTTGTTTTTGAGAAATGAAAGAGTAGTTCTCTGCAAAGTCAACAATAGATAAAATAGTTCCGAGTGGAAATTTTTTTGCTAGTGTTTGAAAATATTCTTCTTTCCACTTAGCAAAAAAAGCATGACATATATATGGTTGAATTAATTTACAAAAAAAGACATAAATTCTCTAGCAAGTATCTCATCCTCTACATATTCCAACCTTGTTGATTCTTTTCCAACTTTTGTTTCTGAATTTATGTACTTATATCTCTTACATTTTACTATTCTCATCACATCAATATCTTTATCTATCAAAGGAAATTTAGTCAGGTTACCACATATTTCACAAGTTCCTCTTATGCAACCTATTTCACATAGTGAATAATCATCTAGTTTCTCACATAAGATTGATGTTATAAATTGGCTCGGTTGTTTATGAAAAGAATTTTGAGAACCACCACTTTCTTCTATCATCTTTCAAAACCCTTGATAGTACAAATCAAATTCAACATGATATCGACAAAATATTTCAAAAGATTTATTTATCTTCACAAAATAGGGCTTCAATCATTGTTTGTCCAATCTTCATGTCAGGATTTAAATTACAAAATGAGAGATTCAATTCTTGTTGTGTGACATCCAACCAATGTTTTGCATGTTGACTATATTCCTTAGGCCTGATCCCATGCTTGATGGTATCTCTTCTATTTGGTGAAGGATGAGTATTATCAATCTAAAATTGAATAACTAAGTTCTTAACTATTTCCCCAATCCTATTAGATCAAGGAGCTCTACACATTAGCACCCAATTTCCTTCTAATGTAATATCATCCAAATTGTTTCTCCTTTGTAGATAATGTAATATCATCTTTTGACTATACCCAATATGAGATGATAATGAAGAGATTTGTCTTTTTTTCTAGAATTTCTTATTTAAAATAGATGACAATATCACTCTTCATGCAATGGATTTATATACAGATCTAGTTTTTTTCCCAATGGAATGTAACCCTTCCTTAACACTTTCAAAAATATATTTTTGTAGTTTAGAAGTCTTCCTCTTTTTAATATTTGTATCTATACTCAATAGTTTCAAGGGCTTTTAAAATTCATTTTAATAAGTAAATTGATAATAGTTGAGTTTTCTCCAATTTACCAAGATTCTCAAATTGTGCAATTATATCCTTAGAATTTTTATTCAATTTCCTCTTCATAGTATGTGTAGGTTGACTAGAATATTCTCTTAAATTTTCCACATCAATTTCAATTAAATAATCTAGGTTTCTATGACTAGTTTTTC
Source organism: Cupressus sempervirens (assembly GCA_028749045.1). Lineage (NCBI taxonomy): Eukaryota > Viridiplantae > Streptophyta > Pinopsida > Cupressales > Cupressaceae > Cupressus > Cupressus sempervirens. Next base: position 690,359,731 of record CM053791.1, on the reverse strand, counting down.
TCATCAATCTTTGAGCTAGATTAATTTGATCTTAGGATGTAAGAAATTAAAAAGAAAGTCTTAAGATATAGTCTTTTTAAGGGAAATATATATACTTAAATACATAACTTGAAATATTATACAATTTTATCTTTAATTAGGAAAAATCTTCAAATATTATAATTTTTTTAACTTTTATTTTTGAACTAAAGAGGTCGAGGAGCATACTTATTTGACCTTGTGATGATCTAGGTTCTTCAATATCCACTGGTTAAACTTCAATTTTCTCTTGCCCATCATTTTCATCATTAACTACTACACACACAATATAAAAAAAAAAAAAAATCAAGCTTGTACCAAGATAAATTTCTCTAAAACTAAAAATTAAAGATATAAAGTTTTCCTAGACCTAGAATTCTAGAGAGAGATTATACATGCAAAAGATGCACATATACCTATTTGAGCTTGGGATGAACCTTCTGCAACCTCGATAAATCATCCTAGTTGATTACGTCCTAAATATTCATAATTTAATGAACCATAATTTAATGAACACTATGATGGGACTCAAATATGTATTCTCATTTTGAGTACCATTCCAAAATTTTGAATCACTTTGGGCCTTATAAGCGCATTTTCTTGCTTGTGTACCTGGCTGTCATTTTAAGGCCTAAGAAGTGTTTTATGTTTCTAGCACTCTACATTCAACATGTCTATGCATCCTTTAATGATAAACTAACATTCTGAATCATTTTGCGAAGTTCTATTTTGAGTAGTGTTCAGTTTTGCATTTTTTGCCTCAGTGTCAAAGAGCGATAGAAGGCCTAGTTTGAATTGGAATATCTTGTACTCAATAATGTTTCATGACTTGCCACTTTGGGATTGCTTATTATGCATATCAATTAACCTATGTTTCAATTTTCATGTTATTTCAATATATTTTGACTAGGTTTTGAGTCCCTCAAAGTTGGTTACTTATCTGTGTCATGCTGATGAAAAATGCCCTAAAAGGAAACCCTATTTGACCAATTGTAACTTTGACCCAGTTGACCATACTGAGAAAATTCCTTTTTCATTATATTATAGAGGTCACATAATTGATATGTTTTAGATTTGAGCTTATGAAAAATCCCTTTGATCAATTTTCAAACGTGATTCTGAATGCAATTTATAACTTTTTACTAGTGTCATAAGATACAGATTGTTTGCTACCCCTATTATAGATGATGTAACTCTGATTCCATAATAAATGAGATCAAATGTATTGTACTAATACAATCTACTTTGGAGAAAATTCAAGTGTGCCAATTTGTAAACCTTGACGAATCCATCTACACACTTTCCGAGGGCCATTCCATTTGTGAAAAACACTTTTCTACTGATGTTTCCAGTCCTACAATTCTGAGTACTTAAATATTCACACTTTCCAAACTCACCTTATTATTTTTCATGAGCCCAAATTATAGAATTATATTTCCCTCATCATAGTGAACTATTTCTCCAATTTTCAATCCGTCAAGCATCTGTTTGCCCCATTTTTGAAGCTTAAACGAAACACACTTTCTAGTTTTCTAACATGTTTATTTGTAGATAGTTTTAACTGGTCAACTTTGAATGTCAATATCTTTTGACTGAGTGGTCATCAGGCGATGAGATGTGGTAGGGTACAAGGATGTTAAAAAAAGAAGCAACATGTCATATCCTAGGGCTCTATCATATGTTTTTGTTAGTTTTTAAAGCCAACTTGTAAGCCTTCCTATTAGCAAATCACGATTTGCAAATAAGTGATAAAACAAGTTCTAAATGATGGTTTAAGTGGTTGAGTTTGATTTTGATCATTGGTAGATGCTCATTAGATCAATTCTAGGAATCAATTTTTTGAAAACATAATTTTTTTTAGTTGGACCCACTTTGGGTCCCGACTAATTCCATCAAACTAATGAGAATATGTGCAAGTCAAAAATTTTGAGGGGGAAAATGGTAATGATTTTAAAAAATGACAATGCTTCATCATATGCATTATTATCATTTGAGTTCAATAAATATCTAGGATTAGACACATTGTGAATGATAAAGGAGTCAAATAAGTGCAAAGGGTCATTTCCTTCAACTATACAATTTTTTAATGATAAACAAAGTAAATATGAATGGATCCTACTTTGACTTAAATTAGAAGTCAAGGATGTTATAAGAACTTGCATTTTTGAAAGAAGCACCAGTCAAGTTGATGTCAGCTCCCAACTGATAAAATATAGAGACCTTGCTTGGGGACTCTTATGCATGATTAAGATTTGACATGAGTATAGAAATCCATAGGCTACATGAACATTGCCTAACCAAATGCTATGGTAGGTGCATGCAAGATGAAAGGATCAAAAACATGAAAATATTGATAAACTCATGGAGGAGCTATCCGATATCCTAGTATATCATTTTTTTAATGAGAAAAACATATTACAATCATAGCCATTGTAGAATATCTTTGTTAGATGATTGAAACATGGAAACTTTTCAATTAGTATGTGCAAGAAGTTGAAGGTAGCGAGATGCCATGAGTTTGAAGCGAGGTAGCCAACACCAAGAGTGGATATACATGCCTTTCATTGTGGATATGCATGATGATTTTGAAATAAAGACAAACAATGAAGAGCTCCGCCTAGCTCCACACAGGAAGAGGACAAGGCATCTGCCACACATAGAGAAGAGGAACCATTTAATACAGAGCACGATCCAACAATTTGAAGAGATGCTATAAATTGGAAAGGTGTAAAGAATATCATGAAGAGGTTCAAACATTTTTCCAGGGATGTTTTATCCTATAATTTGTCAAGCTTTGTTGGGTGTTGGATACAAATCAGATGAAGTAGGCTATGGAGACACCATCAAAATAGGGAAATCCATGACAAGTACAGGAAAGGCCACAACCAACATAGAGTTGCATTCCAAAGCAAGATAAGGTAGAGAGGGAGTAAAATAGGGTGCGACAAGGGGAGCTCCATGGTAGAATGAGTGCTGAAGACAACATTATTTCCATAGTCCCACATCCCCTATGTGTAGTTTTTTCTATGTGTTTAAATGCCACAATACAAACTAAAGAGGTGTCTAAAAGACACACATCTTTGAAAGACATGGAAGCTTATATAGGAGGGCCCAATGTAGGGACAACTAGAAGAGGACAGAGAAGAAGTTTTGATGATCAACACAAATAGGAAATGGATGGTGATGTGGTGGATAGGCAAAGTGTGATGACTTAGGACATTGCAACCATCATGAGATCGTGAAGAGAATAGGAGGGATCAATGATGTTATGAGGGATACAATCTTACGAGGATCTCATATGACCAGGGAGGTCAAAAATAAGATGTAAGATGCTATGCTATAGCTGTAAGGTCGAAAGAGTGAAATTTGAAAGCTACAATATTATGATGCATTGTAAGATCATAAGACAAAGCATGGATAGTTGCAATGCCATGATCATCATAAGTTCAGGATACAAAATTTGGAGAGTTATGATCTCACACCCATTGTGAGATCATAAAGTATTGAAAGGATATTTTAATGGAACTAATATATGGAGATGCTACGATTTGAGAATAAGAAATATAAAGCTTAAGATATTACGATTTCATTGTATTATTGTAAGATTTCAAATTCAAATGTTTCAAAGGGATATATAAATTTGTAGCAGGAGGTGCTCATGGATTGGAGAGGCAAAGTAAGATAAAATGAAATATTTAAATTGAAATGCTCCCAGATGCACATTCATTTTAAAGTTCAAGATTTGAATAAATTTTATGATATTATATAGTTTAAATGATATAGATACTTCCATTTTTCATTTTTATGACAGTTCATGGCATGAGGCACAAAATTTCAAATCAACTCCAGAGGCACATTTTCTATCTAAAACATGCACTATAATATACCATTGGAGTCAATAAGAAATGAATTTTCCATTTCTGTAGTTGGTTTTTATACAAGTATTCACCAAAAGTAGCTATAGGAGGATTTGTGATTTCAAGACATCCTCAGTACAAAGATAGATTTGATGTTCTTAGATGAAATAATATCAAGATTAGATTAGATTTTGATGTGATCAAGTGCCCTGAGAAGCTACAAAGTAGAATCGATTATTTTAAAGGTAGTTGGAAGCAATGAAGTGTTTGCTAATAGTACGGTTGAGTTTCATGGAAAAAGGAGAACATGATAAACCAAGATAAGATTTGAAGCTCCAACACATATTATGATGTGTATTTGATATTTCTTTAGATGATATTTTGTTAATTAATTTAAGGGGGTATACTAAATATTTCTACAACAACATTTATGGTTTTGATTACAGGCAGATGAAGAAGATCAGTTTCAACAACATCAGGATGAAGACAATTTTAGTATGACACATGTTAGTATTAGATTTTAGATCTGGAAGCTTCTTCTCCTTTATATCTTCTTCTTCTTTACTCTTTGTAAAAGGTTCTAGGGTTGGAGAATTTCCTGACTACTATGACACCATTCTTAGTATTTCCTTTGTTCTGAATAGTAGTAGTGTAGTTTTCTTCTAAGCATTAGATTATAAAATCATTTTTTGTGTATATTTTAAGTTCTGGCATATACCATGATGTATTGGTTTCAAGGAAATCAATACAAAACTTCATTTTCTTAGTTTCATTCTGATTCTAATATCATTCCTCTATTGTCTACAATGTTTTGTGTTTAAGAACAAAGAGCTTAAACTCATTTGCAATCCCTTAAGATTGTATGTCTGGATAGGTTTTCTATTAGAACAAAGAGCCAAGTAAATGCTTATTTACCTTGATAGGGTTGCTGGTTTCACAAGGAGGATTTTACAATAAGTATGAGAGTTTTTATGAAGATAGATGTCTAGTTACAAGGTGAATGGATAGATCATATACCTAAATATATGAGTATATCTCAGGTATCCATGTGTATGTTTTGACTTAGCTTATACCCAATAGATAAGGGACTGATAAGCTTAGAGGTTGCATGTTCTCTACTATTGCATACTTAAGTTATACTGATAATTCAATTATTTATTGAATATCTTTTCCCTCTATGTTTGAGTTGTTCAGAGTTTTTCTCACCTGGTTTATTAGGTTCATGTCCTCTGTTATTAGCTATTTCATGTCCATGAATGCTTGCATAAACATAGAAGATTAAGGGGTTTTATCTATTATCTAGATTCAATTGTATACCTTTACACTGGTACCATATAAAGAATTTGAGGTCCATTTGCCTAGGTCTTGCAGAGCCTAAAGAAGAAGGAGAGTTAAATAGCCTTATAGTTGGCCCTGGTGTATGAATAGGTGCATTGAAGATGGGAGTTAGCTGCCCCTAGGTGTAAATGTTCTTCCACAAGGTTATTCAAAACCTGTTAATTTAGAAGCCAAAACAATATAAATAGAAAATGCATTAGAAAAAAGATTGCACATGTGTATCTTACCTCCTATAGTATCCTGCTAAAGGTTTTCAATGATTTTCATCTTCTTGTTCATCAATTCTTTTCTGTGCATACTTACTTTCTCTTTTACCTTTATTGCCCATGTCACAAATTCTTCTTCCAAAATTTTAAAACAAACAAGTTGAAAATATTTTTTCTTTCCCAATTAAAGGGTGAATTATTTGAGTTGTTTTGATTGTAAAATGATAAAAATTAATAATTATTTATATGACAATTTAAAAAAAAGAAAAACCCCCATAATGGCTGACTTTAGTTTCAATCGAAACTACACGGGGTTAATTAACCACACTGCTAACTAACCTAAATAGTTTCAATAGAAACTATATAAATTAGTTTCTATTAAAAATACTTAAATTTTTGTGATAGAAACTTAGTTTCTATTGAAACTGGCTAAGTAAATATCTTCCCCAATTGTTAGAAGTTTTAAAGGTGTTTTCATGGCTTCTAGGCTCAATTGCTAGGTTCAGATGGAGCACTGAAGAAATGTCATTTTAAACGACAGAAGTACTTAGAATGAGCTTTCTAATGGCTATGAATTTGATACATTTTGATTTTTTTAGGTATACATTTTTTACATGAATTGAATAGAGGTTCATTATAAAAAATAAACCTCTATCATGGAAAAATAATAAGAGAATAATTATTTTGAAAAATAGCTACAATCTTCATATTTGAGTCATCTTTCAATCAAAAAAATAAATTCTAAAATTGGGTAAATATATAACAAGTTACATGTGTTGAAATCCATGTCCAAATTAGTGTTAGGTCAACTTTAAACTCTGATAAAATATGAAATACTATGGATAAAGACATCAAACCACATCCATGATTTTGGTATGGATGTTAAAAAACCAAATTCAAAGAATCACATTGATATCTACTGTAGAAAAAAATTATGTGTGTCAAATGCAGTGTCACTCTTTAAAAATCAAGTTTTTGATAACATAAAAATTTTCGTGGGAGAAAAACTATTCAATCAAATCAAGTCAAATTTTTTATTAAAAAAATTATTTATAATCTACATAGAAAATCCTAAAAGACTCTAAATTTTAATTCATCTTCAAATTCCTAACCATTAATGATAATTTTCATTTGAAAGTGAAAGTTTTCTTGAAAATTCATAGTTCAATGTCAGTTTATGCAAAAAAGCACAACCCATTATTGTGTTGGAAGATTGGGAAGATTGTTGGAAGAATGATTGGAACCATGATTGCTAATGATATTCCCATGGGGGAGTACTACTATGATGATATGTTACATTCACGACTAAGTTTTTCATTGATGTCAACATAGCAAGTTTTTTGTGGTATCTAACAGAAGACTAGAGGAAAGATCAAATTGGTACAGATAGCTAGTTGAGCATTATAACCACTTGAGGTTATGGAAGATACTTATTAGTATCTATTATATGTAGTTAATGTCAAAAGGACATAGGAAAAGTCTAGAAGAAGTTATGTAAGTTTTGGTGATGTTTGTTCTGAGATATAGTTTATAGAGGCATGTTCTAGTAAACTTGTTATATCTCTTAGTAGAGTTGATATCTTAAGGATCAAGGTTGAGGACATGGAGAAGACATGTTGAGGATGATTTGGCTAAGCTCGCTAGTCATAGTATCATGTGTATGGAAAGTTATTCAAGTTGTAAGATGGAAGATTAATGTTATCACTAAGTGTAACGTGTTGTTAATGAGGTCCTATAGTAATTAATTAAGAAGGACTAACACCCAACTTAGTGAATTTTTCGATAAGCAGCAGAGAGTATGGAATGCAAAATTGAGCAAAGTAGTGTAGAAGTGAAGGGAACTTCATTGCTAAGGTTTTGTTGAGTGATCTAAGGTTTGGTATTTAGATCTGAGGTTCATGACCTAGTCTACAAGATCTGATAGTGATTGGTCCAAATGACAAGATAGAGGAAAGAGGAACATAACAGTAAATTACTTGTTTGAGTAGTGAGCTCTTCTTGTAATTGAAATTGCATATTTGGGTAGGAGACTCTTCTTGCATACATTGTATGACAACTCCTAACAAGGTTGGCATAATTTCTAATAGGGTTGGAATCTCCTAATAGGGATTCAAAGTCTCCTAACAAGGACTCATTGTACTAGATGTTGTAATAGACTCCTAACAGGGTCCATCCTCTAACAAGGAATATGTATATTAGTACATCATCTTGTGGGCATAATTCTTACCAGGGTTTTCCCTATGATCAAGGGTTTCCCTAGTCAACATATCTGGTATAAATGTCAATGTGTACTTTATTATGGTTGTTGTTTACTTTGGTTTAATGGTTAAGTTTGGTTACTAAAGATATATGTTATAATTGTTGGATAACTAGTTCACTCCCACCACCCCCCCCCCCTCTTTTTAGTTATCTTGGTAGACTATTATTTCTAACAATTGGTATTAGAGAATTAGGTCCTTGAAGATAAAGTTGAAAAACTTTGGGAGATCTATGGAAAATATGTTTAGGAAAGATAGTTTGAAGTTATATGGAACAAATTAAGACAACTAGAAGGAAAAGATGAAGACACATTTGTTGTGTATGGGCTTGAGATATTGGATCTTGTCTAAATTAGTGAAGACAATCATTGCTGAAAAGAATTTGGAAATTTGTATTGAGGTAGGAAGAGATCTTTTCATGTGTGACATGAGAGCTAGAGAAGCACTATTGACTGCACTTCCTAAAATTGAGTACAATCAGGTAAAATCACTTGCTACTTCACATTTGATTTGGAAAGCTTTCAAAAATAGTTTTGAAGGTGATGCACATTCTAAAAGTTGAGGCTAAAAAGTTGGATTTGTCTATTTCAAGATGCTAAAATGATGGAAGATGAATCTATAAGAACATATATAGGTAGGATATTAGAAATTATTGCAGGTATTAAAGCTCAAGGAAGAAACAAATAAGATGATGAGGTTATATTGAAGATATTGAAGATTCTAACACCACTATTCAAGTTAGAAGTTTAGATGATACATTTGTTGATATCTTGTATGAAAGATTTCATAAAGGAGACATTGCTTGGAAGGCTTGAAGTAGTTGAGAATTGACTAGAATAGAGACAAATTTTAGTGTCTTGAATATTTGACCTAACTTATCAAGGAGCAAAATTGCTAGAGGATATTTTGCTAGTAGTAGTAGATATGAGGAAGATAGAAAGATTGAAGAGGGAGTAGCCCTTCTAGTAAGAAGAGAAAAAGGAGGTAAGAAAATCTTTAAATGTTGGACTTGTGATGAATATGGTCATGATGCATCCAAGTGTCCTAAAGGGATAAAAAGTATAAGGGAAGTTATAAGCCTAGAAAAGATAGAGAATGTTTGTATGAAAATGAAGGTAATGATTCTAATGAACAAGCATTAAGTGCTAGTGATAATGAAATTGGATTTGTGGCAATTAAAGAAGAAAGTCCAGAGAAGGTATCTCTGGTATCACAGGTTGAGAAGAAATCTAATTTGATAATTGACAGTGGTTGTTCAGATATATAAATGGTGAAACAAACAAGTTTGTTGACTTCAAAAGTCAGGATGGAGGAATTGTCAGAGTTGGAAACAATGAAACATGCGAAGTTAAAGATATTGAATCTATAACTCTTGATGGTAAAACCAACACTAAGGATTTATACTTTGTTGATGGTTTAAAGCACAATCTTTTGAGAGTTGGACAATTAGTAGACAAAGGTTATCTGTTGTAGTTCACAGAAAAGACATGCATGATCAAAGATAAAGATGGAAAGGTAATTGGAAAATGAACTAAATCTAGAGGTAATGTATTTTAGTTGAATCCTACTGAAATGATATGTTTCATTGCAAAGGTAGATGACAGTTTGTTATGGCATAAGAGATTTTGTCATATAAACTTTGATAGTATTGTGAGAACTAGTAGAATGTATGTAGTTAGAGATTTGCCAAAGATTGTAAAGCCTACTAACATAATTTGCAAGGAGCGTATTTTGGCTAAGCATAACATAATTTCTTTTCCCATTAAGAAGTTTACTACTACAATAAAGTTGAAGATTGTACACATAGATCTCAACGGTCCTACAAAGGCTAAAGGATTCTATGGTGAAAGGTATTTTATGATTCTAGTTGATGATTTTTCTAGAATGATGAGGGTTGAATTTCTTAAAGAGAAGTCTGAGGCATTTGACAAGTTTAAGATATTGAATAATAGAGTTGAGAATGACTCAGGTATGAAGATTAAAAGTTTGAGATTAGATAGAGGACAATTTACTTCAAATGAGTTTAACATGTTTTGTGAAGAAAATGAAATTAAAAGACAACTATCAGCTCCGAGAACCCCTGAATAGAATGACATTGTAGAGAGAAGGAACACGTTAGTTACATAAGCTAAAAGAGCTATATTAGTAGAGAATGATCTATCCAAGACATTTTGGAGAGAAACTATGAATACAACAATCTACACTATGAACAAAGTGCAAGTCAAGAAGGACACAAACAAGACACCTCATGAACTATGGTTTTGTCACTCACCTACAATCAAGTATTTCAAAATATTTGGAAGTAAGTGTTACATAAAGAGAGATGATGCTATTGGTAATTTTGATGCTATAAGTGATGAAGGTATTTTTCTTGGTTATTCATTGAAAAGAAAGGCTTATGGATGTTATAATCAAATAAATAATACTATTATGGAAAGTGAAAATGTGAGAATTGATGAGAAATTCAAAATAGAAGAGAGAATAGTTGATTACAATTCAAATGATGATGTTGTTACTAAGCCAAGGAATAATGAGGTATTTCTTGAGATGAACAATGATTTGTAGAATGAAAGAGAGCTAAGGCAAGAGCAAAGCTCAAAACCTTCAATAGAGCCAAGAGTTGAGATAACAACTCCTACTTCAGAAAAGAACATGATAAAGAATCACCCATCTAAACATATCATCAAAAGAAAAGACAAAGGTGTGATGACAAGAAGAAAAGTAAATGAAAAACTATGCTTGATATCTAAAATTGAGCCTAAGAATGTAGATGAAGCATGTAAAGATGATTACTAGAAACAAGCTATGAAAGAGGAATTGGATCAGATAGTAAAGAATGAGACATGGGAATTGGTCCTAGACTAGCAGAGGAGAATGTGATAGGAACTAAATGGGTATTCAGGAACAAGATGAATGAAAAAGGAGAAGTTGTAAGAAACAAGGAATGATTGGTATGTAAAGGTTACTCACAACAAGAAGGAATAGATTATGAGGAGACTTATGCTTTAGTGGCTAGAATAAAAGTAGTAATTAGTCTATGCAACATATAAGAAATTCAAAGTATATCATATGGATGTCAAGTAAACACTTCTAAAAGGAGAACTTTAAGAAGAAGTATACATTGAGCAACCTAAAGGATGTCCTTTGGAAAATGAAAAGGGCATAATATGCAGACTAAGGAAATCATTGTGTGGATTGAAGCAAGCATCCAAAACCTAGTATGCAAGGTTGGACAAACATTTGACAAAACTTGGATATAGCAAAGGTATGGTAGATAGTAATATGTACTGGAAAGAAATTGATGATGGTTTGATAATTTTGGTAGTATTTTTTGATGATATCATATTTGGAGGAAATGATGAAAAAAATGAGAAGTTTGCAAAAGATATGAAGAAAGAATTTGAAATGAGTATGATAGGAGAGATGAAATATTTCTCAGGATTATAGATTATATAGAATAAAAAAGGAATCTTTATTTCTTAGTCTAAGTACTTGAAGGATTTACTGAAAAGGTTTGGTTTGGAAACATGCAAACCCATTGGAACACCTATGGTAATTGGACACAAGTTATCTACAAAGGATGAGACACCTACTATTGACTAGAAGAAGTATAGATCTATGACTAGAGGTTTGTAGTAACTGACTCACACAAGGCCAGATATAGAAAATATAGTTGGAATTGTTGCAAGATTCCAAGCTAATCCTAGAGAAGCACATTATGTAGTAGTGAAAAGGATATTTAGATATCTGAAGGGAACATCTGAGTTTGGATTATGGTATGATAGATTTAATGATTTCACTCTAAGTACTTATACTGATGTAGATTGGGTAGGTAGTATTGATGAAAGAAAGAGCACCAGTGGAGAAGCTTTCTTTCTTGGAGGAAGATTGGTTTCTTGGTTAAGAAACAAGCAAGATTGTACATGTCAAAGTACATCAGAAGTAGAGTATGTTGTAGAAGCAAATAATTGCAATCAAGTCATTTGGATGAAGTGAATTCTATAGAATATGAGGATAGAAATCAATGAACTTGTTGTTATACATTGTAACAACACAAGAATGGTAAATATGTCTAAGAATCCAGTATTGCATTCAAGGAATTAGAACATTTCTATTAAGTATCATATGATGAGAGAAACATTTGTAAAAAAGGAAATTAGATTGGAGCATTTGAGAACTAAAGAGAATATTGTAGATATATTAACTAAGCCTCTTCCCAAAGAGACTTTTGAGTATTTGTAAGGTATGCTTGGGGTTATGTCCCTTCCTACATTAGAGTAGAAGATGCAAGAGTGCATTAGTCTAGTGTAATAGAGCACCATTATTTGTCTGGATTGAATGTTGATGCTTCCTTAATGGGAAAGTATTTGTAATGGACATAGTCATCTAAGACTCTTGTTGATATTGTTTTGAATAGTTTCTTTTGACACTTGAGCTAGTAAGTATTAGTTGTTACAGAATTTGATGCAAAGATGTTGGTTGCATAAACCTTTGACATTGATGTCAATGGGAGAGAAGTTTGGCATGAAAAATATTGTGTTGAGGAAGATGTTTAGTATAAGCACAGTATGCAAAATAATAGTTTGGTATAGAGTGCATTGAGTTATGTCGATGGGGGAGTATAATTGATGAAGAGGATTTGAAGATGAAGAGTCTTTTGTTGCTATTCTTGGAACTAGATGTTTTTCATCTATGTTGCCATCAATGCCAAAGGGGGAGATTATTGGAAGATTGGGAAGATTGTTGGAAGATTGATTGGAAGCATGAATACTGATGACATTCCTATGGGTGAGTATACTATGATGATATGTTACATTCATGATTGAGTTTTTCATTGATGTCAACATAGCAAGTTTTCTGTGGTATCTGATAGAAGAAAAACATAAAGATCAAGTTGGTACAAATGACTAGTTGAGCATTATAACAATTCAAGGTTATGGGAGATACTTCTAAGTATCTGGTATATGTAGTTAATGTTGGAATGAGAAAGGAAAAGTCTAGAAGAAGTTATGTAAGTTTTGGTGATGTCTATTTTGAGATAGAGTTTATAAAGGCATGTTCTGGTAAACTTGTTATTTCTCTTAGTAGAGTTGATATCTTAAGGATTAAGGTTGAGGAAATGGAGAAGACATGTTGAGGATGACATCACTAAGCTCACTCATCATAATATTATGTGTATGGAAAGTTATTCAAGTTGCAAGACGTAAGATTAATGTTATCGCTATGTGTAATGTGTTGTTAATGAGGTCTTATAGTAATTAATTGAGAAGGACTAATAATTGACTTTGAGAATTGTTTTATGGACTTGATATAAAGGAAGGATATTTTCCTTTATCATGAGATGTGTGAGAATGTGATTATAAATGCTTGATAAGCAGTAGAGAGTGTGGAATGCAAAGTTGAGTAGAGCAATGCAAAAGTGAAGGGAACTTCATTGTTGAGGTTTTGCTAAGTGATCCTAACTTTGGTATTTGGATCCAAGACTCATGATTTGGTATACAAGGTTTAATAGTGATTGGTTTGGCTGGAAAGAGAGAGGAAAGAGGAACATAGTAGTAAATTATTTGTTTGAGCACTGAGCTCTTCTTGTAGTTGAAATTACATGTTTGGGCAGTGGGTTCTTCATGCATACGTTGTACTACAACTCCTAATAGGGTTGGAATCTCCTAACAAAGATTCAAAGTCTCCTAATAGGAACTCATTGTACTAAATTTTGTAATAGACTCCTAATAGGGTCCATCCTCTAATGAGGAATATTTATATTAGTACATCATCTTGTGGGCATCATTCCCACTGGGCTTTTCCCTATGATCAAGAGTTTCCTTGGTCAACATATCCAATGTAATTGTCTATGTGCACTTTATTATGGTTGCTATTTACTTTGTTTGAATGGTTAAGTTTGGTTAATGAAGATAAATCTTTTAATTGTTGGATAACTGATTCACACCCCCCTAGTTACCTTGGTGGACTATTGTTTCTAACATATTATGGGTCCAACCATGATCAACTATGTGTATACTTAAAGGGATCCAAACAAAATTGAAATAAAAACTTTCAAATTAGGAAGATAATCAAGTTCCACTACCAATACACTTGTATTGTGTTTGAAATATACAGAGGGAGATATAGAGAGATGGGGGAGGGGGTTGATCAAGTGAGGTAGGGAGATATTGATATAGAGGAAAATAATGATGGAAATGGATATGGAGAGAATGAGGAGTGATAAATAGAGAAGACATAGGGTTACATAGAGATGTAAGAGATGAAATAAATAGAGAGGAAGAGATATAGGGGAAAAAGGAGAAATAGAAAAAAATGAGATAGAGATAGAGGGATAGATGTATAAAAAATGAGAGAGGGATAGAGGGAGAGATGGAAGATAATAAATATGGATGGAAAGTGATAGACATAAAAAGTGATGTAGATATAGAAGCTTAGGAAGAGGGAGATGAAGAGATGCATATGGTTAGAGAGAGGAAGGCATATCTAGACATAGAAGAAGAGAGAGGAAGATAGAGCTAGAGATGAAGATAGACTGAAAGAGTAAGAGGGGAAAAAATAGCACGAGAGAGGCAAAGATAGATATTGAGAAATAGAGAGAGGGAGAGGGAGATGCATACCAATACAATTGAAGTGGTAAAAAATAGAAAACAGATAAGAAAAAAAAATTAATTTTTTTTTATATATATAGAGAGCGAGAGTCCCTTTGTTAATGCTAGGAGATATAGAGACGGGGTGAATTAGTGTAATAAAAAACTTAAGTACTTTCACCAATACTTTCATGAGATATGGAATCCAATGGAAATAATAATATAACATCATAATAAATGAAAAATCCACACATTCAACACTCTAACATAAGAATTTTTCATGTGGAAACCCATAGTTAGAGGGAAAAAACATAGTTAGAATTAGTACACACAAATTCTCACTACTACAATAATAACTTACCCTATTCAAAGCATTACATCCACTTGATTACTTGGGTATACCTAGTTAAGAGTATTTGGCTCTGTAACAAAGTAGGAGCTTACAATAAAGAATTGTTAGAACCTACCTATTTAGGGATTTAGAACTCCTTTTCTAAGTCATGTTGTTAGAGAATTTTGATCTTAATACTTGTAAGGATTATACACACCCAGTTAAGAGTGACCCTTTTAGGGGATTTAACATGTCAACCTGCTAAGGTCAACAAGTGATGAATGTTGCACTAAATGCATGAAATATCCAATATGCTCTTGATTGATTCTCTTCTCTAGATTTATTTTAACAAATCAGACTTTGGCTACAATAATAAGAGTTACACTAGATACTATTGCCCATATATCTTTCAATCTCCTTTATATTGTTCTTAAGGTAGAGAAAAACCCTAAACATGTTATCCTTAGTTAGTTTAAAAAGAAATTCAAATTTCATGAGAAAGCACCAAGCCCATTAATTATTTTCCTTGATGTCACCCCAATCTCAATTAACCACTTTGATTTTTCAAAAAAAACATAATATATTCTAGTTTGTTTAATCCATAGAAATAATTATATTCTACCAGTTAACTATTCTTCAAACTATGACTTGTGGTCTCCATCAAATCTTCACTTTTTCAAATTTTTTGGTAGATATTCTTTCATAAATCACTTCACATGTCTTTGATAAACATATTATATAAACCACTCATCATAATTAATTAACTACATTATCACACATATTTTACTATTGAAAATAGATTGAAGAAGACAATCAAAGAGGGAGAGTCTTGAGAATAGATTGATATAATTATGATCAATATGCCTCAATCATTATTTTGTCACTGATGTCAAACCTAGTAATTTCTGGTAAGACAACTACTTATATGATTTAAGTATTATTACTGATTTGATTGATGAAGAGGATTTGACGAAAAGATGTAACAATAACACCTAGAGGAAAGGTTGAGTTATGATTGTGTAAAGGAGTAAAAGAATTAGTTAAGACAATGATAACATGATGCATTGATAATCTACTTAAGGTTACAAAGGCTGGTTATAGAAAGAAATTCTAGAAGAACAAGTTACACAAATTTTGTTTGGTAAGGTTGACAAAGTAGATAGTAGGTGCTAAGAAAAGTCAGTGCAAGCTAAATAGAAAATCAATTGGAGCATAAAAGTTTATTCTAATGTCTGCCAAGTAGAAAAATAGATGCCAAGTAAATTTTAGTTGATGCCAAGCACCAGT
The DNA here is from genome assembly GCA_028749045.1 of Cupressus sempervirens. Classification (NCBI taxonomy): domain Eukaryota; kingdom Viridiplantae; phylum Streptophyta; class Pinopsida; order Cupressales; family Cupressaceae; genus Cupressus; species Cupressus sempervirens. The sequence continues at coordinate 690,343,846 of CM053791.1, read as the reverse complement.
AAACTTTAGTTTGTGTTGAGTGATTTTATAGAGGATGTCAAGCAAGGCAGTATGTGTTGAGCATCAAAAGCCAGATAATGCCTAGTGGCTACATTATTTAAAAGATCATGAATTTGATGGATCAAAGCCAAAAAGTTTGGTTTCTTGGAATGTGTGAACCAAATGGAAATAAGGTTAATGAGTTGGTAACACAAAATTCAAGGAAAATCATTTTTGGGAAAACTCAAAGAGGATTCAAGAAGAAGTCTCTAGAAGAGATATGGAATTTGGGATAGATTCATTGTATCCTACCTAATCCATCCTAACCCAAAATTGGATGATGGAAAATGAGTGACAAAAGATCTTAATTTCCTATTTATAGGAATGGCTAGTTAGAAGCAAAAGTAGTCATGTGTGAGAACCTAAGGAAGACAAGGATTTAAGGGTTTTGCTTCATCAAGTGACCTAAGAGAAGACTCTAGATTGGCATGTTAAGCAAGAAGGATTAAGAATATGAATGCTTGAAGGATGAACAAGCTATTAAACTGAAATGTATGAAGGCAAGAAGGAGTAGAGGACTGAAACAAAGATCTATAATCTACAAATGGAGTTATAAGCTGTTATCAAATCAAGCCTTATTGTTACTCTCTAATAATAGTATCAGTCTAGGGTAAATCCTTTGGATTAAGGTTGACCTAACAATCACCTGTAAATCCTTTAATTGGGTGACATTCCAAGTGAATGGTCTAAAGTCCTCTAACAAGGCTCACTCTTAATAGGGTGATTGAAATTGTTTAATAGGGCCACATTTAATAGTGTTTATGGTAACCTTTAATAGGGTTGGCCTTTCATAGGGAATCACTTTAGAAGAGTGAAAAAGAGTAGCATGTTAGTGGTAGTTTTTCCCAAATTGGATTTCCATACAAATTATTGTGTCAAGTGTATTGATGAATCTATTATGTTTCATGTTTATATTTTTGCAAGTTGATTTGATAGTAACTGATGTAGGAGCATCCAGTGGTGTAAGGGAAATCTTGTATCACCTAAAAATATGCTTAGAAATAGTTTCTGTTTAATGTATTTTCATTTTTGGATAACCATTTGGGTCAAATAAAGGTTCCAACTCTCATAGTTCCACTATTACTGTTCTGGGTTAGAGTTTTAAAGCACCTTAGGATATTTGTAAATGCCAAAAAAATAAGACTATGTAATTGAGCCATAATTATGGTGAGTTAGAGGGTGTAAATTGGAGGGAAGGTTATATTTGTAATTTAGAACACTCCAAACAAATAATCAGGTCAAAAGGCTTCATGGTTAGAAAGTTATTGCAATTTTTCAATTCCTAGAGACCTCCTAAAAGCGCTTCAAATTCAGATTTCGGGCACTAAATGGCCCTATATAGGGCCAAAAAATGGGGGATGAGTGAAGCTAGTCTATAAGGCTATAGAGTTCTTTGATAGGTTTTTGAAAATGTAAATGGTTCGTCAATCAGAGCTATGATTCAAAAGTTATGCCTACCAGAAGTTCGACTACTATTTCTGGATTCTTCTAATTTTACACCAACTTCTAACATGATTTTTGGAACTTTTTGTTTTGGTGGTGGATGCCAACTAGTATATTCTAGAATATATTCCTAACCCTAAACCATTTAGGGCTTATTTAAGAACATTTCTGGCATTGTAGAAGCAACACTAAGTAGAGTTAGAGAGAAGGCATTGTGTGGAGGATTTTTTTCTCCAAAATCATATTGTTGTAAGCCCATAAGGAATTTTTCATTGATAATAATATTTTCCTTTTCTTGTGTGTTTAGTCTGGTCTTTGTTTGTGTCTCCATCAAGTGGTATCAGAGCAAGTTTTCCTGAGTGTGTAGACAGAGTGCCGACTATGAGGTAGTTTGCACCAGGATTGTGTGGTTGTTGGTTTGAGTCAAGAAGATGCCTCCACAAAGAGAGCATGTTGGAAGGGCCAGAGCTATTAATCTTTAGGATGTTAGAGCCCTCCAAAGGTAGGTTCAAGAATTACAGGAGGAGATCTATAGAGGACTAAATGTTGCCGCAAGCTACAAAAATGAGGAAGAAAATGTAGAAAAAATTGGATAGGAAGGTGAAGGTGAAGGGGAAGTCCTAAATTAGGTAGAGGAGAGGCTTTTTAGGGCCATTTATAAGCTTGGAAAAAGACCTAAAATTGATGTGGGTATGTTTTTAGGAACCCTAAACCCATATGAGTTGATCAATTGGATCAATGAACTAGAGAAGTATTTTGAGTATGAGGATATTAGAGAACCTAAGAGGGTTAAATTTTTGAAGGCGAAAATGAAAGGCCATGCCAAAATCTAGTGGAAATAGGTTCAATTGGAAATGAATAGAAGAGGAAAGGATAAAATCACAAGTTGGGATCGCATGGTGGACAAATTAAAGAAGCAGTTCATTCTTATTGATTATAAGCTTGATTTGTTCAAGAAAATGCAAGGGTTAAAACAAATAGGAAAATTTGTCCAACAATATACAAAGGAATTTTATTGAATTCTTATTTGGGTAGGGCATGAAAAAGCTAATAAGGAGAAGGCTGCCCATTACCTCAGTGGGTTACGACCTAGCATACAAAAAGAGTTAAGTTTGGTTAGAATGACTAGCATTGAAGAGGCATACCAATTTGCCCTACGAGTTGAAGATAAGCTAAATAAAAGGTTTGAAGGAAGGCAAAGAGGGTGTGGTCAAGGAGGAAGGGGTGGTAGTAGGTCATCTAGAGGCTAAAATGAGACCCAAAAGAAAAATGAAGATGTGGGTACTAGTAGAAACTAGAGAAACAAGGGTTTCAATTTCTCCCATGATCAAAACTTTGGAGATCAGAGAGGTAGAGGTAGAGGATGTGGACAAGGATTAGGAAGGGGAGTCTTTTATGGCACATATTTTCATTGCAATGAAGAAGGTCATCATGCCTTTGAATTCCCTCAATGACAAGGAAGGATAGATAGGAGGGCTAATGGTCAAGTACAAGCTGCTCATGTGGATAGAAAAAGGAGAGGTTCTTGTAAATGAAAGGGTCTTACTAAGTGGTGAGACTGAACCTAGACAAAGGAGGATTTTGTTTTGTACCAAGTGCAAGTGCGAGGATACATGTTGTGATGTGATTATTAATGGTGGCAACACTGACAACTTGGTGTCTGAAGAGATGGTCTCTATGCTAAAGCTCAAAAGGGAGAAACACCCCCAACCCTATCAGATTGCTTGGGTGAAGGATGATCATAAGGTCCTGGTCAGTGAGCAGTATTTGGTGAAGTTCAAGAGTGGGAGTTACCATGATGAATTTCTCTATGACATTATTCCAATGGATGTCTTCCATTTATTGTTGGGAAGATTGTGGGAATTTGATAGACATGCTATACATGATGGCCATGCAAATACATACTGTCTGACCAAGGATGGAGTTTGCCACAAACTAAAGCCCATGATAAAGAAAGGTGAAAATGTATGCAGTAGTGCTAGGATATGTCTTGTTGATGGAAGAAATTTTTTGGATGGTATGAAACATTAGTGTATGTGTTATGCTTTAATTCCTAGAAGAGATAAGGAAGATATTAGTGAAATTCCACCTAAAGTTTTAAGCCTCTTAAGTGAGTATGGAGATGTCATCTTTGATAATGTTCCAAAAGGGTTGCCACCAATAAGGTAGATCAGCCATCAGATAGATTTAATCCCTGGAGCTAGTTTTCCTAACAAGGCTTCTCATAGGATGACTCCTACTGAAATTGAGGAGCTAAATAGACAAGTTTAGGAGCTATTACTGAAGGGTTTATTTAGGAGAGTTTTAGTCCATGTGCAGTACCTACAGTAATGGCACCAAAGAAGGATGGAGAGTGGAGAATGTGCACTGATTCTAGAGCTATAAATAGAATAACTATCAAGTATCAATTTCCTTTGCCAAGAATGGATGATCTTATGGACTACTTGAGTGGAGCTCAGTACTTCACAAAGATAGATCTCAAGAGTGGCTATCACTAGTTATAGATCTAAGAAGATGAGTAGACGACTGCATTCAAGACCAAGGAGGGTCTATATGAGTGGTTAGTCATGCCTTTTGGACTAACCAATGTGCCAAGCACCTTCATGCGGTTTATGAATGAGCTACTAAATTAATTCTTGGGAAAATTTGTTATTGTCTATTTGGATGATATTTTAATTTTCAGCAAGACTTTGGATGAACATTTATTGCACATTCATAGCATCCTTGAAAGATTGAGGGAAGAGAAAATGTTGATTAATTTGAAGATGTGTAGCTTTGTAAAAAATGAGTTAGTCTACTTGGGATTCGTTGTATCATCTAAGGGTCTCAAAATGGATCCAAAAAAGGTAAAAGCCATCTTGGAATGGCCTACTCCAAGGTTTGCTACTAAGGTAAGATTATTCCATGGTCTAGTTAGTTTTTACAAAAAATTCATTAAGAATTTTAGTGGCATATGTGCACCCCTAATTGAAACAATAAGGGGAGATACAAAAGAGTTCAAATGGACTACAATAGCTATAAGGAGTTTTGAATTATTGAAGAAGAAGGTGATAGAGAAACTTATTATGGCACTTCTAGATTTCAGTAAAGTGTTCTAAGTTGATTGTGATGCTAGTGGCAGTGCTATTGGGGCTATATTGAGCCAAGAAGGTAAGCCTATTGCATATTTTAATGAAAAATTGAATGATGCAAAGAAAAAGTATTCTATTTATGACCAAGAGTTCTATGCAATAGTTCATGCCTTAAAGACATGGAGGCACTATTTATTTCCAAAAGAATTTGTCTTGTATAGTAATCACTAGGCATTGTAGTACATAAATAGCCAAGGTAAATTGAACCAGAGACATATGAAGTGGGTAGAGTTCTTGCAGAGCTATAAATTGTTGTGAAACATAGAAGTGGAAAGTCTAATAGGGTTACAGATGCAGTGAGTAGGAGACAATTGTTTCTTATATTAATGCAGGTTGAAGTGGTTGGGTTTGATAAACTCAAGCATCTCTACCTTGAGGATCATGATTTTGCTAAAGCTTGGAAGGCTTGTAGAGAACCTGTTATTGTAGACAAAATCAGGTGGCTAGACTATTTGATTCAGGATGGTATGTTGTTCAAGGGTAGTCAATTATGTATTCCAAGGAGTTCCATGAGGGAAAATCTGATCAAAGAGAAACACAATGGGGGAATGGTAGGACACTTTGGTGTAGATAAGACCATTGCCATTCTTAGAGAACATTATTTTTGGTATCAATTGTCACAAGATGTGAAGAAATTTGTGTAGACTTGTCAAGTGTGTCGAGTAGCCAAATAGCCAAAGGATTTAGTCAAAATACTAGACTTTATCAGCCATTTCCTATTCCATCGAAGCCTTGGGAGGATATAAGTATGGATTGTGTTCTTGGATTGTCAAGGACACAAAGGGGTAATGACTCAGTATTTGTGGTGGTTGATAGGTTCTCCAAGATGGTGCATTTCATCCCATGCCACAAGACTCATGATGCTATACATATTGCAAATTTGTTTTTTAGAGAGGTGGTGAGACTACATGGTCTCCCAAAGAATATTATTTCTAACAGAGATACTAAATTTTTGGGGTATTTCTGGAGGACTTTATGGAAGAAGTTGATGACAAAGTTGAGGTTTAGTTCCACACATCATCCATAGTCTGATGGATAGACCAAAGTGGTAAATAGAAGTTTGGGCAATTTGTTGAGGTGTTTAGTGGGAGATAAGCCTAAGGGGTGGGATTTGATTCTACCACAAGTAGAATTTTATTACAATAACTCTATAAATAGGAGTACTAGTAGATAACCATTCCAAATTGTATATGGAAGTAATCCAAGGACTACACTAGAATTGATGAAGATGGAGCAAGGTGAGAGGACAAGTGCTGAGGTAGAAGAATTTGCTGAACATATCAAGAGCCTACATGAAGAGGTCCATACACACATTACCAAGATGAATCAACAGTATGAAGCTAGGGCTGATCAAAGGAGGAGACATAAGGAGTTTCAAGTAGGGGATATGGTTATGGTACACTTATGAAAGGAATAGTTTCTAGTGGGTACTTACAACAAGCTAAAGATGAAGAAATTTGGCCCCTATAAAATTTTGAAGAAACATGACTCGAGAAATACATATGAGGTGGAGTTGCCATATGGGATTCATATTTCACCTATCTTCAACATTGCAGACTTAATAGAATATCATGATGATGGCACAGATGAGGGTTTGATGCTAGACCCATGTCCAATTCCTAGTTCTAAGAAGGAGGAAATAGAAGGGATTCTAGATAGTCGAGTGGGTAGGAGTACTAGAAATAGGCAATATAAGGAGTACCTAGTGAAGTAGAAAGGACAACCAATAGAGGATTCAACTTGGATATCAGCAGAGGAGGTTGCCCATTTGGGTTTTCCTGTACCATAAAGTGATAGAGTCACTTTTTAATCTACCCTAGGTGTTTGATGTAGGAGAATCCAATGGTGTAAGGGCAATCTTGTATCACCCAAAAATATGCTTAGAAATAGTTTCTATTTAATGTGTTTTTATTTCTAGATAACCATTTGGGTCAAATAAAGGTCCCAACTTTCACAGTTCCACTATTAGTGTTTTGGGTTAGAGTTTTTAAGCACCTTGGGATACGTGTAAATGTTAAAAAAAAGACTATGTCATTGAGCCATAATTATGGTGAGTTAGAGGGTGTAAATTGGAGCAAAGGTTATATTTGTAATTTAGAACACTCTAGAAAAAGAATCAGGTCAAAAGGCTTCACGGTTAGAAAGTTATTGCAATTTTTTGGTTCCTAGAGACCTCTTGAGAGCGCTTCAAATTCAGATATGGAGCACTAAATGGATCTATTCAAGGCCAAAATATGGGGCATGAGTGAATCTGGTCTATAAGGCTATAGAGTGCTTTGAGAGCTTTCCAAAAATGTAAATGGTTCATCAATTGGAGCTACGGTTCAAAAGTTATGCCTCCCAGAAGTTCGACTACTATTTCTTGATTCTTCTAATTTTACACCAACTTCTAACATGATTTCTAGAACCTTCTATTTTGGCAGTGGATGCCAACTGGCATATTCTAGAATGTATTCCTAACATTAAACTATTTGGGGCTTATTTAAGAACATTTCTAGCATTGTAAAAGTAGCATTGAGTGGAGTTAGAGAGAAGACATTGTGTGGAGGATTTCTTTCTCCAAAATCATACTGTTGTAAGCCCATAGGGCATTTTGCATTGATAATAATATTTCCCTTTTCCTATGTGTTTAGTTTGGTCTTTGGTTGTGTCTCCATCAGTTACCTATAGGTTTTAAGTGATTGCATAATCTTATGGATGCATGCATGAAAAATGTTTTATGGGTTTACTAAGTTGTGAAAAGTTTTATTTATATATCTAGACCTTGAATAACTGATTCACCCCCCCTCTCATTTTTTTTGGAAGTATTCCAACAATTGGCATCAGAGCCATCTACTTAAGAGGACTAGTTTGAAGGTATTAGAAGCACAAAGATCAAGATGTCAAAAAGAGAAGTACCAAAGATCAACAGAGATAAGTTTCTTGCATGGAAAATTTTGATGAAGCTATACCTTAGAGAACTTGGAGATCATGTACAATCTACCATTACTACTGAGCATGTTGACCCTACTAGAGCACTAACAACTGAGGATATGAAAAAGAAAAAAAGAACATAAGTAGGCAATGTTGGAGATTGCCTCTTCCCTAAGTTGTGTCAAATTTGATGATATCAAAGGTCTTGATAGTGCAAATAAAATGTGGGATGCCTTAGCCACCATCTATGGAGGAGACACCAATGTTCTTAGAGCCAAATTTGAAAGTTTCAGAGGCAAGTTTGATGATATGAGAATGGGAGAAGGTAAAAATAATGATCAATAAGTTGCAAGGATAAAATAAGTTGTTAATGCAATAAGAGGAGCTAATGGTAAAATGGATGATGATACTATGCTAAGAAAAGTTTTGATAACACTGATTTCTGTATATGCTATTAGATTTTCTACAATTCAAGAACTCAGATGCATACCAAGAAATGTTCTATCGCTTGAATCTTTGGTAGATAGACTCATTGCTTTTGACATATCTAACTTTGATAATTAAAAACCTAAAAATATTGAATCTACTTTCAAAACTAAGATGTGAGTAAAGGAACCTAATGAGAAGAAGAAGAAGAAAAGGATAAAGTATGTGTCCAGTGATAGTGATATAGATGAGGAGGATGTAGAACAACTTGAAGCACTACTGGCAAGAAGATTCCATAAAGGTAATTTACCGATCATTTGTTTCAATTGCAATGAGGTTGGTCATATTGTTGCTAGATGTCCAAAGAAGAAGAAATATAGAGGTGGTGACAAGTACAAAAGTAGGAGAGATGAAGACAGCAAGGACTACAAAGAAAAAGGCAAAAAGTCATGCTACATTGTTGAAGAAGAAGCAAAAGATGAATTTGATAAAAATGATGATGAAGTGGTGTACGTTGCAATGAAGGATGAATCTAATGAAGATGAGGCAACTGTACTTGTGACTTGTGTGAACAAGAATGATAGATGTATGATTGACAATGGGTGTTCACATCACATGATTGGAGACAAAAGTAAGTTCATTACCTTGAATTGCTATGATGGAAATAGTGTAAGATTTGGTAATGATGCACCATGTTTGATAAAAGGAAAAGGTTCTATCAAAATCACAAATAAGATTTTATGTGAAAATGTTTACTATGTTGAAGGACTTAACTATAATCTTTTGAGTGTATCACAACTAAATAATTTGGGATGTAACGTTGAATTTGAAAACAAAGTTGCTAAGATATATGACACAAATGGAAGACAGATTGAAAAGGGTAATCAAACTAGAAGTAATCTATTCTATCTTGATATAGAGGATGCTACTTGTCTAATTGTAAAATATGAGGATGTATGGCTATGGCACAAAAGGTTTTGTCATGTCAATTTTGATAACCTGGTCAGTATCAGTAACATGAGAAAAGTTAGAGGTTTTCCTAAGTTGAAGAAGCCTGATAATATAATGTGTAAACAATGTCAATTAGGAAAATTGAAAAAGTCAGGTTTTAAGAGTAAAAATAATACCTATAAAGAAATATTAGAGATTGTTCATACCAACTTATGTGGACCAATGGATGTGCAAAGCTTATACAAAGGAGATTAATACATTATGTTGTTTGTTGATGATTATTCTAGAATGATGAAAGTTATGTTTTTGAAACAAAAATTTGATGCTTTCCAAATGTTTAAGTAGTACTTAGCAAGATTTGAGAAGGAAATAGGTAAAATGTTGAAATATTTAAGATTTGATAGAGGAGGAGAATTTACATCAAATGAGTTTGAGATATTCTACAATGACAAAGGAATCAAAAGACATACATCTACCCCTAGAATCTCTCCACAAAATGGAATTGTTAAAAGAAGGAACATATCTATAATGGACTATGCTAGAACACTAACGATGGAGAAAAATGTTGCTTTGAAATATTGGAGAGAAGTTGTAAGTACAACTGTGTATACTTTGAATCATGTACAAGTCAAGAAAGGCACTCATTCAACACCTTTTGAACTATGGTATGGATACTCACCCAATGTAAAGTAATTTAAGGTATTTGGAAGAAAGTCTTACATTCTTAAAGATTTAAGGAAGGGTAAATTAGATGCAAAAAGTGAATAAGGTATATTTTTAGGCTATTCCATAAGAAGTAAAGCTTATAAGTGTTTGAATACTAACACTAACAAAGTTGTGAAAAGTGAAAATGTAAAATTTGATGAATATATAGAAGTACATGAGGTTGAACATATGAAAGAACTAGAAGAGTACAAACCATTTGTATACTCTTATTAAGGTATGCTTGCTGAAGAAGATACTACCAATCAAGTTACAAACCAGCATCAAGTTTCAGTAACTACTGAGTAATAGACTATGAATGTCGAGTTGCATTCATGAACCAAGCTACATTCAAATGTTGAGTTACAAAATGAAGTCGAAGCACATTCAGATTTTGAGATTAATGTTAAGCTACCAAATAGGGATCTACAAAGTGATTTTGAAGCTAAGAGACAAATTGAAGAAACTAGAGCTAAACCAAGATTGTCTAAATATGTCAAAAGACATCATCCTACTACATAAATTATTTGAGATAAAGATGCTAGACAAATGTCAAGAAATAGATTGAGAAATGATACAGGTTTTCTAAGCATGAAAGAACCTAAATTAGTGAGAGATGCAATAGAATATGTAGACTAGAGTAAAGCCATGGAAAAAGAGATTGAACAAATTGAGAAAAACAAAACATGGACTCTAGTTCCTTGACTAGAAGACATAAATGTGATTGGCACCAAGTGGTTATTTAGAAACAAGCTAGATAAAAATGGTGAAGTAACAAGGAAAAAGGAAAGATTAGTTTGCAAAGGATATGTGTTGTCACTTAGGTTTGCACCCTTGTCCAAAGCCTATGCGTGAGAACAACCTAGTGAAACATGGAAACAACCTCCAAGTTGTGGGACTTGAACTGTGAGGTTGAGTCTTCGAAGAAGGCCTACTTCCTCTTACTATTAGGATGCACCTAACTACTCTTGGAGAGGAAAAGGGAGAAGGAGAGCATGAAAGAAAATCTACCTAATCTAATCTAAAAAGGTGATGCACCAAAATAGAGTGTTCAGACCAATCTCTGCCCATATATGCACTTTTGAACCAAAATGAAATTAAGGATATACACATTTAGACTTTCTTTAATCTAATAATCACATGCAGATTAGAAGACCAAGATGAATGACACAAGGAAGAGAGATTTACTTATATTATCATTCATAGGCTAATGAGATAGAATCATGCAAATTACAGATTTCAACAAAACACCAGTAAGAGGCAAAGAGTTCTTGCACTTTCATACCAATGGTTGAAGGAGATAAGATAAAAATCATATAGTTCAAAGACATAGGGGAATTTACACTAAGAATTTGCAGAGCAGTAATAGAGAAAATTGAGAAAGATTGACCTTAACAAAATTCACAAAAATTGCCTTTATAGTTCAGGCATAACTGAGATTTTCCCTCCAAAACTATCCTACAACCACCGCCATCAAGTCCTGCAAGGAACAATCATGGAAAAAATATGATCTAGATACGGATCTAGATGCAATGATATCTGACCTTCTGTGTAAAATAATGCCTTGAGAAGACAGAAATGATGCCATAACTGTGCTCTGACTAAGTAGATGGATCAACTCGGGGCAATGGAGTGTTCTTCTTTGTTTCACATTCACTTCTGGTGTTTGGAAATGATCATGAAGATCAGATTGCACAAGAAACCCTTGACTTCCCTAGTTCCTATCTCATGAATCAGCAAGTCAACCTAGTTGACCTATCTTTGGCACCAAGATGAGCCATGTGGGCCAATAGTCTTTTATCTTTTTTCCACCTAGCAAAGTCTCCTCAAGTTGACCATTTTTTAACTTTACTAACTACGCCATTTCTTGAAACTCCAACCACGATAGTCACATTAACTGCTAGCCGCTAACTGTCAATGCCTTCATCGAACCCACTAGGGAAAGTGTCACCTAGGTTCTATATCACTATGTGTAATGTTCTTAGAGCTTTCCATAGCGAGGTAGTGCCCAACGCTGATTTCTTTAGATCTGACGATCGTGAAGACTCATCGTATACTATGCTATCTCCTTAAGACTTCTGGGCCCACAAAACACTGTCAATACACTTGGCACAACTTGGCATCCTCATTCTAGTGAGATCTGGCCCCACTAATCCATGTGGCACAAGGGTGCTATGGTGCTATGCGTATCATATTTGTAGCTTTTCATAGCACAATAATGCCTACCGTCGATCTAGATTGTTATCTACGATGCTCAAAACTTTGCAGAACTATAAGCCAAGTCAGCTGGACTGACCAATGAGATGCTTGCTATCATACTATAACTCACCTATCAATTTACCACAGAGGATGAGCCGTAATATTACTTTTGGGAAGGGTGGGCCTATGATGTCAACTGAGACAGGTGTCGCCAAACCGCTTCCCCACATTTTTTAATTTCCTTACATCTTGATAATGTGAGAAAGCCTCAACCCTTGATTTGTGAAGATTTGATGGTGCTCATAACTCGTACTTTCTAGACCTCCACAACCATCCACCATGACATCACCTAGGACACGCATCACCAAGGTGTTATGTCGCTATGGGTATCCTTTGTGCAACTTCCCATAGCACAATAATGCCTACCGTAGATGTTCCTTAATCTGGTGGCAAGCAAGATGAGTTTGACTTGTCAGTGTACCAATCAATGAGAATTGGCCACATGCCAACCTATCTGAAAACCCTCATTTGCAGCCCACCAAGTGAAGTAGGACCCACATTCCACGCAGTCATACTTTAGCCAATTGAAAAGATTGATCAACTGCCAGCGTATCTGACAAATCTTTGCTGATATCTGATGGGGCATTCTCGGGACCCTCCTAAAAACTGACATCACTACAATAACACTTTTCATCTGGGTGCTATGTTGCTATCAGCGAGAGCAGAGATTTTTTGATAGTGCCATGGTGCCCATCGTGGATGGAACAAAACCCGACGCCAAAGAACAATGAGGAAAGGGAGGAACCACCAAACACATGGCAAAAGGGCACTATATTGCTAACACAAAACAATGTGCATCTTTCCATAGAGACAAAGTTCCAACCATTGATTTGGGGAAGATCTGACGATCGTGAACCTGCGGGCCCATGGAAACAAATCACAAGGTTTGATCTTTCAACAATTTTTTGATATTTCTGGGGCATTAAAAATAATATTAACTCTAGGAACTAGCCGTTGGGTGGGGTTTCTATTCGAATTCAAATTTTGACCAGTGCGCAAAAACAAGAAACAATATGTGCAAGAAGAAGGAATTGACTATGGAGAGACATTTGACCCTGTTGCTAGATTAGAAGGAGTAAGAACTTTATTTGCTTATTTAGCAGACAAAGGTTTCAAAGTCTATCAACTGGATGTTAAATCTATATTTTTGAATGGCATATTAGAAGAATATGTTTATGTTTGGAGAGATCAAATTATTTGTAGGTTTGTAAGTATATTAGATGAAATATGGTATATACATCACTCAGTCAAAATATGTCAAAGAAATACTAAATTTTTTTGGATTGGAAAATTCCAAACCAATAAGTACACCTATGGTGACAGGACACAAGTTGTCAAAATGATGATTCAATTGAGGTGAATGAAACACCATATAGGTCTATGACTGGCAAATTACAATATGTAGTACATAGCAGACCTGACATTGCATTATCTATAGTGATAGTTGTAATATTCTTTAGTAATCCCAGGGAGAATCATTTCATGGCTATAGCAAGAATAATAAGATATCTAAAAGGAAAAGAGGAGTTTGGTCTATACTATAAGAAAAATGAGAAATTTGAATTAAGAGCCTATACTAATGCTAACTAGGCTGGAAACATTGATGATAGAAAGAGCACCAGTGGAGGATAATTTTTCTTAGGTAAGAGGCTGGTTACATGGGATAGCAAGAAACAAAATTGCATCTCACAATCTATTGCTGAAGCTGAATATGTTGCTGTTGCTATGAATTGTACAAACATTGTATGGATCAAACAACTACTTAAAGGAATGAAGGAAGAGATCATAGAACTAGTAACAATTTATTGTGATAATACAAGTGCTATCAATGTATCAAAAAATCCTATAATGCACATAAAGACTAAGCACATTGCAATCAAGTATCATTACTTGAGAGAATTAGTTCAAGACAAAAAGGTGAAGATGGAATATTTCAACACTAAAGAAAAAATTGCTGATATCTTCACAAAAGCATTACCTAAGGATGCTCATGAGTATCTAAGAGGTAAACTAGGGGTGATACCCATATAAAAGGCTATCTAATTAACAAAATGAGTGCCTTGCATCAAACAAGCTACCTTTCCATACTACAAATTTATGGAAAGGATCTTACTTTAGGAGCTACCTAAAGTAACCAAAGAACCAAAAATTGAAAATCAATCACAAGTAAGGTGAGAAAGGGAAAAAATAAAGAAACATAAGCACTTTATATATGCATGTTAAGATGAAAATTCTTTAGCATTATTGTCAAAGAGGGACATAGTTACTAGTCAAGGGAGTGATCAAGGAAGCAATTGATGAAGGAGATAATTTCTAATCAAAGATAATACAAGCATGATGAGGGACATAGTAAAATTGAAGAAAGAGGGAGATAGTTATTGATCAGATGAATAAAGAAGGAGAAATTCTAACATCTACCTAGTAAGAGAGAGATACAATAAGAAGAAATTCAGAGGGAATTATAAGGAATAATTTTGTAACCTACTCAGAAGATGAAATTTGCTGATAGAGGGAGAGATTTCAGTACAAGGAACTATTTTCTTTTTAGTATTGTCTTACTATTTTAACCTAGTCAATTTGGTTTGCCATCACTGCCAAAGAGGGAGATTGTTGAAAATAGATTGAAGAAGACTATCAAAGAGGGAGACTATTGAGAACAGATTGATATAAGTATGATCAATATGCCTCAATCATTGTTTTGTCACTAATGTCAAACCTGCTATTTACCAATAAGACAATTGCTTATATGATTTGAGTACTATCATTTATTTGATTGATGAAGAGGATTTTCTCAAAAGATGTAACAATAGCACCTAGAGGAAAGGTTGAGTTATGATTATGTAATGGAGTACAAGAATTAGTTAAGATCGTGATAACATAATGCATTTATAATCTACTTAAGGTTACAAAGGTTGGTTACACTAAGAAAGTCTAGAAGAACAAGTTACACAAAGTTTGTCTCCCAAGCTTGACCAAGTCGGTGTTGAGAAAAGTCAATGCAAGCCAAGTAGAAAATTAATTGGAATCAAGTAAAAGTTTATTTTAGTGTATGCCGAGTAGAACAATGGATGCTGAGTAAAGTTTAGTTGATGTTGAGCACTAGTAAACTTTAGTTCATGCTAAGTGATTTTATAGAGGATGTCAAGCAACACAATATGTGTTGAGCATCAGAAGATAGATAATGTCAAGTGGTTGCATTATTTAAAAGATCAATTCAATGGATCTGAGCCAACAAATTTGTTTTCTTAGAATGTGTGAACCATATGGAAGATAAGGTTGATGAGCTGGTGGCATAAAATTCAAGGTAAACCATTTTTAGGTGAATTCAACAAGGATTCAAGAAGTCTCTAGAAGAGACATGGAATGTGAGATAACTTCATTGTACCCTACCTAATCCATCTTAACCCAAAATTGGATGATGGAAAATGAGTGGTAAGAGATCTTAATTTCCTATTTATAGGAATGGCTAGTCAAAAGCAAAAGTAGTCATGTGCGAGAACCTAAGCAAGAAAAGGAGTCAAGGGTTTTGATTCATCAAGTGAGCTAAGAGAAGAGTCTACATTGGCATGTTAAGCAAGAAGGCTTAAGGATGTGAATGCTTGAAGGGTGAACAATCTATCAGTTCTAAAATGTATGAAGGCCAGACATAATAGAGGATTGAAACAAAGATCTATAATCTACAAATGGAATTGTAAGTTTTTATAAGATCAAGCCTTATTGTTACTCTCTAATAATTGTATCAGTCTAGGGTAAATCTTTTGGATTAAGGTTGACCTAACAATCATTTGTAAATCCTTTAACCTACTAGCATTTCAAGTAAATGGTCTAAAGTCCTCTAACAAGGCTCACTCCTAATAGGGTGATTGAAATCCTTTAACATGTTCACGTTTAATAGGTTTGGCCTTTCACAGGGCATCACTTTAGAAGAGTGAAAAAGAGTAGCATGTTTCTAGTGGTTTTTCCCAAATTGGGTTTCCATGTAAATCATTGTGTCACCTAAAAGAGAGAAAAAGTATAAAGGAAAGTTTAAGCCTTGAAGACCTATAAATTATTTGTATGAAAATGAAGATGATGAATCTAAGGAAAGAGTTTAGAGTGAAAGTGATGATGAGCTAGGATTTATAGCCATTAAGGAAGATGATCTTGATAGAGAAATTAGAGAAGCGAAAGCTCTAGTTTCCCAAATTGAAAATAAATTTGATTAGATAAGAGATAGTGGACATTTGCATCACAATACTAGTGATATGAACAATTTTGTTAAATTCAAGAATCATGATGGAGGTATTGTTAGAGTTGGTAACAATGCAACCTATCACATAACAAGGATGGGATCTATTTCTCTTGATGGAAAGACTAACACTAATGACAAAGATGACAAGTTGATTGGAACATGTACAAGATCTAGAGGTAATGTATTTCAGTTGAATCCCACTAAGATGGCATGTTTGGTTGCTAAAGTGGATAATAGTTAGTTATGACATAAGAGATTTTGTCATATAAACTATGATAACATTGTGAAGTTTAGTAGAAAATTTGGAGTTAGAGATTTGCCTAAGAATATGAAGCCCACTAATGCTGTTTGCAAAGAATGCATCATGGCTAAGTAGAAGAAGGCATCATTTCCTAGCAAGAAGTTCACTACCATAGAGAAGCTAGAGATTGTTCATTTAGATTTAAGTGGCCCTACCATGAAAAGAGGATTCTATGGAGAAAGGTATTTCATGATTTTTGTTGATGATATCACTATAATGATGTTAGTAGCATTTCTTCAAGAGAAATATAAAACATTCGAGAAGTTAAGTTATTTAATCTAATAGAGTTGAGAATGAGTCTAATGTTAAGATAAAATATTTAAGATCAAATATAGGGGGAGAGTTCACCTCTAGAGAATTTAACATGTTTTGTGAAGAGAATAGAATTAAGAGACAATTATCTTCATCCAAGACCCCTAAGTAGAATGGGATAGTAGAAAGGAGAAACAAATTACTATAAGAGGAAACACGAGGAATAATGTATCCAAGAAATTTTGGAGATAAGAAATCAATACAACAATATACACCATGAACAAAGTATAGATCAAAAAAGATATGAATAAGACTCTTTATGAATTATGGTTTGGTCATACACCTTTAATAAAGTTTTTCAGAAGCTCTGGAAGCAAGTGATATATAATGAGAGAGATGATGATTTTGGTAAATTTGATCCAAGAAGTGATAAAGGTATGTCTCTTAGTTATTCATTGAAAAGAAAATCTTATAGATGTTTTAATCATAGAATCAAGACAATAGTTAAATATGAAAATGTAAAAGTTAATGAAAAGTTTGGAATTAAGGAAAAGATGATGGATTACAATTTTGATGATGAAGAAGAAAATATTGGAATTTCTAGAGAGAATGTTGAGGTTTTCCTTGAGACTAACAATGATGTGCAAATTGTTGAGCAAAGAGGAGAACAAACATCTAAATGAAGAGAAGAAGTAAGAGTTGAGTTAGAAACTCCTACCTCCAATAGAAACATGACAAAGAATCACCCTCCAGAGTAGATAACTAGAAGAAAATAAAAAGGAGTGATGATAAGAAACATAGTTAATGAGGAACTATGTTTAATTTCTCAAGTTGAACCTAAGAGTATAGATGAAGCATGAAAAGATAATCATTGGATTCAAGTAATAAAGGAAGAATTGGATAATATTGTGAAGAATGAAACATGGAAATTAGTTCCTAGACCTAAGGATAAGAATATGATAGGAACCAAATGGGTATTTAGAAACAAGATTAATGAACAATATAAAGTTGTAAGAAACAAGGCCAAAATTGTGTGTAAAGGATATTCATAGAAAGAAAGAATAGATTATGAGGAGACATATGCCCTTGTAGCTAGAATGGAAGCAATGAGAATATTCTTGGCTTATCTAGTAAATAAGAACTTCAAAGTTTATCAAATGGATGTTAAATCAACCTTCCTAAATGGAGAACTTGAAGAAGAGGTATAAATTGAGTATCTCCAAGGTTTCCATTTGATAGAAAAAAAAGATATGGTATGTAGATTGAGGAAAGATTTGTATGGTCTGAAGAAAGTACCTAGAACCTAGTATGCAATGTTGGACAAGTAGTTGGAAAAGATTAGATTTGCTAAAGGTACAACAAATAGTAACTTGTATTTAATAGAAATTGAGAAAGGTTCTCTAATAATAGTAATATTTGTTGATCACATAATATTTGGAGTCAATGATGAAGCAAATGATAAGTTTTCTAAAGAAATGAAGAATGAGTTTGAAATGAGCATGAGAGGAGAGATGAAGTTATTTCTAAGTTTGCAGATTGTGCAAAATAGGGGTGATGTTTTCATTTCACAAGCCAAGTATTTGAAAGACTTATTGAAAAGGTATAGATTGGAAAATTGTAAGCCTATTGGTACACCAATTATAACTAGTCACAAGTAATCTAGCAAGGATGAAACACCTACAATTGAGTAGAAGAAGTACAGATCCATGATTGGAGGTTTGCAATATCTAACTTGCACTAGACTAGATATAGAAAATGTAGATGGGATTATAGAAAGATTTCAAGATGATCCTAAGGAGTATCACTATGTAGTAGTAAAAAGGATATTCAAATACTTGAAAGGAACATCTAATTATGGGATATGGTATAACAAATCAAGTGATTTCACTCTATTTCCCTATACTGATGCGAATTGGGTAGGCAGTATAGATGATGGAAAAAGTACTTGTGGCGGAGCATTTTTTCTTGTAGGAAGATTGGTTTCTTAGCTATAAAAGAAACATAATTGTATTTCACAAATTGCAGAAGAGGTAGACTATGTAGCAATAACAAATAATTATAATCACATCATATGGATGAAGAAGATGTTGAAGGATATTGAGATAGAATTCATAGAACCTTTTATCATATATTGTGATAACACAAGTATAGTAAGTATGTCTAACAATCCTGTATTCCATTCTAAGACTAAGCATATATCTATTATCATGTTTTGAGAAATAAGGTTGCAAAAAAAGATATCAGATTAGAGTATGTTAGTACTAAAGATTATACTGAAAATATCTCTACAAAGCCTTTGCCTAAAGATAATTTTACAACTTGAGTGGTATGATTGGGGTTATGCCCATGCCTACTTTAGACTAGATGATGTAGAGATTGCATCAGTCCATTGGTACAAAGCACTATTATTTGATTGGACAAAATGTTGATGCTTTCTATATGGGGAAGTATTTGAGATGAGAAGAGTCATGTAGGACTCTTGGTAATTGGTCTTGAACAGTGTCTTTAGACACTTGACCTAGTTGAAGACTTGGAATAGATAATTGACATAATGAGATTTTTGATATTGATGTCAATGGGGGAGATATATACGTGAAAAACATCTCTACTTTGTTAGGGAGATTTAGAAAGATTCATCTAAGAAAGGAGAAGGAATATCTCTACGGAGGAGATATAAAGCATGAAGAACTATGATGTATGGGGGAGAAGCTGAGTTATTTAGTATGTGAAAAACTGATGCTAGTCCTAGGAAGATACAAAATAGAGTAGAGTTCTATAGGATTTCAGATTTGATTGATGAAGAGGATTTGAAAAGATGAGAACAACAACAACAACAACAAAGTATTGTTTGGTATTCTTTGAATCTAGATGTTTTTCATCTATGTTTCCATGAATGCAAAAGGGGGATATTGTTAGCATGAATGCTGATGGTATTCCTTTGGGTGAGTATCCCAAGAATTGGAGAACATGTGGTAGTATTGACATGTTGTATTCATGACTATGTTTGGAAATTAGGTCAACATAGTAGTAATTATGTGAAGATTGGCAAAGTAGTAGACAAAGATCATGGTCATACAGATAGAGGTTTGATGATTGGGTGACATGTAGTTAAGGACATGTTCCACAATGTGTCCTGATGATGAGGTTAAGTTCATGTAACCTAAGTCAAATAATACGGAAGTTATAAGTGATTTACAGAGAGCAATGTAGAAACAAAGTACCTAAAAAACAATTTTTGATGATCATATTATAGTTTCTAATAGATATATAATCTGGAGATGTGAAGTTAGACACTGATAGAGGATAATCTAATGATGACATCAATGAGTGTGCAAGTCATGGAGTCACACATGTGAGAACTTGTATAGAATCTGAGATGATGGTGCTATATGGTTGAAAAATAATTAATTATCTTATTGTATTCCTATTATAATTAATTGGGAAAGCCTCAAGGTTGACTCAAGGAATTGTTTTGAGGATTTGGTATAAAGGAAAGTATTTTCTTTGTTTGTAAGTATGTATGGAGAATGTGAAGTGTTCAAGAAAGTGCGAACAAGAGTAGAGTTTTTGGTAAATGTGAGTAAGTGATCCAAGAGATTATTAGATACAAAGTTTTGTTATCTAGTTTTGAGATCAGAAGGAGAAGAAGTTTGGTTGACAAGATAGAGGAAGAGGAAGTATAGTTTAATTTTTTTATTCTACAATGAATAATAAAGAGATCATTTGGATAGTGAGTTCATTGGTCTTTCCTGTGAAGATGTTTGGGTAGTGGGTCCATCTACCTTCCACAACTCCTAATAGGGTTGGAATCTCCTAACATGGATTCAATGTCTTCTTATAGGGACTAATATGTACTCAATATTTTCATAGACTCCTAATAGAGTCCATCTTCTAACAAGGAATATTTATATTAGTACATCTTCTTATGGGTACCATCCCCACAAGGGTTTTCCCTCTGATCAAGGGTTTCCCTAGTTAACATATCTCGTGTTATTGTGCACAAGTATTTTATTATGGTTTTTTATTATATTTCTCATATGATTTTATAAGGTTGATAATTTTGATAATATTTGGATAACTAATTCACCCCCCTCTCAGTTATATTGGTGGACTATATATTCTAACATATTGTAGTACGCAAAAACATTTTCTATTAAAGCTACTAGTGTAATGACTGATGTGGCTAAATTGGGACAAAAGTTATCCATAAGAGTAGAAGAAGGGAAACAAAATCATGAGAAAAAATAGAAAGTTGCAAGAAAAATTGAATTCTAGGGCTATCAATTATTTACCAAATCCTCATGAAAATAATTTAGAAGAAATTTTAGGTCTCAAAAATGACCCAACAATAGAAAATTTAGAGAGTTTAAGACTAAAAGAAAAGGTGAATCATGTTGGAATAATGTAAAAATATGTACTTATGAGATGTATTGCCACATATTTGAGAGACGTGTTTTCATTATTATCAACATATTTTTCCATCTATGATAGTTTTTATGTGAAATTCAACGATGCAAGAACATCTTGGGTTCATGGAAATCTTGTATCGCCCAATTTAGTTTGATCTTTTGTTTGATGTTTCTAGTTCTTGAAATCTTGTGAGCAATTCATCCTTTATTAATTTTAATGTGCATGATTTTGTAATCTTATTTAGGAACTATCACGAATCATTATTCTATGTTAACAACTCATTTGAATTCTTTCTCAATGAGTTATATTGGTTTTACCCTTGGGTAACATGTTCTTCATTAGTACTTGAGCATGAATGGGGATTTCATTATGAGATAGACTATTCATTATTTGTAATGATTATTGCTTATGGTGTATATTTATGGATGATCTCTGAATATTTATCTTGATTCATGCATGTATATGTGGTTATTGGATCAACCACTAATCTTATCTCTAGGGCTAGTTATATTTGTCGTAACACATTTTACCAATATTAGGAAATGTGATTCTTTAGGCTGATGTGTGAGCTCCAATGTTTATATATATATGGTAATCTTGTGAGATAAGTATGATGATTAAGAGAGTAAAAAGGTCATATAGAGGACTTGGTAGAGAGATTTGACTTATGTACTTTTTGTTTGGGCTCCAACTAGGAAGGCCTTATAACTTGACATGCATGAAGCCTAATTGATATAATTTATCATCTTCTATTATTAAATTTTTGTTCTTGGATTAAATCATTGTATCTTTAATTGTGTTAATAATTGCTACAAGGTTTGGACATTTCCTTTGAGGATTCTTCATCCTTAAGATACATCAAAAGGTATCAAAGAAAGTTGTAATTCCAAGCTAGATTGGATCATGTCATGTGTCCTAGTTCAAATTGGTTGTAAGGTATGTTGGCGCTCAAAATTGCATTCTCATTTTGAGCATCTATTTCAAATTTTGAGTCAAATCAAGTCCCATAAATGCCTATGTACTCAGTTGTATCTTTGAGGCCCCTGAGGTGTTTAATGTTTCTAACACCTCTCATTCAGCCTATCCACTTGTTCCATGAAGTTAAATTGAGATTCTAAGCCATTCAGTGAAGTCTTGTTTTGAGCAAATTTCAAATCTACATTTTACCATAAGTGTCAAACAATGATAGGAGACTGTGTTTGTGATTGAATATCTCACACCTAGAAATGTGTCATGACTCGCCACTTTGGGAATATCTAATGTCCATCCTAGAGAGCCTATATTTCAAATTTTGAGTCATTTTGAATCTGTTTGACTAAGTTTTGAATCCCTCAAAGTTGGTCATTAACTGTTTTCATGCTTATGCACTTTGCACATAATTCTAAAAAGCCTTGTATGATGAGTTATAATTTTGACCTAGTTAACCAAAATGCTAAAATTTCTTTTGCATTGTATTATATATGTCAGCGAATTGTTATGTTTCAAGTTTCAGCTCATGACGAATCCGTTTGATCAGTTTTCAAACACAATTCCAAACACAATTTCTATCTTTTAATTGGTGTCAGCACATGCAGATTTGTCGGAAGCCCTGTTCATGATGTCATATCTTGAGATCTATGATAGGTGAGATCAAATAAATTATACCACTGTGTTGTACTCTAAAAATACTTCAAGTGTTCCAATTTTCACATCATGACGAATCCATTTGCACACTTTTCCAGATTATTCCATTTACAAAAATTGCTTTCTGCCATTTGTTTCAATCTGTAAAATCTAAGTAGCCTACTTTGACCAATTTCCATTTGCACCTAGTTATTTGTCATGAGCCTAAATCACAGATTCCTACTCTCCTCGTGAAAAAGAACCAACGCCTCGAGTTTCATTTTCCCATGTGCTCATTTGCCTAGTTTTCAAAGCCAAATCTGTATGTGATTTGTTGTTTTCTGACATTTTTCATCCAGGTAATTCTGAGAGGCCAACTTTGACAGTGAATATCTTTTGACCCCAAATTCATGATGAGACAAGATCTAACAGGATGCAAGTATGTGGAACAAAGGATTAATGTCCCAATTTTTAGGGCCCGATCAGGTGTTCGGGTCAGTTTTTAAGGCCAGTCAAAGAACCTCTTGGCATCAAAATGACAGTTTGCAGATCAATGGTGAAGCGAGTTTTAAATGATCAATCAATGCTCGAATTCGAGTTTAATCAGTATCAAAATGATCAATAGGTTACTTTGCAATGTCAGTCGCCCTGAAATGAATTTTTTTTAGCTGAACCCACTTTGGAGCCTGGCTAATTTCGATTGATTCCATCAAACTGATAAAGAATGGTATGGTGCACTTGATCAGCTTCTAAGAGATAGAAATGTTGAATACAAGGATTATAATAGTCGAGAACCTAAGGAGGATGATATTTTTGAAATACGTGATGCTGTGCTAAGCATGGAAGAAATATGCATTTTTCAACTTCATCCTCCATGGAATCTATGAGGGCGAGTTGTCATTTATGACTCATGATTGCTTAGTTGTTACCAACTATGTGATGTTTCATTTATAATATCTAGTGGATTTTTATTTTTTATTTGATCCATTTAGCCTTGTTCTTTGCACATCTTTCAATCGTGGTGATTCTTTACCCTCAGAATTGGCAAGTACAAGAATGTATTCTTTGCAAGTCTAACTTTGCAGGTGAGAATGTGGAAAATGGTCCTCAAATTAAGAAGCAGGGAGTTGGGCAAAGAGACCCGTGAGCAAACAGGGGTAGACTTCAATGTCAGAGCATGTTTAAAAAAAAAAGCTCCCACAACGTAAGCATAGACTATGCTAAAAGTGAAAGTCCATGCAAAGCAAGCAAAAAGGAGATCATCTATGAATAAAAGGGAGTCTCCCAAGAAAAGGGAATAGAACACATCATAATGAAGGAAGGCACTAAGAAAAGGTAGATATTGCTAATGATAGGTAAAATATGCAGTCAATACCAAACATTAGAGGGAAAATATCGCTGGCCAAAGACAAGCATCCAAACCAAGGGAAGCATCTTCAATAGCCCACACTGAATGAAGAAAAGTAAGAGCCATTCGTTCTTTGAATGAAGTGTGCACTTAATAAGACAAATCCACAGATTGAAGAATCCAAAGTAGCTGTTGGAAACCAAGAAGCTCACACCAATTTAGCCACGGCTTGGAAAGAAAAAAGGAGCTACATCAACAACTAATTAATATGAATCAATGCATTAAGGCATGAAGATTGGAGAATAAATACTCACACATTGGCAGTGTGTGAAAAAGAAGACAAACCTTTTAAAAAGAGGTAGGGGTAGATTGCAATGGATGTTGAGCCACTGTGAGAAGATAAGGGCGTTGACTAGCGTTAGGGAGTGTTGAAGGAAGACAAAAATAACAACTAGTCAAAAAAACCACCATGAGCAAAGAAGCCAAGCCATCGGTTAAAAAGATCACACTAATAAACATGACAGTCATCGGTTGAATGGGAACCTCCATGCAAAGGTGGCCTTGCAGAACTGCGTAATGAAGTAAAACAAAGAGATGGCAGGCAATCAAAGGAAACATGCAGCCTGCAGCAGAGGAAGCACAACATAACGGAGGCCCACGACTTCTCCAGGGGCAGTTCCTGTGTGAATGGGAAGAGTTCAGCGGCGAATAAGAAGAATTGGCAATAGGAAATGGCTTAGATAAGTGCTAAAAGGAGATGTCCACACCATTTAGAAAAAGCACCACCATGCATTCAAATACCCACACTTCCAATAAAGGAGTTTAATAAGAAGACCAACAATGAGAGTAATGCTAGTATAAGTGAGCTCACACATATGAATAAGCCATAGGTACATTGAGGAATGAATCTGCAATCAAAGAAGACCCCGCACAATTTTGAATGAAGAAGGAGCTTGGGTGGAGGAGAATTATGGCATGGAAATGTTGGAAAGGTAGAGAAAAATGATGGAAAAGCCAAATATCCCACACGCCTCATGGATGGAGGTAATAAAATGTTTAAATAGTATCTCAGAACAATATAAAGGCTATCTAAAAGGACACAACCTTTTGAAAAGCGGGGAGTTAGATAAATTTTAAATGAACATCAATATGAAATTATGATGTCATCATGTTTCAAGGTCACCGAAAAACTCAAAAATCTGGCACCTCACTACCTTGCTAGTTGGAAAATCTAGGATTTTCGACTAGCGACAAAGCAAATCATCGAAAAACTCAGGGAAAATGCAACATGGGTCCTACCGCCAGGATACAGAGCAATGAATCAGGGTGCACCAAGTGGCAACTAGTAGTATGATGAACGATGATATGGATCTCAAGTGTTGAGATCATGCCACATGGCAAATCGTGCGGCCATCGCTATCTCACCAAGGAGAAGTTGCTCATGCAATAACATGGTGACATAGCGAGTATTAAGGTGGCAAAAACATGTGGTGCTGACATGGAAGAGAGACAAGATGAGATGTGGGTCCCACTTGAGCTCATCAACCTATAGAAGAGTGACACATGGCACTTGCCCAAAAAGCTAGTGCAGGTTTGACAAGTGGTGCTATTCCATTAGTTGAGGGGTAAAAGAGTTTAAAATTGAAAAATATTTTTGGGTTGCATGTTCAAACTGCAATTTGAAATTTGACTTCAAATTATAAATTTCTATAGTTTAGCTATAGAGTATTTTCAATTTTCAATTTTATTCTTTTATTGAGTTTGGTCATGGAATAGAGGCCTGAACTTCAGAGGGCCATAACTAGAGCTATTTTTATCAAAAATGGGTGCTTCAATATACCACCGAAACTAGAATGAGATGAAATTTCTAAATTTGAAGTTAGTTTTTGCACAGGTTCTCATTGGTTCAGTCTGTAAGTCAATTTGTGATTCTTAGGGCTTTCTCAGCAAAAATAGGTAGATTTGAACATTGATCATTAGAATTGGTTAAAGGATAGATATGAAGGCTTGGTGAAATGTAAAAGTGAAGAAAATCAATTCTAAGATGTTTTCTTGGCTTCTTGAGGTTATTGTAACTAATTTTTCACTTTTACCATGATTTCATTTTAACACCAAAATCAGTTACATTCTTTCATCATGAAATTTCTCAAATATTTCTACCTTGTAGAGGCCAAATGATGGGGATTTGATATTTAGTTATAGAGAGAAGGTAGAGAGAGGCTTTTCATCTTCTTGGGAAGAAACTCTGAGGGTACACATGTTAGTTGCAGATTCAATCAGAGAATTGCTTCCTTCCTATATCTTTCTGTCTTCTTCTCTTTTGCAAGGTTTTTGGCAATTTTCTCTGGGTAATACTAGTAGGGTTCTAGTGCTTTACTGTTGAAACCAAGAATGTTGATGGTTTTTCTTCCTGTCTATTGAGCTGTGCTATAGCAGTGAAGGCCACACATCCATTTATATACAGATTTTCAGTTCATGTCATGTATTGTTTTTTGAGAATTTGACGCTAGATTATGTGACATATCTATAGTTTCATTAAGTTTTACCAGTTTATGTATTTAGTCTTTTGTATGGATGAATATACAAAAGGGGATTTACATGAGTTATCTGAGTTCTCTTATTTTGTCTCCTAATTCTTCATATGTCATTAACTTGGTAATTGAGTGAACAAGGTTTAGTTGATTTAAGACATCTTGGATGAGGTGTGTATCATATATGTTGTTTCTTTTAACTCAAGTAGTTAAGTAAATGCTTCATCATTCTGATAGGATTTCTAGGTGTATGAAGGGGATATTGCATAAGAATGGGATTTGAGGATTTCAGTTGACAAACTTAATTATAATGCAATCGAGTTAGGTCATCTTGCTGATAATGACTCCATGTTTCAATGGATAAGGCATTGATCACTAAATCAAATGCAAGCTAATATGAAGGTTATTTGCAGAAAAGTTTTTAATCAAATAAATTCAGTATTTCACATTTTGTAGTGGGTTGAAAAGAACTAACCCTCACTCAACTTATGAGATTCATAGATTTGCATTTAGCTACTATAGATCTATGTCATTTCATGAGTAATTAGGAGATATAAGGGGTTTCATCTATAGTAATTAGATTCAGGTATATGTTTTGCACTAGTACCATACATCAGAATCTCAAGGTTAACCCACCTAGGTCTTGCAGAGCCTAAAGTGAAGAAGGGTAAAGCCTTATAGTTGGCTCGATGTTTGAAATGGCATATTGAAAATGGGAATTAGCTACCCCTAGATGTGTCATATTCTCATTAGGATAATTGGAAACCCTCCAATATTTTCAGACACCAATAGGGTAGATGATTGAAAGATAACCTAAAACTTGTAGAGGGTTGCAATCTTGTAGAGAATCTGGTTGTAGAGATTGGATCATGTCATGGGTCCTAGTTCAAATTGGTTGTAGGATAGATAATTGAAAGATAACCTAAAACTTGTAGAGGGTTGCAATCTTGTAGAGGATTTGGTTGTAGGGGTGTAGACTTGTGTTCTAACATATAACTTGTAGAGGGTTGTAAAGATGTTCCAAGGAAGGAGAGATATATATCTTATTATTATGGAAATATTGATTGCTAGAATTAAAGTTGTTGATGTTGGAAATTTGGATAAGAGGAGAGTATGGAAATGCATTTAGGTTATTATTTATGGCAAAATATCATCCTTATTAATTTAGCATATCATAGAGACAAAGTTTTTCCTTGAAGACTTATAAAATTGTTTAAGTATCTCGAAGTTTATCTTTCAACACATACACCCTTTTGGTTTGCAAAGATCATAGATAGAGAATCGGAATGTGAACACTTAAGGGAAGAAAGAACAAGGTATAATGATACTACATGCGAGAGTGAAAGTAATTATGAGTAGTATTGACGAAGTTATTTATGTTTTATTAGTTGTAATTTTGCATAGGCAGAACATGACAGAGTTCAGGAAAGTGATAATTTCTATTAAGGAATTATCTTATTTAGAAAATTAATTTCTTTACTATTTAAGGACAACATTCTAGATGTTAACCCTAAGTGGGAAAGGTTTAGTTTTTATTTTTATGACATGTGTGAAGACATGAAGGATGATAGAATAGAATAACTTTCTATAAAGGACATAGCTTTGGATGCAAATTTGTGTAATGTTTTTGGACATTGTTATGTACTTATTTTGTGATGTGAGCTTGATCCTAGAGCAGAGAAAGATTAGTATATACAAAGTTGTGTACATAGAGGTACAAAGGAAAAGTCATATTTTGCAAATATCAACATTGTCAAAAGGTTTATGCATCTATTCCTTTTTGTACAAAATATCATTGTAACATCATTTTTGGGTAGTGGGATCATCTTGCATAATTTGTGTAATTGTAATAATCACTCCCAAAAAGGTTGAGCCTTCTAACAAGGCCTAGTCCTCTAACAAGGACCAAGATAGACTCTTAATAAGGTCAATATATGTCACAAGATACTTTTTATTAGTGGATCATTTTATGGGTACCATGCCCACCAAGGTTTTACCTTATCTAGGGTTTCTCTAGTTAACAAATAATGGTGTTATGAGTGGATTGTGTTATTATTATGTTTATTTTTCAATATATTCACATGTGCATGTATTAAGGTTGTAAAAGATATCCATAGTTGGGAAATAGTTTATGGAATACTAATACACCTCCTCTCCTTGCTCTTAATATATCCTATATCTAACAATTGTTATTAGAGCTCAATTACTCAGAGGAGGCCTAAAAACTTGAGTAAGATCCCTATGGATGTAGATTAGTTACGAAAGAATATGGAACAAGCTCTCAAGGAACTTGATGTAATTACTAAAGAAAGAGATATTTTGAAGAAGAAATACAAAGAGGCTCAAGTTTCCATTTTGAAGTTAAAAGAGTAGATTGAATCCATTAATTCCAAGAAGAATGAGTCAAATGATCAAATCAAGGATAGTGATGCAGTTGCAAGGCTTAAGGAGGAAAATGAATACATGAACCATAAGCTAGATATTACCAATCTAAAATTGAGTAGGGAGGATGATGACACAAAGATTAAATTAGATTTGATGTCTAAGAATGTAGATCTAAAATCCAAACTTACTAAGCTAGCATCTAAAATTGAAACTTCAAACTTGAAATATGATGAACTTGAGAAGTACAATGCTATTGTAAAATGAGATCTTACGTAGACAAAGAAAAATCCTATGAAATTTTATTTTAGTACTGAAAAGATTGATGAATTGATCATGGTACAAACATCTAGTTATGATATGATTGACATTGGTTAATATGAAGGTGAATCATCTAAGTTTTTGGCTCCTAATTTAATAGTTTTGAAAATAACCAAGAAACCAGAACAATGCATCTAAGGCTAGAAAATTCCTATGAGGGACACACTTGACTGCAGTCTTGGGTCAACTATAAGGCATAACTCCTTTTTTAATTTAGGCTCTACAAGACCTATGTGGGTTAAACTTGAAGTTTTGATATTTGGTACTAGTGTACTTTAAACATAAATCCGAACCGAATAATAGAAGATGAAAGCCTTTTATCTTTTGATACTTATGCAATGACATAGGAATGAAATAGCTATAGATCATAACCTATGAAACCCTAAGCTAAGTGAGGGTTAATTCCTTTAAGCCCACTACAAAACATGAAGAACTAAATTGATTTGATTAAAAATGTTGAATTCAACAAAACCCCTAATATGTAGTAGTAAGAAAAAATTGATCCTATAACTAATCAATGCCTGATCCATTGGGAAATTTCATGAATCAATCACATACATATGGATACCTGAGACATATTGGTATCTTTAGATATTTGATCTATCCATTCACCTTGTAAATAGACATCTATGTTCAATCTAAATCTCATTCTTACCTAATATCCTCCTCAGTAAACTTACAACCCTGTTGATTTCCTTGAAACATTTACATAATTCCTTGAATTATAAGAAATAATGAAACAACATACAACCTCAAGGGACTACAACTATGACCTAGGATCTTTGTTCAAAGATCATAAAACATTGAAAATTACTAATAAAGGAGACAAGATTTAAAATGAAGCTCAACACCTGATATTCTTTGTATTGATTTTCTTGAAATAATACATTCATATGCATGAAATAAAAACATAGAAACACCTAATAGATTGGAACTTGTTGTATTATCTTTCCTACTATAGTTCATACAAGAGAAATTACTTTAGAAAATGTGGTTTCACAGTATTGGGAATACATCAAAACTAGAACCCAAACTTGGTATCATAGGAGTGAGTAACTTCTCCAAAACTGGAACCCTTACAATGAGAAAGAAAGAGGATGATAAAGGAGGAAAGAATTCTCGGATTTGATCAAAAGCTAACAAGTGTCCCCTTAGAATTCTTTCCCAAAAAGCTAAAAAACCTCTCTCTACCCTCTCTTTGTAACTACATATCAAATCCCCATCATTTGGCCTCTACAAGCATAAAATATTTCAGATATTTGATAAAATCATAACTGATTTTGATGCCTAATATAGAAATAAGGAAAAGGAAAAATTTGGTTAAAATTGAACTCTAGAAACATGAAAACTTTTTCAAAATTTGTTTTAGTCTTCAACAGACATCAATATTTGTTCCCCAACTGATTTTGATGCTTCATGATGAATTTTGCACATTCCATTGAGAATTCCTTGGAAAACACAAATCTTCTTGTAGAGTGAACCAACAAAGCCCTGCTCAAAAAATGACAACAAAAATGGAAAATTCAATTCTTCCTGGTTCCAACGGTATATTGAAGTGCCTATTTTGGACAAAAAATGCCCCTATGGTGACCATTTAAAATTTTGGCTCCTGTTCATGGCTTTACATTAAAATTGAATTTTTTTAAAGATATATATAGTATAAACTATATAAAAGCTTTAAATTTATTTAAACCTTCCATTTGAAAACATCATGCATTGAACCACTTTGAATTTCATTTTATATTCACATCTCTCTCCAATCTACGGATGCCACATGTTGAAATTTGATTGGCTCACAACCTAGGCAGGTCCAATGTCTTTTATGCATTTTAATATTTCAAACCTTCTTCTCCCATAGCATTGGGACCCCTTCAAATTTTCTTTACACTCATATGTATTACTTCAATTTTCAAACCACTAGGAGCTTTTGAATTTTCCTTTATGCTCATGCAAGTTACTCATATCACTGGGAGCATTTAAAAATTGTCTTATGGCCTTACAGGAAGCTTCGCTTTTGTAGGGTTGTAATGATAAATTTCTCCACCTTCTTCTCTTATGATGGGTGTAACACTATAGAGGCTTGATTTTGGCTTCACAGGCATACGCAAGTCACTAACATTTAACAAGTCAAAATACTTTGACTCTGGCCTTAGCGGGCCCCTTCATAGGCTGGGCCTACCACGTGAACTTGTGGCTTCCAAAGCCATGTCTTGAAGACAACATGAAACTTGAGTGTGAGATTATTTGAAAAACATGGTAACACATTACTTCCCCAATATGGGACTAAAATTTACCTCTTTTTGCTTTACTCTATTCTATGCTTTTGACTTGCCACTACTTCTTTTTAACATGGCATCTCCCTTTCCTTCTGCATGTTGTGACTCCATGATGAAGGCTTTCTCTTGTGGAAAATGTGGCAAAGCCTTTGTTGTTCATAGGGACTGGAGAACACATGTGAAGAATTGTGGAAAACTTTGGCTTTGCATCTGTGGCTCAGATCTTAAACACAAAAGATCCTTCAAAGACCACAATTGTGCCTTTGGGAGTTCTCATGCTCCTCACACCATCCATCACTGTGATGATGACTATTCGGCTACTAAATATATATATATTTTTGACCATCCACCATTAATGGCCTCATCAGCTTGAATTGTACTTTGTTTGATTATTGAGTAAATAAATTGTATAGATCTCCAAGATGTATGGTAAGTTTAATAGGTACATGCCCACCCAGAGTACAATTTCAAAAATTTTGCTTCTTATTTGCATGACATTTATTATCTTTCATTTTTGTTCATATGAATTCATAAGGGATTTTTGAACTAGATAATTTTCATGGTAATATATTTGTTGTTGTGTATTGATCCATCTGTGCTCAAGCTTCACTTATTCCTACAAACAATAAACCTTTTGAGAGGTTAGAAAATCAAGCAACATGGATCAGCATACTTTGTTCAGTACTTTCCTTAAGGATAAAAATGATTGATGACTCCCATGGTGTTGTTTGCTCCCCTTTTGAGAATGTGGACTGTTTGATGACATTTCACTTTTTGCATGGGCTTGCAAATCTAAAAGCGTATCTTCATTTGGGCTACCTTGTAAGCCTCTATTCACTTGTGAGCTCCATTATTTCCTTTGACTACCATACCCTTTTCCCTTTTACTACATTGAATCTCCCTTGGCCAGCAATCCTACTAAGGATTTTGGAGCATAGCGCTCAAGATCTGCAACATCAATGTCAAGTAAACTAGAGTCAAATGGCTCAACATTAACAACACACTATCTAGGGACATCAAATAATCCCAATGCTTCTAAGACATCTTGAGGGATGTAATCACTCTATAACTTTAAAAACTCCAACTGTCTTTGTACTTAAAATTCTCTCCTACTAGCTAGTTTTTTAGCTAGTTGACCTACTTGCCCAATGTTAAGTTTCATAGAAGCCTTTCTCCTAACCACTTCTACAAGGAAAGCCCTATATGAAGGACAAATTTTGTGAATAGACTCTAGCTTAACAAATATATCATCTTGATGACGCATAGCTTCCTTAAATGCTGACAACTCAAATCTTATATTATCAATATTAGACTGAAGAGATGCCACTCTTTGCATGTTAGTGTGTACCCACACACTCATCTCATTTTTCTTCTCTTTGCAAGACTCAAACAATTTGTTTATTTCATAGCTACATGCTTCCAATCTTGGAAAGTAGTTTTTATCATGAGCATCATACATAGGGCCCAATGTAGAGACTATGGCATGAGGTCTTAGTGAAGAAGCAGATAACTAGCTAGTCAAGTAGTTATCCACATGCTTCTTTATAGTCTTTACATCTTTTCATATAGTATCTAATATGCTTCCTTGTAGATTTTAACACCTATATATATATATATATATATATATATATATATATATATATAAGTGCCTTTAACTTTGGCATTGCAACACTTTGCTCTACAAATTTGATACTATGGACACTTGAAGTAGAATCATATCTAGCTCCATTGACAATCACAGTTGCCTTAAATTTAGAAGCATGTGCATGCTCTTCATTTGCAGTCTCATATGGGTAATGATAAAGATGTTTTATGCGTGTATTCTTGTAGTTGGCTCAAAATTCTTGATATACCTTATCAATTTGCTGAAGTTAGCCAGGCTCCAAAGTGGGTCCTGCTAAAAAAAATTTAATTTTTGGGCAAATGACATCTCAAAGTGATCTACTAATCATCTGATACTGACTAGAATCAGATTTGAGCACTGAAACAATCATTTAGAACTTGTTTACCCACTTTATGCAAATTGTGATTTTGTGATAACAGGGTCTATTGGTTAGCCTTAAAAGCTGACCTGAACATCTGACTGGGCTCTAAAGTCAAACATACTAATTCTTTATTCTGTAATCTCTTACCCTATCAAATCTCATCACATGATGACATCAAGGTCAAAAGATATCAACCTCCAAAGTTGCATAATTAAAATCACCTACAAATAAACATGTTAGAAAATATAAAAATGGGTTTGGTTTTGGTCTTGAAAATTGGGCAAACAAGCACTTGAGGATCTGGAAACTGGGGCAATAGTAGACATTGACATAAAGAATATAAATCTCCAATTTGGGCTCATGATGAATGACTGGGAAAATTTGGCGAGCCTCTGAGCTTGGCTACTTGGATTTGTAGGCTAGAAATAATGTCAAAAAAGCATTTTAAAAATGGAATTAACCTGGAAAAGTGTGCAAACGGATTTCTCAAAACTTGCAAACTAGCACACTCAAAGTATTTTTAGAGTACAACATAGTGGTACAATCTATTTTCTCTCACCTATCACAGATTTCAAGTTATGACATCAAAAATAGGGCTACTAATCAATTTGCTCCTTTTGACACTAGTAAAAAGTTAAAAATTGCATTTGGAATCACGTTTAAAAACTAATCAAATGAATTCATCATAAGCTCAAAATTGAAACATAGCATGTATCTAACCTCTAAAATGCAATGCAATAGCAATTTTTTCATTTGGGTTAACTGGTCAAAAGTTATAACTTGTCAAATAGGGCCTTCCATAATTTTATACAATGTGCAAATGTATGAAAACAATAAACTACCAACTTTGAGTGGTTCAAAACCTAATCAAATAGATTTGAAATGACTCAAAATTGAAACATAAGCTCTCAGGATACTAAACACTCCCAAAGTATAAAGTCATGAAACATATTGGGTGTGACGTATTTACATGTAAACATGGCCTCCTATAATTGTTTGACACTTCGGTGAAAATGCAGATTTGACAGTTACTCAAAATGAGACTTCACAAAATAGCTCAGAATGTCAATTTAACTTCACAAAATGAGTGGATATGCTGAATGGAAGGTGTTAGAAACATTAAACACCTTATGGGCTTCAAATGGGCAACTGGGTACATGTGCACAAAAAGCATTTATAGGGCTTGATTTTCTTAATGTTACTCAAAATCGGGGCTTCAATTTTGAGTACCAATAGTGGCTCTATTCAAGAATGCATGCCCCTTATGGGCATGGCAAGGGCTCAGATCTCTGGAAGAAGTATACCACACACTTGACAACAAAAACCTCTCTTGCGCAACTTTTATTAAAGCAAGAAAACTACTACTATGTACAGACGATAGGCCTAGGCCACCAAACCTCAACAAAATTTTTTACCTCTATCACATACCTGATTCTCATTGACATCTTCTTGAGGTAAACTAAAATTCTCATTCTCCTTTGTTTCACCCAACATATCAACACTTTCAATCACTTCGTTAGGCGAAACAAAGCTATTATCATCATCTTCATAGTGTATGTAACAAATCAACATTAATTTCTTCATCTTGCTCACTATGAAAATATGAATTAGCATGATCATAACTACTAATATTTGACTGAAACTAATCATCACTAACTAACTCATGGACACCTTCAATTCGAAACGCAAAAGCTTGGTATTCTACTTCATTCAATGAGTTACATGAATTAGATAGTAACTCACCTTATGCATCTGGATATGAAGAAAATGTAAAATCTGATTTCTCCTGATTTGCCATATCAGTACTCCATAAATTAGACTAAACATACACTGCATTTTCTTCAAACTTAAACAACTAATTAGATACTAAATCACAAGAATCATCATGAAATTGCATGTTCATAATATGCTCATCTATATCAATGTCTCCCTCAAATGACTCACTAGAATAAAATGCTTCATTAGTATTACTTTCCTCATCACATGAGCAATCTGAATGTATCTCAACCTTATGGAAACTAGAAGAGAATGAACTAGTAACAAACCTTATCTCTACATCTTTCTTCTCAACATATAAGTTGTCATGTATATTGATTTACAAACTACCATGACATACATCCCCAAAACTTGACATACCATATTCTAAAACTACACCTTCTTCAAAATAAAATTTAGTGGAAATGACTTCACTATATGAAAATGTAAAATGTGGCAAAGCATAAGCATCATTGGATAGATTAACATACCTTTCAAAATCATGAGCCAACAAATCTGAAATCTCATCAATACTTAACAAGACTTTATCCCTAGTTTCTTCTCCTTGGCTGTGACTATTATCTAGATGGCCTCACACATTTACAACAACATACTTATTAGTATCATATTCTAAAAAATCAAAATTCTGATTATCACATATATCTTCTTCTTTAGACAATACCTCAACAACAGGTATCTTGGCATATTCACATTTATCACTAGAAGAACTACTATTACCGCTTTTATACTTTTTCTCTTCTTTATACTCATCATCATAACAAGATGAATCCACATTGTACATGTCACCAAATTGTTGAGTACTATCCTCTAATTCATAAAACTAAGGCTCTTCATCTTCAATATCATTTTCAACGAATTCATTACATTCATTATCACTAGATTTATTAGCATTCAAAGCACTTTCAATCTCCATGACAAAATCTTGGATCTCAAAAATCTTATCTAACCTTGAGTTTGCTAACCAATCAGTTGAATGTGGTATAAAAACTTCTAAGAGTACCATTGGCCATGAAGACTCCTCAAGTCTAAAAAACTCATCAAGATTCATAATTACTGATTTAAATTTCATGTAAATCTAAAATCCACAAAGACCCTTAATATCACCAACTATATTTCTTATCATTATGATAGTCTTATCATGAATCTTTCTTTTTAGCTTAACAATATTTGCACAAACACCTTCAAGAGTTGGCACATCACTTTTAGACCTAGATTCTAAATCCATCTTATAAACTATTAAACTTCTACCTCTTTTTCTTAGTGCTGAAAACACTAGATGAAGGAAACCATTTTTATCATTCAACTTTCATGAAAGAAAAATACATGAAAGCTAGAGATACCTTTATGTGTTGCTGTAGTAAACCTCTGATCTACTGATTGGCACTGTGTAAACATGAAAACCTTCACACCATAGATAAAATATTTGTGGAGCTACCACCTCCTTGAAGAGGAAAATGAAATCACAACAATGATTCACCCTTTGAGATCAACTACTTCAACAGATACAAACAACCACATAAACTATTAATCAAGAACTTATAGTTCCTCTTTCCAAACACACTAGATCTACCCACAAATATTGAAAGCCTATGATATTACAATAAACCATGCACTAGCACAGAGATTTAGACTAGAGTCACTACTCACATTTAGTGAGAAAAGACTTGAAATAATTTACCACTAACAAATCTCAGATTCACAACTTGCAACAGATCTATACAACCTTCCACCAAATAAATTTCTTCAAATACACTTCACAAACTTTATACAACTAGTTGAAACTCAATCCAATGAAGTGTATGAAACTTTTCAAACTATTCTCCTCCTCTTAGTGCTGAAACTCACTTGATGGAGAACACTACCTCTTAACAACCAATTTTCATGAAAAGATAATGCATGAAAATAAAATACCTCAAGATCCGGATGGCTGAAAGTTGTTTGTCCACTACTTACAATAGCAGACCCTAAATCTCATCAATTCTTTACTGAAACTTTTGAACCAACACATTACAAACCTTACCAAGCTTTTGAATGTTTCGACCTCTTCAAACCTACTCTTCAGACTACAATAACTAATCACAATTCATGTATAGAAATGCACTGGTACAAAGATTAACTTTGAGTCACCACTCACATTAAGTGAGACATGAATTACATTAGTCTTGAAGATACCACAAACTTATTTGAAACAACAATAGATAGAAGACACCTCTTCAGATTTACCTTGAATTTGAAACCTCTACACAAAGCTGAAACATAACTTTCTTGACTATAAAATTACAACAACAACTCATACCAAATTGAATTGATTGAAGGCATACTCCTTTCTTACCACAATTCAAGATCTACTATTGTAAGAGAATAAAGCTTATTGGAGAACACAAAAACATACCAAGGAAATGGACTAAACACATTAACTTACTATTGTATAAAAAACTTTCTCCATGTCATTTCTTCTATTCTGTAACATTTGTCTATCATGAAGCTCAACACAATTCCCTAGTAGAGTCACCATTTTGTTGGCTCTTGAATCAACAATTTTGAAAATAACCAAGAAACTAAACCAATGCATCTAAGGCTAGCAAGTTCCTATGAGGGACACACTTGACTAAAGTCTTGGGCCAACTAAAAGGCATAACTCCTTCTTCACTTCAAGCTCTGCAAGACTTAGGTGGGTTAACCTTGAGGTTTTGATATATGGTACCAGTACAATTTAAACATAAATCTAAACCTAATAATAGTAGATGAAACCCTTTTATCTTCTGATACTTATGCAATGACATACGAATGAAATAGCTATAGATCATAACCTATGAAACCATAAGCTAAGTGAGCATTAACTCCTTTCAGCCCACTACAAAACATGAAGAACTGAATTGATTTGATTACAAATGTTGAATTTAGCAAAACCCCTAATATGCAGCAGTAAGAACTAATTAATCCTATAAATGATCAGTGCCTAATCCATTGGGAAATTTCATGAATCAATCACATACATATGGATACCTAAGACATATTCATATCTTTAGATATTTGATCTATCCATTCACCTTGTAAATAGACATCTATGTTCAATCTAAATCTCATTCTTACTTGATATCCTCCTCAATAAACTTGCAACTGTGTTGATTTTCCTAAAGCATTTACATAATTCCTTGAATTATAAGAAATAATGGAACAACATACAACCTTAAGGGACTACAAATATGACCTAGGCTCTTTGTTCAAAGATCATAAAATATTGAAAATTACTGATAAAGGAGACAAGATTTAAAATGAAGCTCAACACCTGCTATTCTTTGTATTGATTTCCTTGAAAAAATACATTCATATGCATGAAATCAAAACATAGAAACACCTAATTGATCTAAACTTTTTGTATTATCCTTCGTACTACTATTCATACAAGAGAAATAATTGCAAAAAATGTGGTGTCATAGTATTGGGAATACATCAAAACTAGAACCAAAAATTGGTATCATAACAGTGAGTAACTTCTCCAAAATTGCAACCCTTACAATGAGAAAGAAAGAGGATGATCAAGGAGGAAAAAATTCTTAGATTTGATCAAAAGTTGACAAGTATCTCATCATAATTCTTTCCCAAAAAGATGAAAAACCTCTCTCTACCCTCTCTTTGTAATTGCATATCAAATCCCCATCATTTGGCCTCTACAAGCATAAAATATCTCAGATATTTGATAAAATCATAACTAATTTTGATGCCTAATTTAGAAACAAGGCAAAGGAAAAATTTGGTTAAAATTGAACTCTAGAAGCATGAAAACTTTTTCAAATTTTTTTTTAGTCTTCAACAGAGATCAATTTTTGTTCCCCAATTGATTTTGATGCTTCATGATGAATTCTTCCTATTACACTGAGAATGCCCTTGAAAACACAAATCTACTTATAGAGCAAACCAATGAAGACCTGCTCAAAAACTAACTGCAAAAATGGAAAATTTACTTCTTCTCAATTCCAATAGTATATTGAAGTGCCTATTTTGGACAAAAAATGCCCTAATGGTGGTTGTTTGAAATTTTGGCTCTTGTTCATGGCTTTGCATTAAAATTGAAAAATTGAAAATATTTATATAGTATAAACTATATAAAAGCTTTGAATTTATTTAAACCTTCCATTTGAAAACATCATGCGTTCAACCACTTTGAATTTCATTTTATATTCACACTCTCCCTCCAATTTGTGGATGCCACATGTTAAAATTTGATTGGCTCACAACTTGGGCAGGTCCCACATCTCCTATACATTTAAAATTTTTTAATATTAATATTTTATTAATATTTCAAACCTTCTTCTCCCATAGCATCGAGTCCCCTTCAAATTTTCTTTATGCTCATATGCATTACTTCAATTTTTGAACCACCGGGAGCTTTTGAATTTTCCTTTACATTCATATGAGTTACTCATGACTGGGAGCATTTACAAATTGTCTTATGACCTTACAGGAAGCTTCACTTTCATAGGGTTGTAATGATAAGTTGCTCCACCTTCTGCTCTTATGTTGGGCGTAACACCGTAGAGCCTTGATTTTGGCTTCACGGGCATACGCAAGCCACTAACATTTAAGATGTCAAAATAATTTGACTTCAGCCCTAGTAGGCCCCTTCATAGGCCAGGCCTACCATGTGAACTCATGGCTTCCAAAGCCATGTCTTGAAGACAACATGCCACTTGAGTGTGAGAGTATTTGAAAAACATTGTAAGACGTTACTTCCCCAATGTGGGATTGAAGTTTACCTCTTTCTGCTTTCCTCTTCTCTGTGCTTTTGACTTGCCACTACCTCTTTTTAACATGCTGTCTCCCTTTCCTTTTGCATGCCACAGCTCCATGATGAAGGCTTTCTCTTGTGGCAAATGTAGTAAAGCCTTTGCTGTTCATGGGGACTGTAGAACACATAAGAAGAATTATGGAAAACTCTGGCGTAGATCTCAAACAAAAAAGATCCCTCAAAGACTTGAATCAAGCCTTTGGAAGTTCTCATGCTCCTCACGATATCCATCACTGTGATGATGACTATTCAGCTACCAAATATATATAGTTTTTTGACTATCCACCATTAATGACCTTGTCAGCTAGAATTGTGCTTTGTTTGATCAGTGAATAAATAAATTGTGTAGATCTCCAAGATGCATGGTAAGTTTAATAGGTACATGCCCACCCATAGTAAAATTTCAACAATTCTACTTCTTATTTGTATGGCATTCATTATCTTTCCTTTTTGTTCATATGAATTCGTAAGGAATTTTTGAACAAAAGAATTTTCATGGTAATATATTTGTTGTTGTGTATTGATCAGTCTTTGCTCAAGCTTTACTTATTCCTGGAAATAGTAAACCTTTTGAGAGGTTAGCAAATCAAGAAATATGGATCAACATACTTTGGTTAGAAATTTCCTTAAGGATGAAAATGATTGATGACTCCCATGGCATTGTTTGCTCCCCTTCTAAGAATGTTGACTATTTGATGGCATTTCACTTTTTGCATGGGCTTGCAAATTTGAAAGTGTATCTTCTTTCAAGTTAGCTTGTAAGCCTTTGTTCACCTATGAGCTCCATTGTTTCCTTTAACTACCACACCCTTTTCTCTTTTACTGCGTTGAATCTCCCTTGGCTAGCAATCTTACTAAGGATTTTGGAGCATAGCACTCAAGATCTGCAACATCAATGTCAAGTAAACTAGAGTCAAATGGCTCAACATTAACAAAACATTGTCTAGGGACATAAAATAACCCCAATGCTTCTAAAACATCCTGAAGGATGTAATCACTTTATAACTTTAAAAACTCCAACCATCTTTGTACTTCAAATTCTCTCCTACTAACCAGTTTTTCAGCTAGCTAGCCTGCTTGCCCCATGTATAATTTTATAGAAGCCTTTCTCATAACCACTTTTGTAAGGCAAGCCCTATATGAAGGACCAATTTTTTGAATAGGCTCCAACTTAACAAATATATCATCTTGATGATGCATAGCTTCCTTAAATGCTGACAACTCAAATCTTATATTATGAATATTAGACTGAAGAGATGCCACTCTTTGCATGTTAGTTTGTAACCACACACTCATCTCATGTTTCTTCACTTTAGAAGACTCAAACAGTTTCTTTATTTCATAGCTACATGCTTCCAATCTTGGTAAGTAGTTTTTATCATGAGCATCATATATAGGGCCTAGTGTAGAGACTGTGTAATGAGATCTTAGTGAAGAAGCAGATAATTGACTAGTCAAATAGTTATCCACATGCTTCTTTATAGTCTTTACATCTTTTCATAAAGTATCTAATGTGCTTCCTTGTAGATTTTAAAACCTATATATATATATATATATATATATATATATATATATATATATATATATATATATATATATATATATATATATATATATATATATATATATATATATATATATATATATATATATATATATATATATATATATATATATATATATAATTCCTTTAACTTTGGCATTGCAACACTTTGCTTTACAACTTTGATACTATGGACATTTGAAGTAGAATCATATCTAGCTCCATTGACAATCACATTTGCCTTAAATTTAGGATCATATGCAGGCCGTTCATTTGCAGTCTCATATATGGGTAATGGTAAAGATGTTTTATGTGTGTATTCTTGTAGTTGGCTCAAAATTCTTGACATACCTTATTAGCTTGGTGAAGTCAGTCGGACCCCAAAGTGGGTCTGTATAAAAAAAATTTCATTTTTGGGCAACTGACATCTCAAAGTGATCTACAAATCATCTAATACTGACCAGAATCAGACTCGAGCACTAAAACAATCATTTAGAACTTGTTTACCCACTTTATGCAAATTGTGATTTTGTGATAATAGGGTCTATTGGCTAGCCTTAAAAATTGACCTAAACATCTAACTGAGCTTTGAAATCAAATATATCGATTCTTTGTTTCACAATCTCTTACACTGTCAAATATCATCACATGAAAACATCAGGGTCAAAAGATATTGACCTCCAAAGTTGCACACTTAAAATCACCTACTAATAAACATGTTAGAAAACATAAAAATGGGTTTGGTTTTGGTCTTGAAAATTGGGCAAACGAGCACTTGACGATCTAGAAACTAGGGTAATAGTAGACACTAATATAAAGAATATAAATCTCCAATTTGGGCTCATGATGAATGATTGGGAAAATTTGGTGAGTGTTTGAAGTAGGCTACCTAAATTTGTAGGCTGGAAACAATGTCAGAAAAGCATTTTTTCAAATGGAATTAACTTGAGAAAGTATGCAGACAGATTTCTCAAAACTTGCAAACTGGCACACTCGAAGTATTTTTAGAGTACAACATAGTGGTATAATCCATTTGTTCTCACCTATCATGAATTTCAAGTTATGACATCACGAACAAGGGTACTGATCAATCTACTCCTTTTGACATCAGTAAAAAGTTAGAAATTGCATTTGGAATCGTGTTTGAAAACTAATCAAATAGATTCGTCATAAGCTCAAAATTGAAACATAACATGTCTTTGACCTCTAAAATGAAACACAATAGGAACTTTCTCATTTGGATCAATTGGTCAAAAGTTATAACTCGTCAAACAGGGCCTTCCAGAATTTTATACAATGTGCAAATGTATGAAAACAATAAACTACCAACTTTGAGGGGTTCGAAACCTAAACAAACATATTCAAAATGAGTCAAAATTTGAAACATAGGCTCTTAGATATGGATTCTAAATACTCCCAAAGCGAAGAGTCATGAAACATCATTGTGTGTGAGATATTCACATGCAAACATGGCCTCCAATCACTATTTGACGTGGGTAAAAATGTGGATTTAACAATTAGTAAAAATGAGACTTCACAAAATAGCTCAAAATGTCAATTTAAATTCATGAAATGAGTGGATATGCTGAATGGAATGTGTTAGAAACATTAAACACCTTATGGGCTAGAAATGTGCAACTAGGTACATGTGCACAAAAAGCATTTATAGAGCATGATTTTCTCAATGGTACTCAAAATCGGGGCTTCAATTTTGAGTACCAACATAAGTGATCTGAAGTTAATGAAGAACCAACTCTTGTAATCCAAAAACTTGAACAAGCACAAGGACATCTAAACAAAGAAGATTGATAACAATATAAAAAAAGTACCCAATCAATGTGAACCATCTAAAGAAGTGAAGAGGAAATTCATTGGAAAATGTTTTCCATGCAATGAAATTGGTCACATGAAGAAGGAATGTATAGTTAAGTATACTAGCCCTATCTTTGGTTGCTATTATTATAGTTATCCTTATGGACATAGAGCTAGTGATAGGATTAGTATACTAACCCTCTAACCCTATAGCTAGTAGACCTATTGATGATAAAAATAATGTCATAAAAAATAGAAACAAGTGTTATAAGTGCAACAATCTTGGACATATTAGTAGATATTATAGATTATAGATCAGTTAGTTAGGACCTAGATATGGAAACAATGTGATAGCATGTTAGATTTGTAACAACATGGGTCATACAACAATTTTTTTAGGATGAAAAATATGACAATGCCTAAAAATAGGAGGAATAACACAAAGACACCTAACTTTAGATGGAATTGTAACAACAATGCTAGAAGGAGAGAAAGAAACAATGAAATATAGAAAGAGAATGTGAAAGAGCATGTAGAGAACTTTAGTGAAATATTTAGTAAAGATAGGACACCAATAAACACACAAATTTGGGTAGAAAAGAAGACAAGTGGTACACCAAAAATAAAGTTGAGTCAGTGATAGTTTCCAACAAACCCCTATCTATTTGAGCAATTTATTATAGGAGTTAAAGAGGAAAGAGCATTAGAGAATTATCAACCCCTATATGAACAAATTGAGGCTTGTGTAGTTAACATGAGGTAGAAATGGATATAAGGAAGCTATGGTTAAGAACACATTAAATTCTAAGTTCATATGTGAGTTTGTGAACAAGAAAAAGTTTACTAGTTATTGAAAAAGACTTTTTGAAGTGTATGTACTTGTGCATTTAATGTAGAAGTAAATTGAAGTGGATGTAAAGGTTGAAATCAATTGTTTGAGTGCTAGTTGATTATGCAAAGAGTAAATGAGCCCTGAAAGATAATTTGAGAGCAAACTTTTAGAGTGTTGAAGCCAATTGGAAGCAAATTCAAGAAAGCTTTAGTTTCACAATTTTAGAGATATTTATTGCTTGCACAATAATATTTTTAGGAGAAGTAAAGATTTAAGTCTAAAATAATTAATACACCAACTGTTTGTGACATAAGTTAGAGATCATATAGGTTCAAGAATCACCCATATATCTTCCTTGAGGATGATCCGTCTTGTGTATTTTTGTAAGTAACCAATAGGGTTTTGCACATAGAAGACATTCATGCTTATATTCACTACAAGTTTGAATCATTTGGAGATAATGACATTCATCATG
This sequence comes from Cupressus sempervirens, assembly GCA_028749045.1. NCBI lineage: Eukaryota > Viridiplantae > Streptophyta > Pinopsida > Cupressales > Cupressaceae > Cupressus > Cupressus sempervirens. The sequence continues at coordinate 690,299,116 of CM053791.1, read as the reverse complement.
ACATGAACCTATTTTACAAAAATGAGTTTAATTTCAAAAAAGGTTTTGAGTATTTGTAAAACCTAACCATCACCAAGAATATGTTCTTTGAGGAGTTTGAGCAACATGAGCGAAGAAGAATAATCCTTATTTGAATTCATGAGGATATGTTTGGGTATGTGATAATCTAGTTATAATTGATGATGATATGATTCGTAAATTGATTGGATTAAGTAATAAGGGAAGTAACCCCATGAATGTGAACAAAGTTAATAAATTGGTTGAGACTAACACTAAATCTATGTTTGATGGAAGGAACATGAAAGTGGATACAATCAAGTAAGATGATGTGAGATTGATTAGCAAGATAATTGGTTATAAGGTGAACTACAATTCTTGGTTCATCCATGCCACTTACATGATGACTGTAGGGAAATAAAAGGTTAATATGTGTGAGATCCCTAGATAACAACAAGTTGACAACATAGACATAATTAAGAAGAGTAAAAGTGCTGCATTTAGATTTGAATATGTTTTAACACACCTATTCTTTCAAGTGATGAGGAAATTCCCTAGAATTCTTAATTATGAGTGGGACACAAAAAAGATTACCATAGAATATATTACCCACTACTACAAAAAAAACCTACTAATAAAATAATAGAAGATATTTCTAAAATGATGAGAAAAATTTAGTCTAAGATGATATAGAGATTTAGGATTCCATTAGCTCTTATAGAGAAATACAAAGATGAATTATGTTTTATGGTTGAAAGTGATGTAACATGTATAGAATTAGTACAACCAAGAGTTAAATTCATTGATCCCATTTCATATGAGATGATTAAGGAGTTGATTAAAGGATATGCAAAGATAATTCTTGAGTCAGAAAGGGATAAATAATGCCCTAGATAGGGCACCTATGAGGAAAAGATGAAAGAAGTTCAAAGTTAGTTATATAGTAAATACATAAAGAAGAAAGTTGACAAGAAAAATAATAAATTTCTTAAAGAACTAGTATGAATAGAGAGGAATTCAAAGAAGAAATATGAATAGTAAAGGAAATGAGAACTAGTGGTCAATCATAAATTATGGTGGCCAAACCAGATGCAATTAGAAGTGGACCTTCTATGGAGGTGACAGTTGTAGAAACATCAACCAAGACATCCATTGCACCCTATGCAATAGTAGAACTTGCCACACAAGAAGAAGAACTCAATATAATTAAAGTGCTAACATATACCATAGTATCTTAGGAGAGATCTAATAGAAGCACTTCAAAAACAATTTAGATTGATGTTAAGCAAGATAAAAATGAGCCTTCAAAATAGAAAAGAGTAAAATAGATAGGTACTAGTTGAAGAAAGAGGCAGAAAACCTTAGTTACCTATATTGGAAAGAAGAAGCCACATGAACAAATGACTAGAATAGACAAAGGGGAAGAAAAGAAAGATAAAAAAAGGACACCACTAAAGGAATAAATAAATAGAAAAAAAAGATAGAGAATATGAACAAAAATAGATTTCTATTGGTCTAGGAAAAAGGTGAAAAATATTAGTCACTTATATTGGAAAGAAAAAGCCACCTGAACAAGAGACTAGATCAGACAAAGAGGAAGCAAAAAAAAAGATAGACCAATTAACACCACTGAAGGAAGAAAGAAAAGGAAACCAGAGATAGGGAATATGAATGATATGATTATTAATGAAGGAAATCTATCTAAGTTGAATAGTCTCACCATTTGTATGATAATTTTGAGAAGTTACAGTTAGAGAATGCCATAAGTAGATATACGATCTTGTTTGAAAATAAGTTTATAAATATTCATGGGAGGATACATAATGATATATATGAGAGGCTAAATAATAGAAAGAAAAGATTCAAGGAAGAAGATGAATCTTTAAGGGAAATTTTTTTTAGAAAGTTGCGTGAAATTGAAAATGAGGAATATTTTGAGAGAATCATGAAAAATCTATAGCCATTGCTAAGAAAAAAGATAAGGGTAATCTTGATCATGGGAGGAAATTGTGAGAAAGTACATAAAGAAATACAAAATTCCATTATCAAACTGATGAAAAAAATTAAAAACACTTTGATTCAGACACAAAATATTTCAGAAGAAAAAATAATGTCAAATACTCTAGAAACTAGAAAATGGGAAGTATGATATTGGGGGAGAAGATCCTACAACTCCTACCATTGTAGTAGAGTCATAAACACACAAAGGTAAATGTTGAAGAAGTCAATAAAGAGAAAGAAGAAAAATGTTAAGGACAAAATCATTGAGACTCCATAGATTACCATTGGTGAGGATACAATGAATATTGAAAGTACTCATATCAAAGTAGATGAGACTGCTAGAATGTTTGCAATAACTTGGGGGGTGGGGGTTTGAATTAGTTACTCAAGGTCTAGATGTACCATTCAACAAATAAACACTTCCACTACTTTAGATCTTAGCATCCACTAGCTCATCCTCTATTGTAGATTATTAATAACAAAAACTAGAAGTCTACTATACTAATTATAATAGACTTCTAGAATGTAAAACATCAACAATAAATCATCACAAATAACATCCAAAAAATTTTGACACTAGGATTTTATGTGGACACCCAATTTGGAAAAAACCACCAATAACCTATTACCAATATTTCACTCTTCTGAAGTGAGCTTTGTTAGGAGCCAACCTTGTAAAAGATTACAAAACACACTATTAAATTTGAACCTATTAAAGGATTTAATCACCCTATTAGGTGTTTCCTTATTAGAGGACTTCAGAACATTCCATTAGAATGCCACCTCGATTAAAGGATTTACATATGACTATTAGGTCAACCTTGATTACATAGTTTTAGTACTGATATAATGGTTAGAAAGCAACATTATATTTTGATCTGACTAACACAACCAATTTTCCAAATGTAGATCATAGCTAGGCTCACATGCTGATCCACTGATTGACCTTCATTTTCATCTCTATCTTTGATTCTCTTGGCAACCCTTCAAGCAATCGCTCTTCACCTCTTCACAAATTTCGTTAGCCTCCTTTTTTTCATCAATCAACGACATCAACAACATCTCCAACCTTTCTAGGTTATCCCTTGTACCTCCTTAAATGGGTAGTTTTAATATTTTATCTCTTAAACACCACCATAGATCTTAGGATTTGGTTAGATTAATCAATTCCTTCCAACATTTTTTCTCCTCTTTTCCCTTCCAGAAACTCCTCTAAACTTCTCCTTGAATCCTTGCATAGAAACATGTAAATACAATTTACCTTGATTTAAAATTTCTGGGTCATCCATCCTTATCTTCCACACACTTTACATATTCCAAGAAATCAACTATGTCAGTTGGAAATCATGATTTTCTCATAACTGTTAAATATTGTCCCTCTAACAATAGTGTGTATTGATGCTCGATCATCATTGGGTTACTCAATTGCTACTAAATTTTCTATTTGGCACATATACTAAAACTCAGTCAATACTAATGCTTGGTCAACACTGCTTCTACTTGGCACTTACTAGCACTTGGTTGATACTAGCATCACTCAACATACACTTCAAGTTTATTGATTTTCTACTCTTTTTCTTGGTCTAGTCTATGATTTTGATCAATCTTTGATCACTTATTCAAGGCTTTGGTATATCTATCTTCTTCACTTGTAGCATAATTTGAACAATAACTTTATCTTGTCAAAATCTAGCTAATCAAGTGCCCATTGTAGTTTCCTCACATAACTCAACCTTTCCTCTAGGTGCTATTGTTATGAAAATCTTCTCAAATCCTCTTCAGTAATCATTTATATATGAAACTCAAATCAGTTAGCAAACTATCTTAAAAACAAAGGTTTACATCAATGCCAACATAAAATTGTTGCAATTGTAGTTTCCAACAATCTTCCTCTTTCACATTGATGGAAACACCTATAGTTACCATAAAATCCAAAACATATACTACATTGAGAAATATTCCTCTATGTTTAATATTAGATCATTAATATCCTTAGTTTCATTTTGATTCCCATCTTTATGTCCAACAAATTCTTTGTTTTAATTTCATTTTGATTCTCACCCATGTAGCTTTGATATGCGACACATAAGCTCTTTCTATCATATTAGATCATGAAATAAATTATATTCTTTTTTATAGCTAGAAACACCTTGTATATATTATCCCTCTTTGTAACATAACTCCATCTTCATAATTTCCCTTTCATTTTCCTTGTTATTGCATAGGTAATTGTCATATTATCCCTCTTTAACAAAATGCCAAAGACAATTTATCTATCTCATACATATTGACCATGTAGATATTTTTATGTTAGCACTAAATTCATCATCTATAATTTATGTATGATTGATACAACATTCTATCCTCCATTTATTCTCTGCTTCTTTGTTTACTACTTTTGATAGCTCCTAAAGTAGGACTATCTACATCAATTTGTAAGATGTTATGATGAACACATTTGATGCAAAGTTCCATCTTAGCTTAATTAATCTTGTCTAGGGTAATCATCACTAATTTATCTCTTAGATATTCATGAGAACCCTTAGGTAATTCCTTAGTGAAAATATCATCTATTTTTCCCTTATTCTTTACATACTCCAATCTCACTTCTTTGTCTTGAACTAGCTCTCTCAAGTAATGATATTTGATAGAAATATGCTTAGTATTTGTGTGCATTACATGATTCTTTCACATGTTTATAGTACTAGTGTTATCACAATAGATAAAAACTAGATTAGTGATCTCTTTTTTCATCCCTTTCAACAATTTCTTGATCCATATGATGTTTGAATAATTCACTACTGCTACCACATATTTAGCTTGAGTTTTTATTTAGAAATGTAGTTCTATTTTTGACTTGTCAATAAAACTAGTCACTTACCTAGAAAGAAAGCTCATCCACTTGTACTTTTCCTATCATCAACATTTCCTACCCAATCTAAATCAGTGAACACTTTCAGTTTAAACTTTTCATTCTTCTTTTAATAGAAGTCATAGCCTTATGTTCCTTTTAGATATCTTAGTATCCTTTTCAATGTCATCACGTGATTCTCCTTAGGACTTGCAAAAAATATTGCAAAAATCTTAACTATTAATGCAATATTAGGTCTATTATGAATACCATATTGTAGTTTTCTAATAAGTTCTTTATACAATGTTTGGTTCACATTAGTAGAATCATCATTCTTAGATAACTTATGTCCTATGGCCATAGGTGCACTAACTAGTCTTGAATCTTTCATTCTAAAAGTTTTCAATATCTCCATAATCTATTTTAATTAACTAATGAAAATACCTTTCTTCATTTGATATACTTGTAAAACAACAAAGAATTTAATCTTACTAAAAATTGAAATTTCAAATTCATTCTTCATTTCATCTATAAATTATTTGCATAATGCTTCATTTCCTCCAAATATGATATCATCAACAAAGATTTCATATAACAGTACCACTTTGTTATTACTAGTCTTCAAATATAGATTGTTGTTGTCATTAGTTATTGCAACATGCTCTAGGGGCTTGTTTCAAACCATATAGAGCCTTGTTTAGTTTACATACCATGTTCTTTTACTGGGATCTAAAAATACTTCTGGGTGTTCAATGTAAAGTTATTCATCAATTATTCCATTAATAAATGTAGATTTGACATCCATTTAGTACACCTTAAATCATTTATAAGTAGAATATGCAAGTAGTATTCTAACTCCTAATCTTGTAGCTAGGGAAATTGTTTCCCCATAATCAATTCCTTCTTCTTATGGATATCCTTTTCATACTAGTCTAGCCTTATTCCTTGTGACTACACCTTTTTCATTAAGCTTGTTCCTGAATGCCCACTTTGTTTTAGTAAGATTCGTGTCCTTAGGTCTAGGTACTAGTGTCCATAATTTGTTCTTCTCTATCTGCTCAATTTCTTCATTCATTGCATGAATCCAACCCTCATTCTCTAAAGCATATTTTACTGATTTGGGCTCAAACTCACAAAGTAAACATGTCTCACTTCTAAGTCTTTTCCTTTTCATAACTCCAAATTCTTTGTTACCAATAATTTTCTTAGGTGCATGATGTTTTCTTACATATTTTTCTAGTACAAATTCTTTCCCCCCTCTCTCTTCTTCTATAGATTCATCTTGAAAAATGATTTCAAGTTCATTTTTTCTATCTAGTTGAAGTTTTGCCTTAGAATTTTCTCGCTCAACATTGTCTTCATGATGTTTCACATATTCTACATTTTCCTTGACATTGTTTGGATATTTTTTAGCTCCCATAGCCTACAACTTGATAACCTGCTACTGCAACTTGGCATTCACATTATATTGTTGTTGAAAACTTTTTTCTCTTTCTTAGGTAGGGTGTAAGGAGAAATTTCATTATTCATTATGAATGTGTTGTAATCTTCAGGTTCCTTCTTGCATTCAAATTCATTATTTTTTGGATATTCATCAACTTTCACATTTTTACTTTCCACAACATTGTTAGTGTTAGAATTCAAACACTTGTAAGATTTTCTCTTAGTGGAATATCCTAGAAATATACTTTCATCACTTTTAGCATCAAGTTTTTCATTTCTATTGTCTTTTAGTATATAACATTTTCTTCCAAAAATTTAAAATACTTCACATTAGGTGCATATGCATACCACAACTCAAAGGGTGTGGAATTTGTACCTTTCTTGACTTGCACTCTATTAGAAGTATAAATTTTTGTACTTAAAACCTCTCTCCAATATTTCTATGACACATTTTTCTCCATCATTAGTGTTCTAGCATAGACCATGATTGCTCTATTTATCCTTTTAGCTATTCCATTTTGGAGAGGGGTCCTAGGTGCTGACATCTTCCTTTTGATTCCTCTATCATTGCAGAATATATTGAATTCATTAGAGATGAATTCTCCACCTCTATTATATCTCATGCACTCTAGACTCTTACCTATTTCCTTTTCAACTCTATCTAAATACCACTTAAATAAGTGAAAAGCATTAGATTTTTATTTAAGAAACATCACAACCATCATCCTAGAATATTCATCAAAAAATAGAATGAAATATTTGTCTCCACAATAGTTATGAACACCAATAGGTCCACAAAGGTCATTATTAACCAATTCCAAAACATCATTAGATGAATTTGACTTTCTCTTGAAACTAGACTTTGTCATTATTCCCAATTAACATTGTTTCCACATAGCATTATAGGGTTTTCTTCAATTTTGGAAAACCTCTTAATATTTTCATCTTACTAATACTTACCAAATTTTCAAAGTTCACATGAAATAACCTCTTATGCCATAACTATATATCTTCATCTTGTGCAAACAAACATGTCTCATCAAATAAATTCAAATAGAATAAGTTACCTTTTGTTTGATCACCACTTCCAATTAGTTCACCATCAACATAAAATATCTTAGCCTTCTTGTGATGGAATTCAACCCTATATCCTAATTTTTTCAATTGTAAGATAATAATTTTTTATAGTTAAGTCCTTCAATTCAATAAATATTAGCTCACTTGACCTTGTCAGTTAATTGTATTGGTCCTTTACCTTTCATAAGGCATGGTGCATCATTAGAATACTTAATAGAACTCGCCTTGTATGGTACCATGGTTTTAAACTTACTTTTATCACTGGTCATGTGATATGAACAACCACTATTAATTAATCCACCTATCACCTTTACTATATAAGAGATTAATGCACTTTTCTCATCTTCATCAAAATCTTCTTTCATAGCAACATAGACAACTTTTTAATCATTTCTTTCAGATTCATTATCTAGTTCTTCTTCAACAATGTAACAAGATTTCTTACCTTTGTATTTGTAGTCCTTGTTTCTCCTATTATCGTGATCATCTATTCTTCCTTTATACTTTCTTTTCCTCTTTTCTTTCTTGTCTTCTCTACTAGGAAATCTTGCAACAATATGGCCATTTTTGTTACATAAAAAATATATTATAGGAAGTTTACCTTTGTATTTCCATTTGCCTCTTGGAAGTCTTCTAGTTATCATTATCACTTTTCACACATTTACCTTTCCTAATAAGAACCAATTGTGATTTAAAAGAATATTCAACAGTGGTAGGAGTGAAATTATCAAAAATTGACATCTCAAAAGCAATATATCTACCAATCACTCCTTCTAAAGTTAGGTTATTACTAAGAGTGCATCTCAATTCTTGTATTGCAGAAACCCTAATAGCATAAATAGGAACTAGATTTCTTAATACCTTGCTAATCACAATCTCATCATCAATCATTATATTATCTCCTCTTATAGCATTAATTACCTCAACTAGGTCCCCCAAACACAAGCTCAATTGTCCATAAAGTACTTGGTTTGGACATTAAAGGTGAGTATGCTTTTAAATAAAAATATGCAACATTACTACCACACATCCAATGTGGGAAAAAATCCCTTTGTATTTTTTAGGTGCTATGATTTCAAGACTTTTGCACTTCATATATATGCCCAGCTAATTCAACCTTGAAAATCCTCCAATGCATTAAATTTCTCATGACCAGGCGAGTGCTTATGCTGTCATCAATTACATGATTAACCAAGATAGTAATTGATATATTTTGAAACATTTTATACTTAATGTATTCTCCTTGTCGATACTGTTGGTCTGATTTTTTGCATGATAAAATTTCCCTATCCTAGGTACAAAAAAAAATAGAATTAAATCCATTAATGGTGAATAGGATTTTTGGTCTTAGGTCCTCTAGATTTGTTAGCCTTTGAAAATATTTGTTAAACCTTATGTCTTTTCCTTTTAAATTTTCTTGGCACAAAATCTTTTTAAAAGTTTTTGCAAATATTCTATATTCATTTCAAATTTTCCACATCCCCAAGTGGCATTTTTCTCTTATGTTCCTCAACATCTGATTTTGGTAAGATCTACGCCAGTCGCTACTTCACTATAGAATGATGCAGGTGTTCTACCCTATGTGACATATTGACTACCATAAATTTAAAAGATAGGACTATAAAATGGATGTGCAGTGATCAAAGATTGTATTACATCCAAAGTTTTAGTCACATGCACTTTGTCAGTGCTGTCAGAGCCAAAAAGGGAACCAAGTAAAAAGGGGTAAAAGAAGTCCCCAAAATTTGGTTTCTCCGATGATTCATTATTTTTTTTTTGGAAAAACTAAGCACCCTAGTGGTAGTGACATAATGAATAGCTAAGAAATACATGACAAGATGGCCTCCAAACTTCCTAGTGACCATAAAGAATTCCAAGTGGCATGGTGATTAAGGACTATTATGTTAGAAACATTAATGAAAGGTGATTGTGACTTGAGTTGCCTTAATTTTTCTCTAGCACCAAGTTTTGATCAGACACCAGAGCTTGCTATGTCACTATCATGAAAATTATGCATCTCACTATTAGCGACATAGTGAGCTATTAGGAAATGAATGCATGGTGGGACCCAAGCAATGTGGTAACGTGACTAGGATTAGAATATGGTTTTATATGCCAACAGTGCATGATTTTCTCATGTCATCAATAACTTGGACCCACACCCCATACATAAAGCATATGAAAGATTCTAATCATTTGATCAAAGAAAAATCAACGATTATCGCTACATCACTATGGAAAGATGTGCACTTTTTACTCTATGCGACATAGCAAATAAGGGACCCACCACATCTTAAAAATTCATGCAGTTTCTATGCCCTTAGATTGATCTCAAATCTATAGTTGTTGCTATCTTGCTATGATGAGTTGCTCAAAGGTTATGTATAGTGAGGTAGCGAATCTGGGACCCACCACATTTCCCTTAAGTGATGTATCAAATGTCCTCCACATGATCAAAGAAAAATCAATGGTTTTCACTACTTCACTATAGAAAGATGCTTGAAAGTTATGTATAGCGAAGTAGTGACTCAATGAAACATGTCCTTAGTCATCAGTGGGTGCAAACTAAAATGCCAACAATGAAGGAATTATACACATGGGGAAATCTTATTGGGTTGACTGCCAACATGTCAAGTGGAACATGAGTCATTTTTTCCTACATCCTTGGATTGTAGGATTTTTCTAAAATCAAGTGTGTAAATTTGAACATAGAAGGTGGTGCCACTCTATGCATTTATGAGAAATGAAAGCTTCATGTGTGAAAGAAAAAATAGAGTATAATATAGAATATTTTCTCAGTTCCATCTCATGCGAACAAATATTTCAAGCTCTTTCCTAAGCAGAAGCCATTACTGAGAAGGTTGTGTTGAGCTTGACAAGAACGTGAAGCAAATTTCTAGTGTTCGCAAAGACATTATAGAATTACAGAGAGAAATTAGCAAAGAATCAAGTAAGTATTTACACTATAATCTTTGTAGTGTCTCAGTCTCTACAAATTACGATAAAAAATGCCTCCAAAGAAAGTATTTTCTAGTCAAGAGAATTATTTGGATAGGAATGTCCATGATGATTTGCTTGAGCTCCTCCCTAATTCCACTATTGAAATTGTGCAAGTTAAGAAGCTTACTTTGTTAAACACTAGGTTAGGAATAGAAAACAAATTGTATGACAAGGGGAATTGGGTCCAAGATGCTAATACCTCCCAAACTAGTCTCAATTTGTTTAAAAAATTATTTTTAGAAAGGAACCATTTTTCCCCACATGCCAATATCTAGAATTTTGATTTAGGAAAGCTAGTGGTTCTTAGTATTTTTATGGATTATGATCTTCTTGAAGCTGTGGCAAAGAACTATGACCAAGATATTAGAGTAGTGAGAAGAACTAATGGTCAGGTCCTAATTATAGTTAGCCTAGATGAAATTAGGGAAGTTTTTGGTTTAGGGCCTCTCACTGGTTATCATGTTGTTGGATAAAAATTGTTCAATTGTGCGTTGTCTTTGATGTCACACAAATGTCATATCAGTCATCAAATAGAGTCTACTGAGCTCAAAAGGTCAGCAAGGCAAAGGACAATGTCTACTGAGCTTAGAAGGTCAACAAGGCAAAGGATAGTGTCTACCGAGCTCAGAAGGTTAGAAAGGCAAATGAAAAAGTCTACCAAACTTAGAAGGTCAAAAAGGTAAAAGGACGATATCTACCGAGCCTAAGAGGTTAGTAAAGAAAACTTGTAGCATCTACTGAGTAAACAATTCTTACCAAGCTAAGTCAATCATCAAAGGAAATGTGGCAGAAATAGTTCTTACCGAGCTCACTCGGTCATTAAAGGAAATGTGGCAAAAGCAGTTCTTACCGAGCTCTCATGAAGGAATTCAGTTCTTACTGAGTAAACTCAGTAGCCAAAGGATTTTATGGATATTGTAATGTTAACTAAGTCAAGAAGGTTAACTTAGGAAATTTTTTGAAGCAATATTTATCGAGCAGGGTCGGCCAGCAAAGGATTTCATTATTTTATTAAATAACATTTATTTGTTTAGAGTAATATTTTTAGCCGACTGATGTATGGTTTATTGGTAAATGTAACATGTAAATGGGCTGACTTAACAATCTGAATGATACAATTAAGAGGTCAAGTTGCAAATTCTAAGTGTAAAGAGGAAGTGTGTGTGGAATTAATGTAATATGAAGACTAATTATTGTGGAAGCAAATTGGAAGGATGATCAGAGATCAGTGAGGAGCAGCAAAGCTATAGTTGACCAAAGAGGATCTAATAATACTGAATAGAGACTTTTAGTCAGAAGATTCAGTTGCATCTTGTTCAAGTCAATTCATTGTTTTTTTTAAACCATTGTAGCAGTGATTTCAAATCTCTTAATAGAGTTGGTTTAACAGCCATTTTGTAAATCCTTTAACAAGGTGACAATTCAGTTGAATTTTTCTAAAGACCTCTAGCAAGGCCACTCCTAACAGGGTGATTAAATCCTCTAACAAAGTCACACCTAATAGTGTGTATTATAACCTTTAATAGGGTTGGCTCCTAATAGGGCTCACTTTAGAAGAGTGAAAAATTGGTGACTAGTTACTTGGTGGTTTTTCCCATATTGGGTTTCCACATTAAATCTGGTGCCTCTTGTGTTCATCTTGTTTTCAATTGCATGTATGTTTGCTTGAAGATAAGTAACAATTTGATTTACCAATTTACAACATTCTTTTTTATGTTTACCGAGTATTAGCAATAACTAGATCTTTAAGACATCTAAGGGATCTGTGGATTAATTTTTGTGAGTAACTGATTCACCCCCCCTCTTAGTTACTCTACCTTTAATTCCAACAATTGGTATCAAAGCTTTTGGTGCTTACAAGAAAAGATTTCAAGGATCTGAGCTAAAGATTAGGATGTCTTACAAAAGAGAAATTCCAAGACTTAATAGGGACAAATTCTCAGCATGGCAAGGATTGATGAGGCTTCATATGGCTTCTATTGGTGATACAGGCCTAAAGTACTTCAATGAAGAATATGAAAAACCTTCTGGTACATTATCTATCAATGATATTGCTGAAAAGAAGGCTCACAACAACATAATGATAGATATAGCATCTGCTCTAAGTTATGAAGAATTTGATGACATCAAGGATTACAAAACTACCTTTGAAATGTGGAACAAGCTGAAAGAGATCTATAGAGGAGATGATAATGTGAGAAGAGCCAAAGCAAAAAGTTTGAGAGGACAATTTGATCAAATGAGGATGAGAGAGGATGAAAACATTGCAAAGTATGTTGAAAGTGTTAAAGCATGTGTTAGTGCAATCAAAGCATCTGAAGGAGATATCAATGAAGAGACAGTTATAAGTAAAGTTCTTAGAACTCTACTTCCCATTTATGCAATCAAAGTCTCTGTAATTCAAGAAAGAAGATGTGAGGGAAATCATAAAATAAATTTAGAGGCCATAGTTGGAAGATTGACTACATTTGAAACTCGACAACTATGACAATTATGTTCTAGCTGTCAAGAACATTGAATCAACATTTGAAGCCAAGCTTTCAGTCAAAGAAAAAGAGAAAAAGATGAAAGATCCACAATTAGATAGTGATGAAGAATCAGATCAAAGTTTAGACAGTGATCTTGAGGTGGTTGAAGCTCTACTAGCAAGAAAATATTCAAGAGGCAAAGGGAAATACAAAGGTAAGGTTCCTCTAATATGATTTTCTTGTGAAGAAATTGGACATACTACAGCTAGGTGCCCAAATAAGCAGAACAAAGATGAGAAGAAAGGCTACAAGTAAAATGGCAAGAAAAACTTCAAATCATTCAAGGATAAAGGTAAGAAAACATGTTTTATGGCTAAAGATTCTAATGATGAAGAAGAAGATGAAATTGTCTACATTGCTATGAAAGATGAATATGATAATGATGAAGAAATGGCACTCATTTCTCATATGAGCAAAAATGATACATGGATCATAGATAGTGGTTGTTCTCATCACATGATTGGTGATAAAACTAAGTTTGAATACTTTGAAGACTATGATGGTGGAAGTGTAAGATTTGGTAACAATGAACTTTTTTGTATAAGAGGAAAAGGAAGAATCTCACTAACCAAGGAACTTTTATGTGATAATGCATATTAAGTAGAAGGACTAAAGCATAATTTGTTGAGTGTGGTACAACTACTCAATAATGAACTCAAAGTAGAATTTATGCATGGAATAGAAAGATTGTTAGATGGCAAAGGAAAGCTGATTGGATTAGGCACTCAAACAAAAGGTAACTTATTTTATCTTGAACTTAGTGAATGTTCATGTTTCATTGCTCAAATGGAAGAAAGTTGGTTATGGCATAAGAGGTTATGACATGTAAACTTTGATAACTTGATAAAGATTAGTAAATTCAGGAAAGTAAGAGGTATTCCTAACATAAAGAAACTTGAGATTGGTCTATGCAAGAATTGTCAAATTGGTAAAATGGGAAAGACTAGTTTTAAAAGCAAGAACTATCATACTGAAGAAGTTCTAGAAATTGTGCATACTGATTTGTGTGGACCTATTGGCATTGAAAGTTATACTAGTGAAAAAATTTTCATGTTTTTTGTTGATGATTATTCAAGAATGATGACTGTCGTGTACGTAAGAGAGAAATCAGGAGTATTTGAAAAGTTCAAATGGTATTTGGCCAGAGTAGAAAATGAAATAGGCAAGAGACTAAAATGCTTAAGGTCTAACAGAGGTGGTGAATTCATTTCACATGAGTTCAATAACTTTTGCATTGAAAGGGGAATCAAAAGATAGGTTTCAGCACCTGGAACTCCTAAACAAAATGGAATAGTAAAAATAAGGAATAGATCTATCATGGATTGTGTAAGAACCTTAATGATTGAGAAAGACATTGCTATCAAATAGTGGAAGGAAGCTATCAGCACTACATTTCATACCTTGAACCAAGTACATCTAAAAAAGAACTCATTCAAAACATCCTATGAGTTGTGGTATGGCTACAAACCCAATGTAAGTTATCTAAAAGTTTTTGGTAGCAAATGTTACATTTTGAAGGAATCTAGAAAAGGTAAATTTGATGTAAAAAGTGATGAAGGAATATTTTTGGGATACTCTTGCAAAATAAAAGTATATAGATATTTGAACTTATCTACTCACAAAGTCATAGAAGGTGCACATGTAAAAGTTGATGAGTTTGTAGAAAGAACAGAAGAAGATAGAAAAAAGGAACCTGAAGACTATAGAAGATTTGTTTACATGGAACCTGATACAATGCCAAGTATACCTATTAATCAGGAATCCTCAACTCCAGAGTCTTCATTAATTGAGTCACAAGAAGTTCAAACTGAGTTAATACCTACCAAGCTGCAAGAACTCGAGTTGCAAACAAAAGCTACTAAGTTAGCATCTACCAAGCTTGAGCAACCAGAATCAAAACCAGAAGTTGAGACACAGAAAGATAATAATGCAAGTCATTCAAAAGAAAAGGAGCCCATGTTAGCCAAGTATGTCAGAAAGCATCATGCACCAGATCAGATCATTGGAGATAAATGAGAAGGAACAATGATAAGAAGTAAGTTGAAAGGCACTTGTTTACTTGCTGATTTTGAACCTAGAAATGTCAAAGATGCACTAGACAATGAAAGTTGGATTGAGGATATGAATGAAGAGATAGAATAGATAAAACAAAACAAAACATGGACTCTTGTACCTAGACCCAAAGACAAAAATGTGATTTGAACAAAGTGGGTATTTAGAAACAAACTAAATGAAGATGGTAAGGTATCAAGGAACAAAGCTAGACTAGTATGCAAAGGATACTCTCAAGAAGAAGGTGTAGATGATGGAGAAACTTTTGCTCCCATTGCAAGATTGGAAGGTGTCAGAACCTTACTTGCATATGCTACATTCAAAGAATTCAAAGTTTATCAGATGGATGTCAAGTCAACATTTCTTAATGACATATTGGATGAAGAGGTTTACATTGAATAGCCTAAAGGTTTTCTTGATCCAGACAAGAAGGACATGGTCTGTAAATTGCATAACACATTATATGGTTTGAAGCAAGCCCCTAGAGCATGGTATGAAAGATAGCATAACTATCTTATTCAGATTGGTTTTCAAAGAACTAATGACAACAATAGTTTGTACATAAAGGAAGGACCAAATAATAAGATTGTTTTGGCATAAATATTTGTAGATGATAATTTGTTCACAGGAAATGATGATCTTTGCAAAGAATTTTCAGAACAGATGAATAAGGAATTTGAAATGTTAATTTTTGGTAAAATCAAATTCTTTGTTGGTCTTCAAATTCAATAGAATAAGAATGGCATCTGCATCACTCAATCTAAATACATCGAGGAGATACTGAAAAAGTTTGGTATGGAAGACTAAAAACTACTTGGGACTCTTATGTGTACTGGATTAAAACTTACCAAGGATGATGAATCAAAGGAAGTAGATCAGACATTGTATAGATCTATGATTGAAAAGTTGCAATATGTAGTGCACACAAGACTAGACATTTCCCTTGCAGTAGGAATTGTAGCAAGATTCTCAGCAAAACCAAAAGAAAATCACATGATGGAAATCAAAAGGATCATGAGATACTTAAAAGGAATTGAAGGATATGAATTATGGTATAAACTTGGAGGAAATATAGATTTAAAGGTGTTCACTAATGTAGATTGGGCAGGAAATATTGATGATAGAAAGAGCACAAGTGGAGGAGCTTTCTTTCTTGGAAAAAGGTTGGTTTCTTGGAGAAGCAAAAAGTAGAATTGTACATCTCAATCCACAACAGAGGCTGAATATGTTGCAGCAGCAATAAATTGCTCAAACATTGTGTGGTTCAAAAAATTATTAGAAGGTATGAAGCAAGAAATCAAAGAACCGGTTGTTATTCTTTGTGATAACACATGTGCAATTAACATCTCTAAGAATCCATTGACGCATTCAAAAACCAAGCATATTGCCATAAAAGTATCACTTCGTTAGAGAATTGGTGCAAAAAAAAGAAATATGATTGGAATATGTCAATACAAAGGAACAAATTGCTGACATATTCACAAAGCCTTTACCTAAGGATGCATTCTTGTATCTAAGAGGGAAGTTAGGGGTCATTCCCCTATCTGAAGCTCACTAAAATATAGTTCTAGTGAAGCATCAACATAAATAGAATTGAAGATCTATTAGATGATGCAAAAAACCAATGAAGAAATTGCATATGAATTAGTACATTAGTTACAATGCTATTCAATTGTTTTGAGTTGTCTTTGGCATGTGTTGTGTAAGAGGGAGAATATACTGTCATATCTTTCTGAAATTTGCAAAATAATAAGAGTTTGTGTAAAACGGAGAGATTATTATAAAAGAGGGAGTTTATTGTATTTGAAGAAGAAAGTGAAGTATTCTATCAGTAAAAGATTTATTTTCAAATTTTATTTTTCTATGACATGTTGTGTTGCCATCAATGCCAAAGAGGGAGATTGTTGGATACAAATTGTTCAATTGTGTGTTGTCTTTGATGTCACACAAATGTCATATCAATCATTAGATAAAGTCTATCAAGCTCATAAGGTCAGCAAGGCAAAGGATAGTGTCTACCAAGCTTAGAAGGTCAGCAAGGAAAACAACAATGTCTACAAAGCTCAGAAAATCAGCAAGGCAAAGGACAGAGTCTACTAAACTCAAAAAGTTAGCAAGGCAAAAAGATAGAATCTACTGAGCCTAGGAGGTTAGTAAAGAAAATTTGGAATATCTACTGAGTAAACAGTTCTTATAGAGCTAACTCAATCATCAAAGGAAATGTGGCAGAAATAGTTCTTACCAAGCTCACTCAATCATCAAAGGAAATGTGGCAGAAGCAGTTCTTACTGAACTCTCATGAAGGAATTCAGTTCTTATCGAGTAAACTCGATAGCCAAAGAATTTTATGGATATTGCAATGTTAACCAAGTTAAGAAGGTTAAGATAAGAAATTTTTGGAAGGAGTATTTATTGAGCAGGGTCGGCTAGTAAAGGATTTCATTGTTTTATGAAATGACATTTATTTGTTTAGAGTAATATTTGTAGCCAATTGATGTATGGTTTATTGGTAAATGTAACATGTAAATGGGCTGACTTGACAATCTGATAGGTATAATTAAGAGGTCAAGTTGTGAATTCTAAGTGTGAAGAGGAAGTGTGTGTGGAATTAATGTAATATGAAGATTGATTATTATGGAAGTGAATTGGAAGGATGATCAGAGATCATTGAGGAGAAACAAAGCTATACTTGATCAAAGAGGATCTAATAATGTTGAACAGAGACCTATAGTTAGCAAATTCAGTTGCATCTTGTTCAGGTCAATTCATCATTGCTTTCTAACCATTGTAGCAGTGATTTCAAATCTCTTAAAAGAGTTGGTTTAACATCCATTTTGTAAATCCTCTAACAAGGTGACAGTTTAGTTGAATTGTTCTAAAGACCTCTAGCAAGGCCACTCCTAATAGGGTGATTAAATCCTCTAACAGGGTCACACCACACATTTAGTTTTGTAACCTTTAATAGGGTTGGCTCCTAATAGGGCTCACTTTAGAAGAGTGAAAAATTGGTGACTAGTTACTTGGTGGTTTTTTCCATATTGGATTTCCACGTTAAATCTGGTGTCTCTTGTGATCATCTTGTTTTCAATCGCATGCATGTTTGCTTAAAGATAAGTAACAGTTTAATTTACCGAGTTACAACTTTTTTTTTTGTTATGTTTACTGAGTATCAGCAGTAACAAGATCTTTAAGACATCTAAGGGATTTGTGGATTAATTTTTGTGAGTAACTGATTCACCCTCCCCTCTCAGTTACTCTACCTTTAATTCCAACACATGTGCCAATTGATTTGAAAGGATTAGAAAAATAATACATATCCAAGAAGGATGCCATTAGGAAAGGTACACTAAAGGAAATATAGGTAAAATTGGAACTCTGCTAGCAATAACAGAAGCCTCCAAGGAACCTTTCAAAAGGTCATACTTCAATTCCAGGGCTATGCAGATATATAGGACCCTGTACAAAGTTTTTGGGAGAGATGAAGAGGAGTTTATGCCTATGGATTTTATGTATATGGTTATTCACATTTCATTTTTTGGTGTGGACATAATTTTTGATTTTTCTTCTTATTTGGCTGAGGAATTCACAATGGATTAATTAGGATTGCCAAGGGAAAAGTTGAAATTACGTTTGGTCATTGTTCTTTATTGATGCACATGTTTTTTTTTAAGGGAGCCACATATTTTGGTAAAAAAATGGAGTTAAACAAAGAGGAAAATGGAGAAGCACTGCCAGTCCAATTATGGAGTGCAGATATGACTTGGGATAATGAGAACACTAGTCTTGGCAGATTTGATAGGTATTTTGCTTCCAAGTTGAGATGCCTTTTATTAAGTGACAACCCCAAAATCCCTAAGGCACTAATGGGTCTCATTAGGCCTATGGACAACCTCAGTCATTTGAAAGTCTCACATAATTGGAGAGATATCATCCCATACTCTATTTCTATTGTATTTATAATTTATGGTTTTAAAGGAAGTCCTCATGTACTACCTTACCAAGTGCCCTTGAAGGTAGGAGTAGCTGAATTTTTGTGGCAGTTGGGAGGAGTAGAGGAAACCCTTTTGTTGAAAAGATCAAGAGGGTCAATTTTCCTCACTTGCATAGTGGCCCATCATTTTCTTTGAACAAGAATTTGGATCCTTACAAAAAGGCTATTTCTCACCCTCATTTTTGTGATTTTGAGGGATTTTATAATTTGGCTCTGAGACGTAGAATTAAACTTCAAAAAATTGAGCATGAATTCTATTTTCCTAAAGAAATAATAAGGGATGAGTACTCCTTGCAAGAACATGAGACTAGAAAATAAAAATGGAGAGTCTTCTCTAAAGTTTTGGATTTCATTCATTGTTTTGATCCAGATTATAGTCCTTTGGACAATGCTGTTAGAAATGTAGATAAGATAAATAAGCTTATGAATAATTTCCCTAAAATAATGGAGACAATGAATGAAAATAAGAAATTCTTTATTAAATTTTACCCAGATAAGGCTAGGGAAGTAATGAGAAGATTGAGTTTTACTCCCAATATAGGGGCAGGTCAATTAACTATCTAGAAAAGGCCAAGGTGTACTATTATTTAGAAGAAAGGGACCACTGTGGAGGAATACTCACCTTCACAAACCCTTATGAGAATTGAGGAGGAGCAGCTCACTGGTGAGAAAATTGAACAAATGGGATCACAAGGGGGAGTTTTTGTTACACAATAAAAGATAGATGAAGGAAACCCCCAGGAGCCTCCTATGCCAAGTTTTGAGTTAACTATTGCAAACTATAGAGCAAGGGAATAAGGCCCTATGTTGGAATAGGCAAGTCATCAATTTTTTTTCTGGTGACAGTTTTGTAAAATCAAGTTCATTCCATCAATTTACATGGAGGGAAATATGAATAATTTTGAGGAAAGATGTAAAAAATTGAAAGTAAAGCATCCAAAAATAGAAGAAGCCACCATCCAAAACCAAATAAAGGAACAAATGATGCAAGAGTTCCAAAACATAACCTCTGAAGAGGGGAGGAAAATGGTAAAGGCCTCAAATATATTATTATTGCCCAATTGGGATATTGGTGATGCATTGATTTTTAATTCTATTTCTAATAATTTGGGATTGCTAGACCCCAACAAAAAGGAGTTCATAGGAACTACATTCAGTGATGACCAAGCTACTATGATCATATGGTCACTAAGAAGGGGATCCAGGGCTATTTCATCATAGCCTAATGACTTAGGGTTAACAAGAAATATTATTGTAAGGAGAGTTGTTGACACATCACATGTACAAGGAGCTCACATGAATGTGGGGACCTCTCATTTTGTTTTGGCCATTGCTGAGAGAGAGAAGAAAGATGTGTTTGAACTATAAAGTAATTATGAGAGTGTTCTTGAAGCTTACAATAAAGAGGTAAAAAAGAGAATTGAGCTTGAGAACAAGTTAATGGGGAGGTCCACAAGGCCAAGAATAACATACTCTTGCCCCCTAGTTGAACCTTTAAAATCCACCCCCTCATAGAAATACAAGATACACCCCAAAGGATAGAATACTACATAGCAGAAGATTTTGAAGAAGAAAAAAGAAAGCTGTGGGCACTGCAAATAGAGTTAAATGCACAATATGAGGATAAATTAAGAAAGGCTCTTACATACTTGGTAGATAAGATTGAATGACCATTTTTTTATGACAAATTAACAAGGGTGGTAAACATTTGGGAAGAATTGAAAGCAAATGAGGAGGTTTCAAAGCCTAATGTGAATAAATAGGGGAAGAAAAAGAGAAGGAAATAAGTGACATTCTTGTGCTACTTTGTCATCAGATCATCTCATGATCAAATTGAAAGAACTTATGATATTGTCACTTCTACCAAATTTTGATGATAGGAGGGTTTGTCTACAAAGAATAATAGTTGGCTACTTAGATAAATATAAGAGTCAAAAGTTTAGCTTATTTCCTCATGTCTTAGATAGAAGGAATAATTTGAAAATTAAAAATGAATGGGCTAAGGAACTTGATGATTTGTTTAGCTTAAGAATGAATAAAGTTATCAATGAAACAAGGCATGCATGGTGGGCCCCAACTACAGAAGAAATGGTAAAGTTTTAATTATTCTTTGATTCTTTGAAGTAGGATTTTGTTATATCCTCAAGAAACAACAGGATATTCTTCAATTTGATTGGGCAGATGACACACTTTATGACAAGTGGATGGCAGATCTTCTTTCAGGTGAATAGTTTGAGGAATTTGAAACTAATGATGAAGAGATACATGAAGATGAAATAAAAATCATCGATTCACTTCCATCAGTTCTTGAAAATGAAGGAGACAAAATAGTGCAGTCGCTCTCAAATATGGAAATAAACCAACCAGTTATTGTATACACTAATCTAATATGCTAGAAATACTAATTCAATGAAAGCATTTACACATTAAACTAACATAACATATAAGAGAGAAAAAGAGAAGATCAAACTCAAATGAGAATGTGAGCCATGGATAGGCTCTCTCAATGAGATTGTTCTCTTGTTTTTGGGATGTGTCTATTTATGGATTTGGGGATGTATGCTCAATTGCTCAAAATGGCTTCAAATGGAGATGGGTAATGGCAAATTGGTAGCTTTGTGAGCTCTCAATTTGGCATTATAAGGGTATGGATATGGATTTTGGCTCTCAAAAGGGCATGATAACTTTACTCAAATGGTTGTGATTGAATGGCTTGGAATGGGATTCAATTTATAGGCTAAGGGCTTGAGGGATGGAGGGCTAAGATGCAAGGAGAGATGAAGGCTTAAGGAGGGCTAAGATGCACTCAAAGGAGAGCACATGGATTGTGATTGTTTAGCACCAATGGGAAGGTGACACTTGTCACAAGGAGGATGAGTGTGAGAGGGTAGGGTAAGGGGTTGGTTAAAGGCATGATGAGTGAGGTTGAGTATGTAAGAGAGATGTAAGAGGAATGAGTGTGGAAGAGGGAAGAGTGTGAAAGATGGATGTAAGAGTCATGAGTGGGCTTGTAAGAGTATTTTATGGTTTGCAAGAGCACTCATGACTTGGTGGTTGGGATTTTTGAGGGGAGACTTTGGTTTGGTTTAGAAAAGTCTTAAACTTGTTTAGGGAATGTGACAACATTAGGAGGTGGATTAGGCTTGGGTTTAGGATTAGATTAAGGATGTTAGAGATGTGCGAGTGGATGACATTAATGAGGGTGGGTGAGTTAGTGGCTAAGCTTGGTTAGTATGGGTAGATGGGGTGGATTAGGCTAAATGAAGGATTAGGGATAAGTTAGGGGCTTTTAGATTTTGAGGATTTTATTTATCAAATAGATTTATTTAATAAATGGGGATTTTGGACTTAGATAGGAGAAAAGGATTTAATTAATAAATGATAAGTTATTTGATTTATCAATTTAGGACTATAGATGATTAATTAAATTAATCAGCTAGGGGATGGCAAAAGGATTAATTAAATAGGAATTCAATTAATGATGCCTTTAGAGATAACTAAATAGGATTACTAAAGTGGTGTAATCAAATTTAGGTGTCTACATTTTGCCCCTCTTTGACATAGTGTTGAGACAACACTATTTCAAAGAAGTTCGAGTGAAGACGACATGAGGAAGATGTTTTAGCAACAAAGTTCCCCCAGTCTTGGATAAGAAGAGGAGGGACTAGACTTAGATGATGCCCCCTCAAGAAGGTGGTGGAGAGAGAAATGGGGCTCGATGACATTTTGAAAAGTACAAGAAATCGAGATGAGTAGAGATAGATTGGCAAAGAGGAGGGGCTGAATTAGCTCAAACTCTCACTACGGGAGAATGATAAAGGAGAATCAGAGGCATAATAGTAAAGCAAGCTTAAGACTTTCCAGGATTGGGGGGGAGGATGGAGGAGCGAAGCGCTATAAAAGGAATCCATAGTAGGGAGATGGATGATGGAATGATAAAGTTGATGCAATAGGATTTTAAAGAGTTAGATTGATGGAAGATGGTTTTCGGAGATCCCTAAGACTAGGATTGTGGATCTCGAAAGATGAGGCTTGGTGAATTGATTTGATTGGTGGATCCCTAAAACTAGGATTGTGGATCCCTAAAGCTAAGCATGAGGAGTGATTCAAGGAGATACTAATGCATAAGCTCGAGTAGGAATGACAAATGCAGGATATGGATGGGGGATAATGGAGATGAAGGAAATCCATTGAAGCTTTATTGAGCAGGGGGATACTTCAAAGAGAAGTACCACCATGTAGTTGAGCACTAAATTTGCTATAGGACTATTGGTTAATTGCCAAGGCTACCAAGAACATCAAAGCCTTTTCACCAACCATCTAGAGGACTGACGAACTAACTCAAAATAAACACGCAAGGATTGCCCCAGTATCACACATGAAATCTAGAAGAGGCAGCGTGGAAATGACACTTGGTAACCCACAAGCAAAAAAGAAAACAAAAAAAAGACTTGATCAAGACCTTACGCTCTGATTGCCCCATTTGCAACATACCATGATATGGACGATTGTGGCAACCTTGAGGAGGGAACAAGGAGATTTCTTGGAAAAGATATTTTCAAGACCCAAGAGGGAAGATCCCAAATCAAAAGAAAGCGAAAATTCAAAAGAGGACCATTTTCCAATGAGATGGGTAGGACGAGGAACTAACAAACCAAGATCAGACATGAGAAAAGCTATATCCTGCAAGGACCTATTAGAGAGTACCTAAGCTAGTGGATTTGGATGAGTGATGCATCTGGCAAGCTGAACTAAGAAAGATAACACTTTGGTGATAGGAAAACTAGCTAAAGGATGCATTGGAATAGCTAACCAAGGTGTGCGATGTGTGCAAGATGTTGACCAAGGATGAATGAAAGCCGGATAGATACAATGGTACTAAGCTAAAGAGGATGTACAAGATGATGGACCAACATGTGTTACAAATGTACAAGGTTGTTCATGTTTTGGTTTTGTGAGATGGAAATGTTCGTGAAGGGTGGGATGTCTGTAATAGCTGATAGGCGGATAGGTAGATGGTTTGCGAAAAGCTTAAGGAAAATGTGATTCTTTGTGTGCATGTGATAGGATACAAGCTAGGATATAAGGTTATTTACAAGCTAGAATATGGTACAAGATTTGGACAAGATTCAAATATACAAGCTATGGTACAAGATTTACTAGGTATAATACAAGCTTTGGTACAAGATTTACAAGCTGAGGTACAAGATTTAAAAGATCTATAGGAGGTATTTACAAGCTCCATTAGATTTTGGATATTTGGTTGGAACACCAAAGGAATAAGTAGGTGTTTTATGGGATGGTGGGTGGGTGGATGAGGGATAGGATAGTGATAGATAATGGATTAGTCTTAGTACACAAGGCGCCTGAATTACCAGGTTTTTACCAAGGTACCTATCCAAGGCGCTTGAATTTCCAAGTTTTCACCATTGGATGCTTATTTCTCTTTACTATTTTTTTAAATTATTTTTTTTGTATTTTTGACTTTGGACTTAGCTAGAATGATTTTGGCTTTTTTCAGCTATTTTTGGCTTTTTTGGAAATTTTCACTGGCTGTTGGAATGTTCAATTTTTTTGCTAGCTATTGGTACACTGGATGTGTGATTTATGCAATAGATTGGATTAGATGGGATTTATGGTAGGAGATGGAGGGATGAAAAGTCTAGAAAGGAGCATGAGATGGGGATTCTTGTAGGATCAACACTGGCACATGTTGGGACAGGTGTGAAAAGAGCATATGGGGGATAGATGGTAGATGCGAGCTTGATGGAGGATTTGTGGAAGTGTGCTTAGGGATATAGGCACCCAAGATGGAGTTAGGAGATGGGGGACATGATTCATTGGATGGTGGATTAGCAATGGTGGATGCCATTATGCATTGGGTTTCAACTTTTTTCTTTGGGATCCACATGGTTTTGGATTTTATTTTCATAGGCTTTTGCATTGTTTTGCATTCTTTGATTGGATTTTGCCTTTTTGGAGTATGTCTTTTAAAATAGACATATGATTGCCTAGGATGTGGATTTTTAGCTTTATGCATTTTGAAGTTGGCATTTGCATTGCTGTGGAAAGATTTGGGAAGATGGTTAGGAGAAGCTTTGTGAGATGGAGAGGATATGGAAAAGCATGTAGGGGGATGATGATGGATGGTGTGCCCTGATATGTGCCTTTGTTGATCTTGGGTAGGAATGGATGGAATAGGATTTTTATGATGGCTGATAGGAGGATGGAGGATGGTAGATTTTGGGACATAGGGACCCAAAATGGATTTAGTAGATGAAGGGGGGATATGGTAGGTTGTTTTGGGTTGCAAAGATGGTGGAGGGGAGATGACATAAGATTTCTTGAAGGAGTGATGGAAGGCTGGCATGGTGGGCCTAGAGATAGGCTTGGTTTGGGGGTGTGGTGTACCAACACTTTTAGATGGTGAGCCTTTGGATACATATCCAAGACAATGAAATCTTGGATTCTATTATGCAATAATAGGATTTCTAATTCCTTGTTCTTGTGGTCCTAAACCTTGACCTTGATAATGCCATCGATTGAGCATTTGAACTAGTTGCTCGGATACTTTTTGCTTGTGAAAAATGGTGGAACTGCTTTATCAGATGTACTGCAACGGGGAGATACTGTTCTTAATTCTTCTGCTAAGAGGAGGCCACCATGGATGAATGTAAGTAGAGGAGGTATGGCTTGAGGTTTTTGAGATGGAGGGGCTGGTGACTGCACTATGGATGGAAGACATGATATGATGATATCTTCATTTATGCTTTGGGGGATGTCAACATGCTTTTGGGAAAGATCTTGATAGGATTAGTTTGGAGTGGATGGTGCAATAGGAGGTGAAGGGATGGATTCTTCAAAGGTAGTGGATGGATAGATGGGAGATTCGGTAGTGGAGATGGGTGAGTAGAAGATGGATGCATAAGGGTCATTATGGGAGATTTGAGAAATGCTTGGAGGTGATGTGGATAGGATTTGGAGGGATTTGACAGGTGGTGGGATTTTGATGCTTGTGGGAAGTGGAAGGATTTTAAGCAATTGATGGATGGTATGGGGATGATAGCTATGGGAGATGGAGGTGATATTATAGATGGAGAAGCTTCATCACTGACTACTTCACATGGTTGGATTAGATGACATGGGTTATCGACTGCTAGAGGAGGCTTTTCTTGTATTTCCTCTAGGAGATTCCTTGGAGAATCGTGTATCAGGGGTGGAGGTGGATTGACAGGAATGGCTAGTTTATGGGGGTGGAAGATTGGAAGCTTGGTTGATTGGGTGATGGAGAAGAAGCTGGGATATCAGATAGCATGACTAGATAGTTTGGAGGAATGCATGGATTTTGGGGGATGGTTGGCAGAATGTTTCTAAGGCTTTCAATATACTCGTCATAGTCAACAAGATTTTCATCATCATTGGAATAAGAGGTTGGCGAGAGCAAGGAAAATATGACCGAACACATCATGATAGGTTTGGGATTTCATGTTTTGATGATGAGTCGGATGGGGATGGGATCTTGCATATGGATAAACACGAAAGCTCATGGTTGGATTTGGATTAAGCACAGATTGTGGATTGGCTAATGAAGGATTTCCTAGGGAGAGTCAAAGCTGTATGTAAGACCTAAGGAGGATTGGCTAGAGATTTTTGACTTTTCTTTCCTATGCGCTGGATTGGTGGAGATTGTGTCAACTTAAGGATAGACCAATGATCCTATGGGAATGAGACGAGATTGACCACTTGTAGATCCCAACCTTTAGCTCAAGGTGATGAGGGATACAAGTGACAAAGTTGGATTACCCTAGACAATGCTCTGTCAGAGGGATAACCTTGGTGAGATTGGTTGATTAGTAGGATTGATTGGATAGCAAATTCTAGCAGAATGACAACAAATCTCTAAAGGCTTGGGTGTGATTTTTGAATTGGGTTGCTAGCTGGCTAGGGGGGGATGATTTGGATGGACTTTGGATTTGGGATTGTTCTAAGGCAAAGAACTAAGGGAGCTTGGATGATCTTCTGATGAGGCAGTGACTACGCTAAGTATGCCTTGAGCTGGGAGATTTTTGCTTTTTTGGGATTTTGACCAAAGTTGGCAAACATTCATTCAAAAGCTATGAACAAACAAGCAGACAAAATTTTGGAGCAAGCACGTCAAACACACCAACATCCTAGGAAGCTTTCTACAAGGATGAAATTTGGTTTAGCTAGGGAGTCCTTGATATACCCAAGGTACGTGAGGCCCAAATCTGTAGATGAGACCAAAAAGATGTCACACACCCGAGAGGAGCGGTAACCCACTTCTCTTTCACTTCTCAAGGGTATAAAGTTCCTTGAGGCTTAGCTCGAGTGACAAAATTTTGATCCCAAGAGAGGTGTCTTTCGATTCACCTCCTGATTCTTATACTCCACTGGAATGCTAGAGTTGAGGTCATCCAAGTGGTGATGAAATCCCCAAGTAGGTCTCCTAAAAAGTGTAAAATAAGACCACACACATGATCTTGGGTTTTAAAAGACACGAGTTCATTGCAATTGATGATTTAGATTTTGTAAGCTATGATTGAAGACACTTGTGATTATGGCATACAATGTTCATTCCAATTTGACAGCGTCGTCAGCATAATGGAAGTCGAGAGATCGTCAACAAAAGAAATGTGAGCGTCATTGAAAATGCATCAAAACCATGCAATGTTCATTGATTGTTAGGCATTCAAGATTGAGTGTGAGTTTGTTTTAAGTCCAAAACAAAGATGTGTGAAACTCGATTGTCAAGCACGTGCCTCGAGGCCTTCCACGTCAATTGGTTGTTAAATTTTAGTGCCCAAATGAAGTGTTAGTGAACCTAATGTGCATTCAAGGAATTTTCTAATTTAGAAAAACTAATAAAAACACAAGTAAGTAGAGTTTGATTTTTGTGGAGCACTTAACACCCTCTTAGGTGGACCCATCCCTATAGATGGTGCTGAGATTGCAACCAATGGTTAAATTGATGGGTGATTAAAGAGGGTGAGTCCAATGAAAAACTCATTCAAAGCATTTTTATTTGTTTTTATAACTTAGAAGATTACAAAAATGTGGATTTAGATTCTTTTTATGCCCAAAAATTGCAATGTGAGATATTGCAATGGTTAATTGATCTTATGCATTCAAGATTGAGTTTGTTTGTTTTAAGCATGCATTCCAAGAAAGATTGATTTTATTTCATTGCATTCAAGAGTGTGTTTTGAACAACATACATTCAAAGGAAAACATGTTTAAACATGCAAGTTCATTCCACAAAAAACCTAAAAAATATGATTAAATCTATTGCTCCAACCTGCAATAAGACAAAAAAAGCAAATTGATTAGTCACCCAAAATCTTCCAAAATGGAAGCTTAACTATGAAATTTTTTTAAAAAACTTTTTTTGTTATTTTTGATATGCATAAAAATATTTAGAATGGTCTATTTCCTATGGAACCACTAAGTAGGCGACAATGACTTGGACAAGAGAGCCAAAAAGTAGGTGACAAATTCAAGAAAACAATACAATAGGGGGAGACACCAATCTGCGAAGACACTGATCTACGTAGATGTCAAAATTCATAGATGAAACTTTGATGAAGAAGGTAGCTGGTGGCATCAAAGACGAAAGTTGATGGATTGCAGTGGCGGAGATGACAGTTTGACTGCTGGCGGCGACGGAGATGACAGATTGAGCTTTTGAAGGCGGTGTAGATGACAGAAGCCAGGCGGAGACACTGAAACTCATAGATGTTGATCTGCACAGATGCCAAAATTCACAGACAATAGTTCAATTTTTGGAGCAGACTACCAAAAAATAGGCGAAGACGTCAAAACTCGCAGACGACATTTTGAGTGTGCGAAGACGACAGTTGAGTTTTTGCAGACGGGCGCGAGTTTTTTTCAGAATTTTTTGTTTTCTTGGTTATTTTCAAATTTTAAAGGGTATGTCCTTCTCTCTAGTGTGTCTTTCAACCTACAAAAATAAGCAAAAACACCTTGCAATAAATCAAACAACAACAAACCATTAAATTGTTAGTCCTTAAAAGAAAAATGTAGATTGAAATGGATAAAAAAAAATGATCTGTAGCGAGGTCCCACTGGGCGTGCCAAAATGTATACACTAATCTAATATGCTAGAAATACTAATTCAATGAAAGCATTTACACATTAAACTAACATAACATATAAGAGAGACAAAGAGAAGATCAAACTCAAATAAGAATGTGAGCCATGGATAGGCTCTCTCAATGAGATTGTTCTCTTGTTTTTGGGATGTGTCTATTTATGGATTTGGGGATGTATGCTCAATTGCTCAAAATGGCTTCAAATGGAGATGGGTAATGGCAAATTGGTAGCTTTGTGAGCTCTTAATTTGGCATTATAAAGGTATGGATATGGATTTTGGCTCTCAAAAGGGTATGATAACTTTACTCAAATAGTTGTGATTGAATGGCTTGGAATGGGATTCAATTTATAGGCTAAGGGCTTGAGGGATGGAGGGCTAAAATGCAAGGAGAGATAAAGGCTTAAGGAGGGCTAGGATGCAATCAAAGGAGAGCACATGAATTGTGCTTGTTTAGCACCAATGGAAAGGTGACACTTGTCACAAGGAGGATGAGTGTGAGAGGGTAGGGTAAGGGCCTTGTTAAAGGCATGATGAGTGAGGTTGAGTATGTAAGAGAGATGTTAGAGGAATGAGTGTGGAAGAGGGAAGAGTGTGGAAGATGGATGTAAGAGTAATGAGTGAGCTTGTAAAAGTCTTTTATGGTTTGCAAGAGCACTCATGACTTGGTGGTTGGGATTTTTGAGGGGAGACTTTGGTTTGGTTTAGGAAAGTCTTAAACTTGTTTAGGGAATGTGACAACATTAGGAGGTGGATTAGGCTTGAGTTTAGGATTAGATTAAAGATGTTAGAGATGTGCAAATGGATGGCATTAATGAGGGTGGGTGAGTTAGTGGCTAAGCTTGGTTAGTATGGGTAGATGAGGTGGATTAGGCTAAATGAAGGATTAGGGATAAGTTAGGGGCTTTTAGATTTTGAGGATTTTATTTAATAAATGGGGATTTTGGACTTAGATAGGAGAAAAGAATTTAATTGATAAATGATAAGTTATTTGATTTATCAATTTAGGATTATAGATGATTAATTAAATTAATCAGTTAGGGGATGGCAAAAGGATTAATTAAATAGGAATTCAATTAATGATGCCTTAAGAGATAACTAAATAGGATTACTAAAGCGGTGTAATCAAATTTAGGTGTCTACAGTTATAACTGCTAACCAGGAAGAAAGCCAAGTAGATGATACATCAGAACATGTAGGGAGGACAAAGAGGAGGAACCAACCTAGGATGAAAGCATCATTGTCCTAGTTGATGATGTGGTAGAAGAGAATTCACAGATAAGGGTTGTTTTAATAGTTCATGATGGTGATAGTGAAGAGCAATGAATGGAAGTAAAGATGCAAGCATTAAAGTAGAATTCATCATTGGCAAGCTTGATGTCTACATAATTTGATGAATCAAAATGACAAAGGAGCATATCATAGAGTTTGTAGTATCCTGAAGATGTAATAGAAAGGGGGGCCTACTAAGAGAGTGATATGATGTTACCATTCTATTATATAAAATTTAGTCTTTTTCTATTGTGTAAATGTAAATATCTTTTAAGGACACCTATCAGTTCTCTACACTTGAAGCTTGTTGCATCTCACATTATTTAAGTGAGATTCTAGGGCTAGAGTGGGGTCCAATTTCTAATGCATTTTAGAATTACACGTAGGATGTTTTCGGTGTAGTTTTTGAGCAAAACTTTGTAATGTATTTTCTCTACATATTTTCTGAGAATACATCAGTATGGAATGATCTTTATGTCTCTTTTTGAGGTTATTCTAAGTTTACTACAATTGTATACATTTTTTAAAGAAAATTAATACAAGTTTTGAGTTGTCCCCATATCAATTTTTATTGAATTTTGTCTCCTTTACTGTTACCTAGTAATTTTGAAATTGTGTGAGTAAGGCTTGCTCAATTGAATGCAATTCATTCAAGTTGCATATCAATTCATTACTACTATTAATTCAATTAATTGAGTAAATTCTTTTGATGAATTCGATGGGATTGTCATGGTAATAGAAAGAATGTCTATAAGAATGAATTTTAGTAAGAATTGCTAATAATATTTGTTGTAAAAAAGCATATTAGATCCATAATTGGAGTAGACTCTGAATCCCAATGGAATAGGCACTGATCAAAATTTACTCAATCTGTAGAATAGGTATACTATGAAGAAGCATCAAATCTAAAATCACAATTAGCTTTAATTTGTTGGAAATGAGAATGGAGTAACTGAGAGGGGGAGGGGGTGAATCAGTTACCACAAAAACATTTCACAGTTCCTTAGATGTCTAAAAGCTTGTTCTTAGTTACAAATTACTGAAACTTGATAATGCAACAAATAACAATAATTGTTAAGAACTGATAACCAAAAAAAATTCAGCAATCATGAACACTAGAGACACCAGATTTAACGTGAAAACCCAATATGGGAAAAACCACCAATGTAAGTAGTTACTATTTTTCACTCTTCTGAAGTGAGCCTTGTTAGGAGCCAACCCTGTTAAAGGTTACAAAACACACTGTTAGGTGTGACCCTGTTAGAGGATTTAATCACCCTGTTAGGAGTGGCCTTGCTAGAGGTCTTTAGAACAATTCAATTGAACTGTCACCTTGTTAGAGGATTTATAGAATGACTGTTAAACCAACTCTGTTAAGAGATTTTGATTTCACTGTTACAATGGTTGGAAAGAAACAATGAAGTGATCTAATACAATATGCAACTTATCTTTGCTGATTACAGATCTCTGTTATTCTTGACTGAATCCTTATTGATCAAATACAACTTTTCAGCTCCTTCAACACATCTGATCCTTCATCAGACTTTTCTCAATATTCGCCTTTTCATTTCACACTAAAATGTTGAATGCTGACTTGACATCCATCTGATAAACTTTGAATCCTTTGTGAGCAGCATATGCAAGTAAGGTTCTGACTCCTTCCAATCTGGCAATAGGAGCAAAAGTTTCTCCATAATCTATGCCTTCTTCTTGAGAGTATCCTTTGCATACCAATCTAGCTTTGTTTCTGGATACCTTACCATCTTTAGTCAACTTGTTTCTGAATACCCACTTGGTTCCAATTATATTCTTATCTTTAGGTCTGGGTACAAGAGTCCATGTCTTGTTCTTCTCTATCTATTCTATTTTCTCATTCATTGCCTCAATCCAACTATCATTTTCCAATGCATCTTTAATACTTCTAGGTTCAAAATCAGCAAGTAAATAAGTATTTTTCAACTTACTTCTTGTCAGGGTTCCTTCAGATTTGTCTCCAATGATCTGAATTGGTGTATGATATCTTCTGACATATTTGGCTAATACAGGTTCTTTACCTCTTGAATGAGTTTCATTGATATCTGCTTGTGCTTCAATTTCATGTTCAGGCTGTTCTGGCTTGGTTACTTCAGACTCGGTAGATACTTGCTCGGTAGTGTCTGAATATTGCTGTGGCTTGGTTTGAACTATTTGCAACTTGGTTGCTGAAGACTCAAGAGTTGAGGATTCTTGAGTGAACGGTATACTTGGTATAGTATCTGGTTCAATGTAAACAAATCTCTTGTAATCTTCAGGTATCTTTTTGCTTTCTTCTTCTGATTTGTCTACAAACTCATCAACTTTCACATGTGCACTTTCTATGACTTTGTAAGTGGATAGATTTAAACATCTATATGCTTTGCTTTTGCAAGAATATCCCAAAAATATTCCTTCATCACCTTTTACATCAAATTTTCCTTTTCTAGATTCTTTCAAAATATAACATTTGCTTCCAAATACTTTCAGATAACTTACATTGGGTTTGTAGCCATACCATAATTCATAGGGAGTCTTGAGTGAGTCCTTCTTCAAGTGTACTCGATTTAAGGTATGAACTGCAGTGCTAATGGCTTCCTTCCAGTATTTGATAGCAATGTTTTTTTCTATCATCAGGGTTCTTGCACAATCCATAATGGATCTATTTCTTCTTTCAGCTATTCCATTTTGTTTCGGAGTTCCTGGTGCTGAAACCTGTCTTTTATTACCTCTTTCAATGCAAAAGGTATTGAATTCATGTGAAATTAATTCACCACCTCTGTCTGACCTTAAACATTTCAGCCTTTTCTCTATTTCTTTTTCTACTCTTGCCAAACACCATTTGAATTTCTCAAATGCTTCTGATTTATTCCTTAGATACATGACAATCATTATTCTTGAATAGTCCTTAACGGAAAGAATGAAAAACTTTTCTCCAATATAGCTTTCTATTCCAATGGGTCCACATAAATTAGTATGCACAATTTCTAATATATCTTCAGACTGATAGTTTTTACCTTTAAAACTAGTCTTTCTCATTTTACCAATCTGACAATTCTTGCATAGACCAACCTCACGTTTCTTAATGTTAGAAATTCCTCTTACTTTCTTGAATTTTCTTATTTTTACCAAATTATCAAAATTGACATGGCACAACCTTTTATGCCATAACCAACTCTCTTCAATTTGAGCAATAAAACATGAGCATTTACCAAGTTCTAGATAGAACAAGTTACCTTTAGTTTGGGTGCCAGATCCTATCAATTTTCCTTGCTCATTCAATAGTCTTGCCTTTCCATGCATGAATTCCACCTTGAATCCAGTATTTAGTAACTGTGCAACACTTAGCAAATTATGTTTGAGACCTTCAACCCAATAGGAATTATTACATATAATTTCTTTGGATAGACAGATTCTTCCTCTTCCTTTTATGAAACGAGGTTCATTATTACCAAACCTTACACTGCCACCATCATAGTCTTCAAACTGATCAAACTTAGTTTTATCACCAGTCATATGATGTGAGCAACCACTGTCTATAATCCATGTATCATTCTTACTTACATAAGAGATAAGAGCCATTTTATCTTCGTCATCACTATCAGAGTCATCTTTAACAACAATATAAACAATTTCATCCTCACTATTATCAGAATCCTTAGAATTTTCAGCCATGAAACATGATTTCTTACCTTTGTTCTTAAAGTCTTTCTTGCCATTCCATTTGTGATCTTTCTTTTCATCATTGTTTTTCTTGTTTGGGCACCTTGCTACAATATGACCAATTTCATCACAAGAAAAATAGATTAGAGGAACTTTACCTTTGTATTTTCCTCTGCCTCTAGAATATTTCCTTGCTAGTAGAGCTTCAATCACTTCAAGATCACTATCTAAACTTTGGCTTGATTCATTTTCACTTTCTAACTGTGATTCTATCTTCTTTTTGTTTTTCTCTTTGAGTGAGAGCTTGGCTTGAAATGCTGATTCAATGTTTTTGGAGGCTGGAACATAGTTGTCAAAGTTATCTAGTTCAAATGTAGTTAGTCTTTCGACTATGGCCTCAAGATTTATCTTATGATTTGCTTCACACCTTCTTTCCTGAATTGCAGAGACTCTGATTGCATAAATGGGAAGCAAGGTTCTGAGAACTTTTCTTATAACTGTTTCTCCTTTGATGTCACCTCCAGTTGCCCTGATTGCACTTACACATGCTTTAAATCTTTCAACATACTTTGCAATGTTTTCATCCTCTCTCATCCTCATTTGATCAAATTGTCCTCTTAGACTTTCTGCTTTTGCTCTTCTCACATTATCATCTCCTCCATAGATCTCTTTTAGCTTGTTCCACATGTCAAAGGCAATTTTGTAGTCCTTAATGTCATCAAATTCTTCATAGCTAAGAGCAGATGCTATGTCTATCATCATATTGTTGTGAGTCTTCTTTTTAGCAATATCATTATCTGACAATGTGCCAGAAGGTTCTTCATATTCTTCTTCAAGGCATTTTAGTCCAGTATCACCAATAGTAGCTAGATGAAGTTTTATCAATCCTTGCCATGCTGAGAAGTTATCTCTGTTAAGTTTTGGAATTTCTCTTTTGTAAGACATCTTGATCTTTGGCTTAGAACCTTGAAATCTTTTCCTGCAAGCACCAAAAGCTCTGATACCAATTGTTGGAAATGAGAATGAAGTAACTGAGAGGGGGAGGGGGTGAATTAGTTACCACAAAAACATTTCATAGTCCCTTAGATGTCTAAAAGCTTGTTCTTAGTTACAAATTACTGAAACTTGATAATGCAGCAAATAACAATAATTATTAAGAACTGATAACCAAAAACAATTCAGCAATCATGAACACTAGAGACACCAGATTTAACGTGGAAAGCCAATATGGGAAAAACCACCAATGTAACTAGTTACTATTTTTCACTCTTCTGAAGTGAGCCCTGTTAGGAGCGAACCCTGTTAAAGGTTACAAAACACACTGTTAGGTGTGACCCTGTTAGAGGATTTAATCACCCTGTTAGGAGTGGCCTTGCTAGAGGTCTTTAGAACAATTCAACTGAACTATCACCTTGTTAGAGGATTTATAGAATGGCTATTAAACCAACTCTGTTAAGAGATTTTGAGTTCATTGTTAAGAAAGCAACAATGAAGTGATCTAATACAATATGCAACTTATCTTTTCTGATTATAGATCTCTGTTATTCTTGACTGAATCCTTATTGATCAAATACAACTTTTCATCTCCTTCAACGCATCTGATCCTTCATCAAACTTTTCTCAATATTTGCCTTTTCATTTCACACTAAAATGTACCTTCATAACTTTTTCACTACTGCATCTTGATTTACAACTTGAGTGACCATATATACCTTTCATATTATTTTAGTCGGCTCAAATCACTGACCAATAATCAAACAAATACAATAGTCGGCTAGAAATAATTAAAATTACAAACTAACAAATCCCTTTATTGGCCGACCCTGCTTGGTTAATACCGTTCAGAAAATAATTCCTGTGTTAACCGACTAAGCTTGGTTAATACAGTGAACTCCATGATAACCCTTCAATCGCTAGAAGAACTTGATAAGTATTGAGTTTCCATAGATGACCGAGTGAGCTCGATGGAAACTGTCTTTGCCAAATTCCTTTGTTGACTGAGTGATCTCGGTTAACACTATCTGCCTCATTTTATTTGATAACCGAGTGAGCTCGGTTAAAACTTGTCTCCCTTATTTTCTTTGATGACCGAGTAAGCTCAGTTAATACTGACTTCTTCATTTTTTTCAATAACTGAGTGAGCTCAGTTAACACTTCTCTGCCTTATTTTTTTTGATTGTCGAGTAAGCTCGGTTAATACTGACTGCTTCATTTTCTTCGATGACCGAGTGAGCTCAGTTAGCTGAGACTAATAACTGATATGAAATTTGTGTGACATTAAGGACAACATTATCCAACATAATTTACATTTCTTGAAGATTTTAAATGATGGTCAACACTTGTTTGCATGGAATGTTTTAGCCTTAGTTAGCTACTATTGCTAGGACCACTTGCAAATCTATAGAAAAAAAATGACCAAAGCTGTTACATGGGATTTGTTTATTCAAAATGTTAGAATTATGCATGTATTTGAGGATATGAGAAGAAAATTAGAATGAAACTAAAATAATTCTCATACACTAGCTTACAACCTTGAATGATCCCCTGGGTATACCCACCCTAGTTTTGCAGATCCTAAAGAGTAGAAAACTACCCTTGGTTTTGTTGAGGTTAGGTCTAAGTGTTTTGCACATGTAACTATTAATAGGATTTGGATAATCATTAGGTTAAGTGAGTAATATCAATTTGGTATTGAATCTTGTGTTGTTTAGTAGTTTTAAAACACCAACAAAATGGTGGCTCTGCTAGGGATTTGTTCAACACATATGTGAAAAGTATTGCAGTTTCTTTGGTCCTATTATGTATGTATGTGTCAGACTATTGAAGTGTTTCTCATGGTTATAAGGGGGGTATTTTAGTGACAAACCTTGAGAATTTAAAAAGAAAGAAAGAAAAACCTAAATAGCACAGAGATACACTGACGTATCCAGCCTTTTCAAGTGTCTTATCTAACAAGAAAGAGTTGCAATCTTATAATCTCAGTGATTGGTCCATCTCTTTAGATATTTCCATTTCTATTTGTGTATTTTCTTTGAAGTCAGAAATAATTGTAATTGTTTTTTCCCAAGAAAAGGGTGGTGACTCAGTCAAGGTTTTGATGCTAGTGCTTATTTGATATATAGTGAAATGGCTGACAAAAGAAAAAATATGAGAGCTTACACAAGAGCCAATCCTGATGTACCAATGCATACTAATTTACGTAAAGGTGGTAGGAAGAATCTAAATAAGAAAAGGACAAATCCAAATCCCACCTGGAAACCTAGAGGTAGTGTATTAGTTAGCTCCCAGTATCAACCAGTGATAAGGAGAGAGTCTTCTTCACTCAGCTCTGAATAAAAAACCATAAGACTCCTAGGAGGGATATTTACTACCCCAGTACTAGATGAAAGAATATATCAAGATAAGGATATGTCACCAGTAGGAATATATCCCCTAGACCAAATCTCATGGTTGAGATGCATCATAGGTTAGAATTCAGTAGTTTTTTTGGAGATCCTTCTAATCCTAGAATAGTCCCATATATTGAACAAAATCTTATAGATTTGGATGACCCTATTGAATCAAAAGCTACTTCTATAGATCCTATAGAAGTACAATTAGAGATAGGATTATTAAGGAAATGGGTTGCTGAGGAAGAAGCTAAGTGCATGCATCTTGCAAAGGAGAAGGAGCAAGCCACCTTGGATGCTATAGTAGAAAGACACACTCTACCTAGAAGGATGGCTGCCTTGAAGGAACAAAATAAAAATTCAGAAGTAAAAATGACAATCCTCCATGTTGATGTCTTTGGAGATGTAGACAGTCTGAGACCTAAAGTTCAAGAACAAGAAAAACTCCAAGATTATTGCTCAAGTCCAAGATTATAAACCTATCCAAATAACCTATTATTTATTGCTCAAGTCCAAGATTATAAACCTATCCAAATAAATCCTATAGAACCCATTGTGAAAATTGTAGACAACAGAAAGGGTAAAGCTATAGGAGTCCAAATAAATGAACCTCAAGCTCAACCAAGCAAAATTATAAAACCTTCCATGTCAAAATTAGATCTAGATTTGGAAAAGGCTAGAAAGGAGAAGGAAGACCTTGTAAGAGCTTGAGAAAGTGGAGAATGAAGCTCAAGCTATAGAAACTAAGAGAAAAATTTAGTTCATTAAGTCCAATTTTGCATTAGCCTCATGGCCAAATTTATCTACCCCAGCTTCAGTTTCTATACCTACTTGTGGACCAGTAGTTTTAGTTCAGGGAATATCTCCATTTGCTCCTACCTCATAATCCACCACTTATACTCAAGCCCCTATTGTTCAACCTCAACAATCCCAAAGTGTTCTTCTTAACCAAGGCAACATATCAAGCACCTGAAATGTTCCATGGAAAAATATAGACAAATATCAGTTGTAGGTATTCTTGGTGCTCTACATCCCAAAAATTTTGATTTAAGAGATAAAGTGGTTAAGTTTTCTAGAAATGATGTTGTTATTGGTGAACAAAATTTGAGAGTTTTCATAGACATGTTAAATGATTATGAAGTTGAACATGAAGATATGGTCATGAAGTTGTTTGTTCATTCACTAACTGAGGATGCAAGGGATTAGTTCAGAAGGTTACTTGATGACAATATTATCTCATGGAGTGACTTGGAAAAATTGTTCAAGGAGCAATATGGAGATAACACTAATGTAGGATTCATGTTAAATAAATTCAATAACATCAAGAAGAATCCTAATGAGTCCACATTTGATTTCAAAGTAAGCTTCCAAAAAGGTATGTACAAATTGTTTTAGGTTATGAGGTTGAATGAGGATGTTTGTGTCACAACATATTTTAATGCTTTTCATAGCAAAATGTCTTACTAGTTGAGGGATAAGGATCCTAAAAATTTAAGGGATGCCTATAAGGTTTTAGTAAATATATAGAATAATAAGAAAGCATCTAGCAAACTTAGTAGGAGAGATGATCCAAAATTGTTCAATCCCAAGAATAACAACAAAGGGAGGTTGACAAAACTCCTACAGGAAAGAAGCCAGAAGAACCTACAATAGACCAGGTGTTAGAATTGCTAAAAAAGATGAATCCTATTGGTTTCAATACCCATAAGCCAAATTTTGCTGAGAAAACCCTTGTGAACAATTGCAATTTCAATATACAACCCAGAATGTAGAATAACCCTTATACCACCCAATGGAAGGATGGAAAGCCAATCCCTAACCAGACTCAAAATGTAGAAGATAAGGGTACACCAAATCATTTGTAAAGAAATTTAGTAAATATGAATGATAATGTGCCATGGTGTATTATTTGTCAGTCACCTCACTTTGTAGAATATTGTGTAGTTGCTCAGTCATTTTATTTTGATCATAGTTTACAAACTAAGGAGGAGGAAAAAGAAAAGAGCCATGATGATGTAAGTTGTCATATGGTAAGCATGTGTAGTGATTGTGTTGATTCTAATTTGGCAGAAACAAAAAGTGATCTAGAGAATAAGAAAATTGCTTATCAATTGCATCATCAACAAGTATTTTTAGACAATGAAGGCTATGATGAAGGCCAAGTATGTGTTACATCTTCTAAAGTTGGTCATGTAAGTTTAAGAATGCCTTCTAAAGAGGAAATTGATAGGATCACTATATAAATGATCTCTCAAGTACATAGCAATTACAACTTGAGAAATAGAATAGTTAACAATGATATTGGGAAGCCTTCTAGTATATTCATAAAAGATATCACATAAGATGAAAGATGAAGACAAGAAGGCTAGTGTAGAGATAGTCAAGGTTAAAGATATTAAAACTAAGAAATGGGAATCCAAGAAGAAAGTGCAATTCCAAGCTAATGAGACATCAAAAGAAATTGTCCAAGAGAAGGGATTAGGATATGATAATGCCAAGTAAGTAGTAATCCCTACTACTCAAAAGGTTCCTACTCCAGGTACGATTGTGAAACTCATTGTGTCTAATACAATTGATATGATATCCATGTTGTCACAAATCGCTATTAAGGTACCTTTGTCTAAGATATTTTGAATTGAAGAGCATAAGATAAAAGCCTTGTCCTGGTTGGGAGGGATAGGAAATAGTAAGAACAATGTAGAACAAAATGCTACCCAAAAAACCCCCTTAGTAATAGAAGATAGTGGTATCATGTCCCAAATTCCCCAAATGTTCTTGGATGACTCATTAGTAGCATACATAGGAGATATTGACCCATTTTTTCTTAGTCTAATTATAAAACGAAAGACCCTAAAAATTGCATCGTAGACTCAGGAGCCTCTAACACCATAATGTCTTTCAAAGTAATGGAAGCCTTAGGGTTGAAAGTAGACACTAAACAAGGTAGGTGTAGAGGTATGGATGCTAGGGAATTTCTAGTCATAGGTACCATAAATGCTTTTCCATTTAAGTTAGCTACATATCTTGAGGTAGAGTTGACCA
The DNA here is from genome assembly GCA_028749045.1 of Cupressus sempervirens. Lineage (NCBI taxonomy): Eukaryota > Viridiplantae > Streptophyta > Pinopsida > Cupressales > Cupressaceae > Cupressus > Cupressus sempervirens. The sequence continues at coordinate 690,258,669 of CM053791.1, read as the reverse complement.
TGTCAGTCCTTATAGTTGACATACCTCTACACTATGGAATGTTGCTTTCTAGAAAATGGAGTGTTGCTATGGGAGGTAGCCTACAATGTGACTTGACTTATGAAACTTTTCAAATAGGTGATAAAGATGTTAAAGTAGATAAAGAGCCAAGGGTTAGTCATATCTTGGGTGAAGAAATTGACAAAGATGCTACTTGCTTTTTAGATACTGGTGTGAATGCATTTAGAGCTAAATTGATTATAGAAGAAGTTGAGAAGTTTCTTGCTATAATTGAACATGAAGTTGAGTGTTGTATGAATTCACCAAAGTTATGGACAATGTTCTTTGGTGGGGCCAGTTCTAAGGAAGGTGCAGGAGCAGGGGTAGTTTTTGTCTCTCCTAAGAAAAACACTTTTAGATACTTGTTTACCCTAATTTTCTCATGCACCAACAATATAGCTGAATATGAAGCTTTGTTGTTAGGGTTGAAAGTGGCTACCCATCATGGGATCAAGAAGTTGCATGTTATAGGTGATTCTAAATTGATTATCTCATAGATAAGGGGAATATATACTTCTAAGAAAAAAAGGTTGAAATAGTATATAAATGTTGTGTGGGATCAAATTGATTTTTTCGAAAAATTTGGCATATCATAGAGGGATAGAACTCAAAATAAGATGGCTGACTTATTAGAAAATGTAGCAATTAAACCCCAGGATGTATGATTTAAAGGAACATCACAAATTGAAGTTCAAAATAGGGCATCAATACCTAAAAATATTGAGCATTGGCAAGTCTTTGAAGATGACAAAGACATTGTGAATTTCTTGCTAAATGAAGATAAATACCATGGACTAGAGTTGGACTATAGTAATTTGGTTCAAACCATAGATGGGAAGGAAAAAAATTTTGGTCAAGAGGTTATACAGTTAAAAACTAATAAAGTACCCAAAGGTTTGGTTGTTTTGGGGAACATGTTTGATAACCAAGATAGGGTAAGGCCTGGTGCTATAGATTGTAAACCTCAAGAGCTAGAAGAGATAAATTTGGGTACTAATGAGGCCCCTAAGAAATTTTATATTGGCCAAAATTTGTTAGCTAAAATTAGAAAAACTCTAATTCATCTATTGAGAAAATATAGACATGTCTTTGCTTGGTCATATGATGATTTAAAGGCTTATAGAGAAGATCTCTTTTAGCATGTCATACCTCTGAAGGATAATGTAAAACCTTTTAGGAAGAAATAGAGACTAGTTAATCCCACTCCAACCCCTAAGATGCAAGAGGAATTAATGAAGTTAAGTGATGGGGGAATAGTTAAACCAATCAGACATTCCACTTGGGTCTCTAATTTAGTACCTGTCAGGAAAAAGAATGGATATATCAGACCACGTGTAGATTTTAGAAATTTGAACATTGCTTCACTGAAAGATAATCATGGGTTACCAAACATGGAAGCTATGTTGTAGCAGGTAACAAGGTTTGAACTTATGTCTATGATGGATGGATTCTCAAGATACAACTAGGTCTTGCTGAAAGAAGAGGAGCAATTCAAGATAGCATTTACAACTCCTTAGGGAACTTATGTATATGTAAGAATACCTTTTGGATTGATTAATGTTGGTGCCACTTTTCAAAGAGCCATGGATGTGTCTTTCCATGAGTACATAAATAAATTTATGGTTGTGTATCAAGATGATCTCATAGCTTATTCCAAAAGGGCCGAGGACCACTGTAGACATTTGAAAAAGATTTTTATTAAAGGATTGGAATATGGAGTGTCATTAAACCCTAAGAAATGTGCATTTGGGGTAACTAAAGGTAAGTTATTGGGACATATAGTATCAAAGTATGGAGTAAAGATAGATCTTGAAAGAGTAGTAGCCATTGATAGAGTCCTTAAGCCAAAGAATGTAAAAGAAATTCAATCTTTCTTTGGGAAAGTTAATTTTCTAAGAAGATTTGTTACAAATTTTGTTGAGATCAGTAGACCTATTTCAAAAATGCTCAAGAAAGGGGCTACTATTAGCTGGGATGGTGAACCTTTATAGGTATTTCAAGATATTAAGATTGCTATACATAATTTGCCCTAGTCTTGAGGACCCCTAACTACACTAAGCCAATGCACATATTTTCTTTTGTAGCTTTTCATAGTGTAGCTACAATTTTGTTGCAAATGAATGAGGATGGATATGAACAACCTATTGCTTTCTTTAGTAAGTCATTGTAGCCTACTAAACTAAAATATGAGATAAATGAAAAACAAGCATATGCTTTAGTAAAGGCTATTAAGGCATTCATATGTTACTTGATAGGAGCTATTGTCATTGCATTTGTGCCCAGTGCTATTGTAAAGGATATTTTTTCTTAACAAGAAGTATCAGGAAGAAGGTGTAGGTGGATCAACAAGATCTAAGAGTTTAACATCAAGATACAATTAACAAAACTAGTAAGAGGCCAATGTATAGCTAAACTCATGGCTCAATCTAATTTGGATGCTAATCAGATAAATATGGCTACATATGACCTTAGATCTAATTTATGTAACATGGATCACTATGATTGGTATGCTAATGTTATCCACTATCTACAACATATGGAAGCCCCACCTCATTGACTAAAAATGCGAAGAGGAACACTAAATTACAAGCCATTAGATACATAATTATTCAAGGCAACTTATGGTGGAGAAATTTTGAATGAATATTAATTAAATGTGTTGATCAAGAAAAGGCTAAAGAAGTCCTAAGTGAAATGCATGTTGGAGTGTGTGGGGGACATTATATGGCCAAAACCACTACACACAAGGTGATGAGAGCTAGATTCTGGTGGCCATCCCTTTTTAAAGATGGTGAAACCATGGTAAGGAAATGTAATGCTTGTCAAAGGTTTACTGGAAAACTAAAATTCCTCGGTAATACTCCCTTGAAGCCAGTTGAGGTTCAAGCACCTTTTCAGCAATGGGGTATGGATTTCATAGGTGAGATTTCTCCTAAATCTAGCACTATCTATTCTTGGATTTTAGTTGCTACTAATTATTTCACAAAGTGGGTAGAAGCCATCCCTACAAGAAATGCAACTAGTAAAGTTGTCAATAGTTTTTTGCTAAATAATATTATTTTCAGGTTTGGTTTCCCTTAGAGAATTATAATAGATAATGCAATGTGCTTTAGGTTTGAGGAATTCATTAAATTTTGTGAAAAGTATGGAATTAAAAGATCAACATCTTCCCCATAACATCCATAAGGAACTAGATACTTTCAATCTACAAATAAAAGCCTATTAAAAGTTATTAAAAGGACCTTGGATGATAAGAAGAAGGCATGGGATTCCAAGTTGCAACTAGTAATATGGGCTGATAGAGTGATTGTGAAGAAGGCCATTGGAGTAGCCCCATTTGATCTAGTACATGGAATTCAGGCAAGGATGCCTCAAAATAACTTGGTAGGATTCTACAATTAAATCCAATATGATAAGGATATTATAGATGACATGAAAGAGAGGCTAATTGAGCTTGTAGGATTATCAAAAACAAGAAGAGAAGCATCTTTTAAGAATCAAAAGTTGCAATTGCAAGTTAAGACATTATATCATAAAATAATAGTGAGTAAAAAGTTTGAAAATGGAGACTTAGTCCTAATGTGGAATGCCAGAATTGAAGATAAAGGAAAACATGTTAAATTTGATCCTATCTGGTTAGGTCCCTACTTGATTGAAAACACTTGGGGAGAAGAATCTTATGTTCTCAAAGATTTTTCAGACAACATTCTTGAGCTGCTAGTTCATGGACAATTCTTGAAGAGGTATTTTTCTTGAAAAAATACTTTTTTATTCCATGAATTGTAGTTTAGGGTTTTCTTGTACATTTGTAAATTATTTTGTCTCTGTTCAGTTTCTTGTATATAGTTTTCTTGTGTTTTGTTGTTCTCCTGAGGTGGTTAGTTTGTAGGAAGTCTTGGTGGTCTACTTCTACCAAAAATTCTGAGCCCTCATTTGAATCCATATAATTCAATGTCCCCAGATAGAGCCATTGTTGGTCTAATTTTTTGCATGAAAAAATTTCCCTAACCTAGGTACAAAAAATCAAAATTAAATCCATTAATGGTGAATAGGGTTTCTGGTCTTTGGTCCTCCAGATTTGTTATTCTTTGAAAACATTTGTTAAACCCTAAGTCTTTTCCTTTTAAATTTTGTGGGCGCAAAATCTTTTCAATTTTTTTTGCAAATATTCTATATTCATTTCAAATTTTTCACACTCCCAAGTGGTATTTTTCTCTTATGTTCCTCACCATCTGATTCTAGTAAGATCTACGATAGTTGTTACTTCGCTAGATAAAGATGTAGGTGTTCTACCCTATGCAACATAATGATTCTTGAAAATTTAAAAGATGGGACTATAAAATGGATGTGCGGTGATTAGAGATTGTATTGCATCTAAAATTTTAGTCATGTACACTTTATTAGTGATGTCAGAGTTGGAAAGGAAACCAAGTAAAAAGGGGGCAAAAGAAGTTGCCAAAATTTGGTTTCTCCGATGATTCACTATGTTGTTGTTAGAAAAACTAAGCACCCTATTGGTAGTGACATAGCAAATAGCTGAGAAATACATGTCACGATGGCCTCTAAACTTCCTGGTGACCATAAAGATTTCCAAGTGGCATGGTGAGTAATGACTATTATGTTACATACATTAATGAGGGCAATTTTGACTTGACTTGCATTTTTTTTTCTCTCACACAGAGTTTTTATTAGACACCAGAGCTCGCTATGTCACTGTTGTGAAAATTATGCATCTCGCCATTAGCGACATAGTGGGCTACCAAGAAATGAACACACGGTGGGATGCAAGAAACGTGGCAATGTGACTAGGATTAGAATATGGTTTTATATGCCAGATGTTCAGGATTTTTTCACATCATCAATAACCTGGACCCACGCCCCATGCATAAAACATATGATAGATTCTAATCATTTGATCAAAGAAGAATCAATGATTATTGCTACCAAGCTATGGAAAGATGTGCACTTTTTACTCTATGTGACATGAATAATAAGGGACCCACCACATCTTAAGAAATTTATGCAGTTTCCATGCCCTTAGATTGATCTCAAATCTATGGTTGTCACTATCTTTCCATGATGAGTTGCTCAAAGGTTATGTATAGTGAGGTAGCGAATATGGGACCCACCACATTTCTCTTAAGTGATGTATCAAATGTCCTCCACACAATCAAATCAGAATAAATGGTTTTCACTACTTCGCTATGGCAAGATGCTTGGAAGTTATGTATAGCAAGGTAGCAACTCAACGACACATGTCCTCAGTCATCAGAGGGTCCAAATTGAAATGCCAATAGTGAAGGAATTATACACATTGAAAAATCTTATTGGTTTGACTACTAACATGTCAAGAGGAACATGAGTCATCTTTTCCTGCATCCTTGGATGATAGGATTTTTCTAAAATCAACAGTGTAAATTTGAATGTAGACGCTTGTGACAGTTTGTGGATTTATGAAAAATGAAAGCTTAGCATGCGAAAGAAAAATTAGAGTATAATACATAAGATTATCTTAGTTCCATCTCTGGCGAATAAAGATTTCAAGCTTTTTCCTAAGTAGAAGCCATTACTGAGAAGGTTGTGTTGAGCTTGACAAGAACGTGAAGCAAATTTCCAGTGTTCATGAAGACATTATAGAATTACAGAGAGAAATAAGAAAAGAATCAAGTAAGTATTTACACTATAATCTCTATAGTGTCTTAGTCTCTGTAAATTACAATAAAAAATGCCTCCAAAGAAAGTATTTTCTAGTTAAGAGAATTATTTGGATAGGAATATCCATGATGATTTTCTTGAGTTGCTCCCTAATTCCACTATTGAAACTGTGCAAGTTAAGAAGCGTACTTTGTTAAACCATAGGTTAAGAATAGTAGACAGATTGTATGAGAAGGAGAATTGGGTCTAGGATGCTAATACTTCCCAAACTTGTCTCGATTTGTTTTAAAAATGGTTTTTAGAAAGGAATCTTTTTTCCCCACATGCCAATATCTAGAATTTTGATTTAGGGAAGTTGGTGGTTCCTTGTGTTTTTATGGATTATGATCTTCTTGAAGCTGTGACAAAGAACTATGAGCAAGCTATAAGAGTAGTGAGAAGAAATGATGGTCAAGACCTAATTATAGTCAACCTAGATGAAATTAGTGAAGTTTTAGGTTTAGGGCCTCTCATTGATTATCAAGTTCCCATTGATTTAAAAGGATTAGAAAAAGAATACATATCCAAGAAGGATGCCATTAGGCAATGTGCATTGAAGGCACATATAGGTAAAATTGGAAATCTACTAGCAATTATAGCAGCCTCTAGGGAACCTTTCAAAAGGGAATACTTCAATTCCAGGGCTATGGAGATATATAGGACCCTGTGCAGAGTTTTTGGGAGAGATGAAGAGGAGTTTATACCTATGGATTTCATGTATATGGTTATTCACATTTCATCTTTTTGTGTGGACATAATTTTTGATTTTGCTTCTTATTTAGCTGAGGAAATTCATAGTGGATTAATTGGGATTGCCAAGGTCAAAATTAAAACAACTTTTGGTCATTATTCTTTGTTGATGCACATGCTTTTTTTTAAGGGAGCCACATATTTTGGTAAAGAAATGGAGTTAAACAAAGATGAAAATGGAGAAGCATTGCTAGTCCAATTATGGAGTAGAGATATGACTTGGGATGCAGAGAAGGCTAGTTTTGTCAGATTTGATAGGTATTTTGCTTCCAAGTTGAGATGCCTTTTATTAAGTGACAATCCCAAAATCCCTAAGGCACTAATGGGTCTCATTACACCCATGGACAACCCTAGCAGTTTGAGAGGTTGATATAATTGGGGAGATATCATCCCATACTCTATTTCTACTATATTTAGAATTTATGGTTTTAAAGGAAGTCCTCATGTACTACCTTACCAAGTGCCCTTGAAGGTAGGAGTAGCTAAATTTTTGTGGCAGTTGGGAGGAGTAGAGGAAACCTTTTTGTTGAAAAGATCAATAGCGTCAATTTTCCCCACTTGCATAGTGGCCCATCATTTTGTAATCTCAAAAGGGGGTTGGCTTTCTTTGAACAAAATTTTGGATCCTTACAAAATGGCTATTTCTCACCCTCATTTATGTGATTCTAAGGGATTTTATAGTTTGGCTTTGAGACGTAGAATTAAACTTGGAAAAATTGAGCATGAATTCTATTTTCTTGAAGACATAATAAGGAATGAGTACTCCTTGCAAGAATAGGAGACTAGAAAAGAAAAATGGAGAATCTTCTCTAAAGTTTTGGATTTCATTCATTATTTTGATCTAGATTATAGTCCTTTAGACAACATTGTTACAAATGTAGATAAGATAAATAAGCTTATGAATACTTTCCCTCAAATAATGAAGACAATGAATGAAAAGAAGCAATTCTTTATTAAATTTTACCCAGATAAGGCTAGGGAAGTAATGAGAAGATTGGGTTTTACTCCTATTATAGGGGCAGGTCAATTAACTATCTAGAAAAGGCTAGGGTATGCTACTATTTAGAATAAAGGGATCACTATGGAAAAAGGAAAACAAATAATGGCATCCACTAGTGTTGTTTTAGAAGAGAGACCTCCTGAGTCCTCCCCTAAGAGGAGAAAAATAATAAGGGAAGAGGGTCCTCATGTGGAGGAATACTCACCTTCACAAACCCTTATAAGAATTGAGGAGGAGCAACTCACTGATGAGAAAATTGAACAAATGGGATCACAAGGGGGAGTTTTTGTTACACAATCAGAGATAGATGAAGGAAACCCCAAGGAGCCTCCTGTGCCAAGTTTTGAGTTAACTATCGTAGACTATAAAGGAAGTGAATTGGACCCTGTGTTGGAATAAGTAAGTCATCAATTTTTGTCTGATGATTGTTTTGTAAAATCAAGGGTGTTCCATCAATTTGCATGGAGGGAAAATATGAATAATTTTTAGGAAAGATGCTAAAATTGAAAGAAGAGCATCTAGAAATGGATGAAGCCTCTGTCCAAAATGAAATAAAGGAACAAATGATGCAAGAGTTCTAGAACATAACCCCTTAAGAGGAGAGGCAAATGGTAAAGGCCTCAAATATATTATCGTTACCCAATTGGGATAATACTAATGCATTGATTTTTAATTTTTTTTCTAATAATTTGGGATTGCAAGACCCCAACAAAAAGGAGTTCATAGGAACTACATTAAGTGATGACAAAGATACTCTGGTCATATGGTCACTAAGAACGAGATCCAAGGCTGTTTCATCATAGCTGATGACTTAGGGTTAACAGGAAATATTATTGTAAGGATAGTTACTGACACATCACATGTACAGGCAACTCACATGAATGTGGGGACCTCTCATTTTGTTTTAGCTATTGCTAAGAGAGAGGAGAAATAAGTATTCAAATTGCAAAGTAAGTATGAGAGTGTTCTTGAAGCTTAGATTAAAGAGGTAAAAAAGAGAATTGAGCTTGAGAACAAGTTAATGGGGAGGTCCACAAGGCCAAGAATAACATACCCTCACCCCCCAGTTGAACATTTCAAATTGACCCTCTCATAGAAATACTAGATACACCCTAAAGGCCATAATGCTACACAACAAAAGATTTTGAAGAAGAAAAAAACAAGTTGTGGGTACTACACATAGAGTTAAATGTACAATATGAGGATAAATTGAGAAAGGCTCTCACATATTTTTCAGATAAGATTGAATGGCCATTGTTTTATGACCAATTAACAAGGGTGGTAAACATCTGGGAAGAATTGAAAGAAAATGATGAGGCTTAAGAGCCTATTGTGAATAAATGGGGGAAGAAACAGAGAAGAAAAGAAGTGATATTCTTGTGCTATTCTATCATATGATCATCTCATGATCAAATTGAAAGAACTTATGATATTGTCACTGATCTACCAAATTTTGATGATAAGAGGGTTTGTTTGGAAAGACTAATAGTTGGCTACTTAGACAAATATAAGAGCCAAAAGTTTTGCTTATTTCCTCATGCCCTAGACATAAGGAATAATTTGAAAAGTAAAAATGAATGGGCTAAGGAACTTGATGATTTGTTTTGTTTAAGAATGAATAAAGTTATCAATGAAAAAGGGCATACATGGTGGGCCACAACTATAGAAGAAATGGTAAAGGTTCAATTATTCTTTGATTCTTTGAAGCAATATTTTGTTACTATTGATAAAGAAGGTGAATATATCATCAAGAAACAATAGGATATTCTTCAATTTGATTGGCTAGATGACACACTTTATGACAAGTGGATGGAAAATATTCTTTTTGGTGAATAGTTAGAGGAATTTGAAACTGACAATGAAGAGATACATGAAGATGAAATAAAAATAATTGATTCACTTCCATTAGCACTTGGAAATGAAGGAGACAAAATAAAGTAGTCACTCTCAATAATGGAAATAAACCAACTAGTTATAACTGCTAACTAGGAAGAAAGCCAAGTAGATGATACATTAGAACATGCAGGGTAGGACAAAGAGGAGCAACCAACCCAGGATGAAAGTATCATGGTCCCAATTGATGATGTGGTAGAAGAGAATTCACAAATAAGGGTTATTTTAATAGTTCATGATGGCAATAGGGAAGAGCCACGAATTGAAGTAAAACTACAATCATTGAAGCATAATTCATCATTAGCAAGCCTAATGTATACATACTCTGATGAATTGGAATGACAAAGGAGCATATCATAGAATTTTTAATATCCTTAAGATGTAACAAAAAGGGGAGCCTACCAAGAGAGTGATATGATGTTACCCTTCTATTATATAAAGTTTTCTCTTTTTTCTGTTGTGCAAATGGAAAGTATCTTTTAAGGACACCTGTGAGTTCTCTACACCTAAAGCTTGTTGCATCTCACATTATTTAAGTGACATACTAGGGATAGAGAGGGGTCCAATTTCTAATACATTTTAGTATTACACTTAGGATGTTTTTGGTCTAGTTTTTGAGAAAAACTTTATAATGTATTTTCTCTGAATATTTTTTGAGAATACATCAGTATGGAATGATCTTTATGTCTCTTTCTAAGGTTATTCTAAGTTTACTACAATTGTATACAATTTTCAAAGAAAATTAATACAAGTTTTGAGCTGTCCCCATATCATTTTTTTATTGACTTTTCTCTCCTTTGCTATTACCTGGTTATTTTGAGATTGTGTGAGTAAGGCTTTCTCAATTGAATGTAATTCATTTAGGTTGTATATCAATTCATTACTGCTATTAATTCAATGAATTAAGTAAATTCTTTTGATGAATTCGATGGGATTGTCATGGTAATAGAAAGGATGTCTGTAAGAATGAATTTTAGTAAGAATTGCTAATAATATTTTTTTATAAAGCAATAGATTAGATCCATAAATTGGAGTAGACTCTAAATCCCAATGGAATAGGCACTAATCAAAATTTACTCAGTCTGCACAATAGGTATACTATGAAGAAGCATCAAATCTAAAATCACAATCAACTTTAATTTACATTTCTTGAAGATTTTAAATGATGGTTAGCACTTGTTTGCATGGAATGTTTTAGCCTTAGTTAGCCACTATTGTTGGCAACACTTGCAAATCTATAGAAGAAATTTGACCAAATCTATTATATGGGATGTGTTTATTCAAAATGTTAGAATTATGCATGTATTTAAGGATATGAGATGAAAATTAGAATGAAACTAAAATAATTCTCATATAGTAGCTTCCAACCTTAAATCATCCCCTAGGTATACCCACACTAGTTTTGCAGAGCCTAAAGAGTAGAGAACCACCCTTGGTTTTGTTGAAGTTGGGTCCAAGTGTTTTGCACATGTAACTGTTAATAGGATTTTGCTAGTCCTTAGGTTGTGTGAGTAGGATCAATTTGGTATTGAAATTTTTGTTTTATAGTAATTTTAAAACACCAACAAATACATCTAGTCATAATAACATAGGAACTTATACAATTTTTTTGCATTTTTCCAAATTGAAAACAAAATTGTAGGTCTAAAAAATGTTTCCCCCTAGATCTATTTTTTAGGTTAGATAAGGAATCACCATGTGTTTTTTCTTCTTCTATAGACTAGACTCTAACACAAACATAGTCCTATTCTTCACTGCTAGCAAAAACAATAGCTTGGTTCTCCAATTACTCTCCTTGTCACTCCACCTCCTTGTTTTAAAATGCATTCGCTAACAAAAATATACTCCACATCTCCCAAACTCTAATCCATGTGAGGATCCCTCTCATTTACTCCCAAGGGTGAACAAACATGAACAATCTTATTTGAATCTATGCCATGCGAGCTCCTTTTTTCATCCACAACACACATCATTGCAGTCTTCTTAGCATTGACCATGCACACAATTAAAATCATTTGAGGTCATTCCTAGCTTTGAGTGGGTGATCCAAGCTCCATTTAGATGTGAGCCACATAGCTTGGAGATTTCAAATGCAACTGACATAAATATTTTTATAAGAATAAAATTTTGAGAACAAAATTGAGTCATCTAGATCAAATCCTTGCTAGAAATTATATCACATCAGGTTGGATGATCTAAGTAATCAATTTGATTAGTCAGTGAGTTTGATAGCATAGAGGCAATCTTTGCAAATTGGGAAGATCATAGGTCCATTCATGGGTCACATCCAAGACTTTGTAAAAAATCATGTAAGTTGGAAAATAACTAGATTTAGCTATGGCTTGATACCATCAACTAAAATCAATGCCTCTTCTTTTCCCATTTCATTCTGAAACTAACATAATATCTGCTATTCATTTCAATTTTCTTTGATACAATTTGTGCTTCAAAATTTATAATCAAGCCTATAAAAGCTCCCATATATGCTAATTATAAGTGCTTAGATGCTCATGGAGAATCAATATGGTTTTGAAATAATTAACCATTCCTCATACGAAAACTGTTAGCCAAAAACTCCAAAGGAGAAAATGTTATAATAAGTAACTTTAGTATGTGTTAGTATTCGGACATCTCTTGTATATTCAATTTATTTATTACATTCCCTCTATGATTTCACATACCCCTTTAGTCTTGAATGATGATACATACATACAAATTAGGTTTAGTGATTAAAATTACTATAAACTCTTTTTCACATCTTGAATCTTCATAATGTCCTATTAAGTGAATGGAATCAGTCAAGCCTCAAAGTGAGTCTGACTAAAATAAATTTGCATATTAAAAACCTGAATCTTTTATAATCCACTAACTAACTCTTTTGAGCTGATTGAATTCATTTTTTTGATCACTTGGTTAAACATTTAAACTCATCTTTGTCATTTTAGACAAATGTTAATTTTGTGCCAGAGGGCCTCATGACCAGCCTTAAAAATTGATTGAATCAAGTAATTGGGATCTGACATTTGGCACATCTATATTTTTCTCTAGATACTCTCACCTTGTTATAATTCATCTCTTCATGACATCTAGGTCAAAAGAAATTGACCATCAAAGTGGCTTGTTCAAAATTGATCCTACAATTAACATGTTAAAAATAGAAAAATACATTCAGTTTCGGCTTTGAAAACTGGTCAAACGACCACTTAGGGATATGATGTTGGAAATATAAGAGAAGTAATTGAGAAGGAAGGGGTGAATTAGTTACCACTAAAATAAATCCCAAGTCCCTTAGATGTCAACACAAAACATAAACACTACAGAAAATATTGATGCTCGACAAACACATAGGCACTTGGTTAATACTAATAATATGTTGTAACTTGGTAACCACTAAAATAACAACTATAACTTAGAAAATTCTTAGCATGCAAATATTAATATATTATCTATGATTAAATTTACTTAACTTATTGCATACACATAAAAGAAATAGCATGAAAATAAGTGACACCAAGATTTAATGTGGAAACCTAATTTGTGTAAAGCCACCAATTACAACTAGTTATTGATTTTCACTCTTTTTAAGTGAGCCATATTAGGAGCCAATTAAAGGTTACAAAACATATAGCTAGGTGTGACCCTATTAGAGGACTTAATCACCTTATTTGGAGTGGCCTTGTTATAGGTATTAGACACTTCAATCTAGAAATGCCACTTGGTTAGAGGATTTATAAATAGTTGTTAAGACAACTCTGTTAACAGATTTAGATCACTACTACAATGGTTAGAGAGTAACAATGAGATGAAATGATTTTTGATGCAAATAAATTTTTGATTATAGATCTCAATTTTGGCTTGTATACTTGATCTTTTCTAATCAAATGTATCTTTGAAACTTCACAAGGATATTCTACTTATCCTTCTTATTCGTTTCCTCTAAGCATCTTCTATTCTTTCATTCACTTTCACACATTCAATACTTAAACTGACCTTATATTTATATCATACGCATTGTCAAGTTAGTTTGAATACAACTTAGAATAATATTCATCTCCTTAGACGGCTAGAACCAACAAACAAATCTATTAAACTCAATATGCCAAAATAAGAAAATCCTTTATTAGCCAACCCCACTTGGTAGACACTAACTCTGAAATGATTTTCCTATGTTAACCAAGTGAACTTGGTTAACACTACATCTTCAAAAACTTTATTTGGTAACCAAACAAGCTCAGTTAACACTGGATGCTTCCAACTTTTCCTTAATTAACCGAGTGAAATACTCAACTTCTATGAACTTCTCTTTGTCACCTGAGTGAACTCGGTAGACACTATCTTCTAAACTTGGCAAACTATGGAATGATTGAAAGAAAAAGGAAATTGTATTGAATGCCTGAGTGATTTAAACATATATTGTCTATTAAATATTTGACATTTGTGTAACATCAAAGACAATACACAATTAAGAAATTGTTTTCAACAATCTCCCTCTTTGGCATTGACGGCAACACAACATGTCATAATCTAATGAAATTTTAGATCAAAATAATAGTAAGGAAAATATCCTTAGTTTAATTTTGATTCTCATTATAGAGAACTCCTTCTATTAGTGTGAACTCCCTCTACCTTCAGTTTCTCCTTCTATCAAAAAACTCTATTTTCAACATCTTCTTCTGATAGAAAACTATCCCTCTCTGACATCTTCAAAAAAAAATTTTGTGATATGATACACAATATCCCTCTTTGACATCATATGCCAAATATAATATTTAGTGAATATTAATGTACCTCATGTACTAATTCATATGCATTTTTCCCTCTTCAATAATGCATCAATTGACTGATCTTCAACATGCTCTAGTTGATGCATCACTAAAACTCAAAACCCCTAACTTACCTCTTAGATAAAATAATGCATCCTTAGGCAAAGGCTTAGTGAATATGTCTACAATTTGTTCTTTAGTATTCACATATTCCAATCTTATCTCTTTATCTTGCACCAATTCCTTGAAAAAATGATATTTTCTAGCAATGTGCTTGGTCTTGGTATGCATCACAAGGTTCTTTGATATATTAATTGTACAAGTGTTATCATAGAAGATAACCACTAGATCCTTGATTTCTATCTTCATACCTACCAAAATTTGTTTGAACCAAAAAACATTGGAACAATTTGTTGAAAGAGGGAGATTGTTGAAAATAGATGGATACAAGTATGATAAATGTGTTTCAATCATTTTTTTGTCACTGATGTCAAACCTATTTTTTTGCTAGTAAGATAACTACTTATATGATTTAAGTACTATTACTTGTTTGATTGATGAAGAGGATCTAATAAAAAAGATGTAACAAAAGAACCTAGAGGAAAGGTTGAGTTATGATATACAAAGGAGTACAAGAATTAGCTAAGACAATGATATCATAGTGCATTGATAATCTACTTAAGTTTGCAAAGGTTTGCTACACTAAGAAAGTTCAGAAGAACAAGTTAAACTAAGTATGTATGCCAAGCTTGACTAAATGGATAGTAGGTGTCAAGAAAAGTTAGTGCAACCTGAGAAAAATAGTGGATACTGAGTAAAGTTTAGTTGATGCCGAGCACTAGTAAACTTTAGTTTGTGTTAAGTGATTTTTTAGTGAATACCGAGCAACACAGTATGTGTTGAGCATCAGAAGAAAGCTAATGCCAAGTTCTAGCATTATTGGAAAGATTGTGAATTCAATGGATCTGAGCTAACAAGTTTGTTTTCTTGGATTATGTGAACTAGGTGGAAGATAAGATTGATGAGTTGTTGGCATAGAATTCATGGAAAACCATTTTGAGGTGAAATAAAAGAGGATCAAAGGAGAAGTTTCTAGAAGTGATGTGGAATTAGGGGTAGATTCATTGCATCCTACTTAATCTATCCTAATCCTAAATTGGATTATGGATAATGAATGACAAAAGATCTTAGTTCTCCATTTATAGGGATGGTTGGTTAGAAGCAAGGGTTGTCATGTGCGAGAACTTAAGACAGACAAGGAGTAAAAGGGTATTTCTTCATCAAGTGACCTAAGTGAAGAAGTTTGCACTAGTATGTTAAGAAAGAAGGCTTAAGGGTATGAATGCTTGAAGGCTGAACAAGTTATTAGAACTAAAATGTGTGAAAGCCAAGCATAATGGAGTATTGAAATACAGATCTATAATCTATAAATGAAGTTGTAAGCTATTATTAGATCAAGCCTTACTGTTACTCTCTAAAAATTGTATCAGTCTAGGGTAAATCCTTTGGATTAAGGTTGACCAAATAGTCATTTGTAAAATCCTTTGGAATAAGGTTGACCTAATAGTCATTTGTAAAATCCTTTAACTAGGTGACATTCCAAGTGAATGGTCTAAAGTCCTCTAACAAGGCTCACTCCTAATAGGGTGATTGAAATCCTTTAATAGTGTCACATTTAACAATGTGTATTGTAACCTTTAACAAGGTTGGCATTTCATAGGGCATCACTTTAGAAGATTGAAAAAGAGTAGCATGTTACTAGTGGTTTTTCACAAATTGGGTTTCGACATAAATCATTGTGTCAAGTGTGTTTCTAAATTTGTTATGTTTCATGTTTACATTTATACAAATTAATTTGTTAGTAACCTACAAATGTTAAGTGATTTCATAATCTTATGGATGCATGCATGATGATTGTAGGACCTAGAAATTGGGCTAATGTCTAACATACTATGAAAAAATCACAAACCCAATAATCATATGCTAACACCCTCTATTCTACCATGAAAGCCAAATGAATCAAAACAAGAAAGAAAATCTAAAACTCCCTCTTTCATTTTTAGCTCCCATGTCCTTCTTTCTTCTCCATATGATGTAGCTCCAAATTGCCTATAGTGCACACAATATTGAACCAAAAGTATTTGAAAATGATAGTGCTATTGAGAAAACTTAAAGATGTGATTTGAATGTGAGAGAAAGAGTGAAAAAAATTAGAAAACTACGGACTTGAAAAGATTTAAGAATTAGGGCTTGAAATGAGAGGAAGAATGCTCATCTTATAATTAACACAGAGATGAGAGCATTGGAATTGTCACCATGGATATGTGACATGGCAAGAGATTCCTTGGAGAATCTATGAAACATATGACACAAGATTCCAAGTGTAAGATTCTACGACCCTTGGAATTCAAACTTGGCTAAAGAGGGAAGAGAATCTATGACGTGTCATATGACACCTCAAGCCCACTTAAAACCAAGAATCTATGATGAATGAAGCCAAATATGGATGTGCGTAAGGGAATACGAATCTTGAATTATGACATATCTTAGCCAAGTGTCAAAAGAGAATCCACGAGGTGTCACACCCATGTGTCATGATGATGTCAATATTTTATGGAATATTTGAATTAAAAATCTTTTATTCTACAAAATAGAAATTAGTGAAAATGGGATTAATGGTCGAAAATGTGACTTAGGAAATTAAGAATTTCCATGGTTTGTGAATGATAAATCAATTAATTAATAAAATTAATTAATTGATTAAGGATGTCAATTAAGAAGAATAATTAGTAAGAATGATAGGATTAAATTATGGGTTATTTAATCCTATAGAGAAAATTAGTAAATGATTGGCCAAATTGATTAAATAAGTGTGAAAATATCCTTTGATGAAAATGTGATGATAATAAAAATTGATTAGGATGATGAAAGGTAGACCAAAGTCATGTTCAAATTTATTGATTGATTAACATGCCAAGGACACATGACATGAATTGAAGATACACAACATTTAACCGATATTGTAAATGTTACAGGATCAAAATTGATTGATAAGGTTGATCATAATAATATCAACTGATGTAATCAATATTGTAAAAATGGTTGATAATGTCATGATCTAACATTGAAAGACTAAATTATGTCAAATATCAAATGACATGAATGATAGTTTGACCTAGCACTGAGAGCCATGACAATACTAAGGTCAGATTGATAAGATTTTATAGATTGATAGGTTTCCAAGGCATTGAAAGCCACAAAAATGCCTAGGATTGAAGAGATGATGACTAATTTTTGATGTTTGATATGTTTCATGATGATTAGGACTGATTTTGGGTAATTCCAGGTTGATTTTGGGTGTTTTGAGTTGATATGAAATGGTTTTGAGTTGATTTGAAATGGTTTTGAGTTGATTTGAAATGGTTTCGAGTTTATTTGAAATGGTTTTTGATGATGTTGAAATGGTTCCAAAATGATGTGAAATTGATGTGAAAGAGGATATGAATGATGATAGACACTTTTGAGATACAATCAGGTTGGCCAAAAGTTCAGAGTTATTGGAATGAGAAAACACGATGAATTGGTATGAAAAGTGATGTCCATTCAGGGGCCTGAGAGCATTTTCAAGGGTTACCACTTAAGATAGTGACAAAATAATGATAATGATAGCTCAATTTTTTCACAACAAAGATAAAAATCCAATGCAATTGACGATTTGAAAATTGGAGTTGAAACACAAAAGTCGTGGCCTCTGGAGTGCAACATAGGTGCTTTGAGAGTAGTTTTGGGCATCCTACTACCCCAAGTGCACCCAAAACTCACCCAAGTGTGCCTAGTGTAAACTTGGTAAGAAAAAGTGCACCATGACAGTACCAGGTGTACCCATGGTGCACTTGGGAAGCCCAAGTGTGCTCAGAAAGTGCAGAATGTACCCTAGAATGTTCTGGGGACCAAAAATAGCCCGACTGGACTCAAAATAACTTGAAACTTTGTGTGAGTGTCCAAAATGGTGGAAAGAGATTAGAACATGAGATAAATCAGTTTAACATAGTCACATTTGGTTAATATTGGTCAAACAAAGGTTAGACTAAGGTTGGACTAGGTGGAAAGCCCTAGAAGGTTGACAGATAGTGTAGGATGATGCATGAATGGAGGAATGCAAGATGAAGATGATTTGGTGTATTAGAACACATGATAATGGTGATGAATGAGGACATGAATGAAAGAAGATAAAAGGGATGAGATGAGGACCAATTGGAATGAGATCAAGATTATTGCTTTCAAAGAGTGCACTATATGTCAAATGGAGCTTCGTTTTGATGAAATCGTAGATGCGAACCATTTTTGAGTGTCTACAATGATAAATGTTTTATGGGTTCACTAAGCTATGAAAAGATTTATTTATACATTTGGACCTTGAATAATTGGTTCACCCCCCCTCTCAGTTATTCTAAATAATTCTAACATAATTAACTATTGTTGTCACATACTCTACCTTTGTTATAGACTAAGAAATGCAATTCTACTTCTTACTTGTCCAAGACACTAGTCTTTTGCCAATAAAAAATGCTCCACCACTGGTGCTCTTCCTATCAACAATACTTTCTATCCAATCAGCATCTATGAAGGCTTTTAAATCTAAATTTCCTCCTTTCTTGTACCATAATCCATAGTCTTCGGTATCTTTTAGATACCTCATGATTCTCTTGATTGCCATCGTATGATTTTCTTCAAAATTTGTTGAGAATCTTGACACCATACCAACTGCTAATGTAATATTAGGCCTTGTGTGCATTACGTATTATAGTTTTCCAATTATTGATATGTATGTGGTTTGATCTACTTCCTTGGAATCATCATTTTTGGAAAGCTTATGTCCAATAGACATAGGTGTTCCAACTAGTCTAGAATCTTCCATTCCAAACTTCTTTAGTTCTCCTTGATATATTTGGATTGAGTAATGTAGATACCATCTTTTTTCTATTGAATATGTAATCCAACAATTTTTTTTATCACTCCAAACATGGACATCTCAAACTCTTTACTCATCTATTCTGAAAAGGCTTTGCACAAGTCATCATTTTGAGTAAACAATGTATCATCCACAAATATTTTTGCCAACACAATCTTCTTTTCCGGTCCTTCTTTGATAGATATTGTATTGTTGTCATTGGTTCTTTGAAAACCAATCTTCATAAAATAGTTATGAAATCTTTCATATCGAGCTTTGGGTTCTTTCTTGAGACTATACAATAATTTTTGCAATTTACAAACCATATCCTTTTTGCTATGATCTACAAAACTTTCAAGTTATTCTATGTAAACTTCCTCTTCAAGAATTCCATTCAAGAATGCAAATTTCACATCCATTTGATCAACTTTAAATCCTCTATGTGTAAAAATAGCTAGTAAAGTTCTAACACCTTCTAATCTTGCAATAGGAGGAAAATTTTCACCATAATTAATACCTTCTTCTTGAGAATAACCTTTGCATACTAACCTTTCTTTGTTTCTGAAAACTTCCCCCTTATTTTTGAAAACCCACTTTGTACCAATCACATTCCTATCCTTGGGTCTAGGAATAAGAGTCCAGGTTTTATTCCTCCTTATTTTTTCTATCTCTTCATTCATAGCTTCAATCCAACTTTAGTGATCCAAAGCATCTTTAGCTGATCTAGGTTCAAATTTAGTAAGTAAACATGTACCTCTCAATTTATTTCTTGTCATTGTACCATTTGACTTGTCTCCAATGATATGATTAGGTGCATAGTGCCTTTTGACATATCTTGCTAGCATAGGTACTTTGGATTTAGAATTTCTTTCACTACCCTAACCATGACCTTCTATATCAAGCCTAGGTCCCACTGTCTGTGACTCAAGTCCATCAGACTCGATTTTCTCTAGTTGTAACTCGGTAGCCTTTGATTGTGACTCAGGTCCTTCAAACTATGAATTAGGTTGCACTGGTTGAAACTTAGGTACTTCTAGGGATTTTAGGGAGTAGGGAGGTGAAGTCTCTCAAATTCCGATTATATTTTGCAATGTATTAGGTTCAAAGTAAATAAACCTTTTGTAATCCTCAAGTTCTTTGCTTCTCTCTTCTTCAATCTTTTTTGCAAACTCATCAATTCTCACATGTGCACTTTCTATGATCTTATGACTAGATAAATTCAAACATTTATATGCTTTACTTCTATTGGATTATCCTAAGAATATATCTTCATCATGTTTGACATCAAATTTACCTTTCCTAGTCTCTTTCAGAATATAACATTTGCTACCAAATACTTTCAAGTAACTTACATTAAGTTTATAACCACACCATAGTTCATAAGGAGTTTTATTTGAGTCTTTCTTTAGCTATACTCTTTTTAAGGTATGCATTGTAGTATCGATTGCTTCCTTCTAGTATTTGATTCTAACATTCTTTTCTATCATCAAAGTTCTTGCACAATCCATGATGGATCTGTTCCTTCTTTTAGCTATACCATTCTATTGAGGTGTACTAGGGGCTAATACTTGTCTTTTAATTCCTCTTTCAATGTAGAATTCATTGAACTCATTAGATATGAATTCACCACCTCTATCTAACCTCAAAAACTTTAACTTCTTTCTAGTTTCCTTTTCTACTCTTGTCAAATACCACTTAAACTTTTAAATGCTTCTAATTTCCCTTTAGATACATTGTAGCCATTGTTCTAGAATAATAATGAACAAAAAGAATAAAATACTTATCTCCACAATAGCTTTCAATTCCAATAGGTTTGCATAAGTTAGTATGAACCAGCTCCAAGTCTTCTTCAAAATGATAGTTCTTTCTTTTGAAATTTGTCTTGCCCATCTTACCAATTTGAAATTTTTTGCATAGGCCTATATTAGATTTCGTCAAAATAGGAATACCTCTTAGTCTTTTTTTTTTCTTATCTTGATTAGATTATCAAAGTTCACATGACATAACTTTTTATGCCATAACCAACTTTCTTCTACTTGACCAATGAAACATGAACTTTCAATTAGATCTAGGTAGAATAGAGTACCTTTGATTTGTTTACCAGACCCAACTAGATTTCCTTTTCCATCTAGTAGCTTGGCCTTCACATTCATGAATTATATCTTGAATCCAATGTTATTCAACTATACCGCACTTAGTAAATTATGCTTTAGTCCTTCAACCTAATAACCATCATCACATCTAAGTACATTGGTTAGTGAGATATAGCCTTTTTCCTTTATGCAACATGGTTCATTGTTTCCAAATCTCACACTTCCACCATCATAATGTTTCATATGTTTAAAATTTTTTTTGTCACTATTAATATGATGTGAGAAACCACTATCAAAAATCCATGTATCATTTTTGCTAACATGAGAGATAAGTGCCATTTTATCTCCTTCATCATTAGATTCGTCTTTATAGCAATATACACCATTTCATTATCTTCACTACTATCTAAATCTTTAGCCAAAAAAAATATTTTGTATATTTTTCATTGTAGTCCTTAAAGTTATTTGTATTCTCTATTTGGATATCTTTCATCTTTGTGTCCAATTTCTTCACAAGAGAAACAGATCAAAGGAATTTTACCTTTGTACTTTCCTTTGCCTTTGTGATACCTTCTTGCAAGTAATGCTTTAAAGGCTTCAAGATGATTGTCAAAACTATTTTCCTCTTCACTCTTAGATTTTTTTCCTTTATAATTTTTAGCTTTCTTCTTGTGTGATAACTTGGCTTCAAATGGAAACTCAAGATTGCTAGAACTAGGAGTATACTTATCATAGTTATCTAGTTCAAATGCAGTTAATTTTCCAACTAGAGCATCCAAATTTATCTTGTTATTTGGATCACATCTCATCTCTTGAATAGTAGACACTCTGATTGCATAGATAGGAAGAAGGGTTATGAGTACATTTCTTACCACTTTCACATCTTCAATTGTTCCTCTAGAGGTTTTGGTAGTATTGAAACTAGCTTTGATTCTCTCAACATATTTTGCAATGTTTTCATCATCTCTCATTTCTCATCTAATCAAACTAACCTTTCAAGCTTTCTACCTTAGATCTTTTCACATTATCATCACCTCCATAGATATCCTTCACTTTGGTCCACATGTCATGAGAAATAACACATCCTTTGACCTCATCAAATTTAACATTGTTAAGAGTTGATGCAATGTCAATCGTCATAATGTTATGATTTTTCTTTTCAGAAATCTATTCCATAGTCAATGTTCTAGTAGGAGCCTTGTAAGAATTTTCCAATATTTCAAACTTGAATCACCAATGATTGCTAGGTGAAACTTCATAAGTTCCTACCATGCCTTGAAGTTATCTCTATTGAGCTTGGGAATCTCTCTTCTATAAGAAATCTTGATCTTTAGCTCAGGCCCTTGAAACCTTCTTTGCAAGCACCAAGAGACTCTGATACCAATTTTTGGAAATATAAGAGGAGTAACTAAGAGGGGAGGGATGAATCAATTACCATTAAAATAAATCCTATATCCCTTAGATGTCAACACATAACATAAACACTACTGAAAATATTGATGCTTGGAAAACACACAGGCACTCGATTAATATTGATAATATGTTGTAACTCGATAACTACTAAAATAACAACTATAACTCAAAAAATTATTAACATGCAAATCTTAAGATATTATATATGATTAAATTTACTCAATTTAGTTGCATACACATAAAATAAATAGTATGAACACAAGTGACACCAAGATTTAATGTGAAAATTCAATTTGGGAAAAACCACCAGTTGAAACTAGTTACTAATTTTCACTCTTCTGAAGTGAGCCCTATTAGGATCCAACCCTATTAAAGGTTACAAAACACATTTTTAGGTGTGAAACTATTAGAGTATTTAATCATCTTTTTAGGAGTGGCCTTGTTAGAGGTCTTTAGACACTTTAATCTAGTAATGTCACCTTATTAGAGGATTTATAAATAGATGTTAAGCCAAATATATTAAGAGATTTAGATCACTACTAAAATGGTTAGAGAGTAACAATGAGATTACCTAATTTTTGATGCAACTAAGTTGCTGATTGCATATCTCAATTTTTTCTTGGATACTTGATCCTTTCTAATCGAATGTATGTTTGCAACTCCACAAGAATATTCTTCTTATCCTTCTTATTCACTTTCTCTAAGTATCTTCTATTCTTTCATTCACTTGGATATATTCAATCTCTGACCTTATATTTATATCATACACATTTTTAGTCAACTTGAATATAACTTAGAATAATTAATATTCATCTCCTAGGTTGGCTAGAACCAACAAACACATCTATTAAACTCAATATTCCAAAAAAAGAAAATCCTTCATTAGATGACCCTGCTCAGTAGACACTAACTCTAAAATTATTTTGCTATGTTAACCCAGTGAACTCAGTTAACACTACATATTCACAAACTTTTCTTGGTAACTAAGTAAGCTCAGTTAACACTGGTTCCATCAAACCTTTCCTTCATTAACCAAGTGAGATCAGTTAACACTCAACTTCTATGAACTTCTCTTTGTCACTTGAGTGAACTTGATAGACACTATCTTCTAAACTTAGAAAAATATAGACTGCCTGGTAGACATAGGAAACTATCTTTAATGCTTGAGTGAGCTCAGCATACTCTATCTAGTAAAGATATGACATTTTGTGTAACATTAAAGACAATACACAATTACCAATTTTTTTTCAACATATGAAATGTGGGATATTGGTAGAATCTTATATGAAGAGTATAAAGGCACAATTTAGGCTCATTACAATTAAAAGGGTGCATTTAGAAAGCTTGCAATTGACCTCTAGGAATTTGATAATTGGGTACACTAGCAAAAAAGTGATTTTTGCAAATGGAATGAGCTTGGGAAAGTATGCATATAGATTTGTCAAGAAGTGAAAATTAGCATACTGGATGTATTGTTAGAGTAGATTACATTGGTGAAATCTATTTGGCCTCATATATCATGGTTCTAAAGTTATGACCTCACAAACAAGCCTCTTAATTAATCTGCACATTTGGTTACTAGTAAAACTTTAGAACTTGCATTTGGAATCACATTTGAAAACTAGCCAAATGGATTTGTCACAAGCTCAAAATTGAAACATAGCATGTCTCTAACCCCTAGAAAGGATTTTCACATTTTGGTCAATTAGGTCAAAATTATGATTGGTCAAAGAGGGCTACTTACTAATTGTCATAAAAGGTAGCTCGATAGTTTTCAACTTTTTGCAAATGGAATTAGCATAGGAAACTCATAAAATGGATTCATCAAACCTTGAAATTACAAACATAGGATGTATTTTATAACTACAATTATATGGTATGTTTTGGAAGTATAAATTGGAAACCAAGATATTGGTGGAGGGGGTCAATCAGGATCTATAACACATTAACCTTTTCAACTATTCTATAATGAATTCACCACATTTACCATCTCATATCTAATTTCTTATGCATGGATGACTTATATAATCAAAGTGTAATAACATATAGATATAATGTATCATTTACATGCATGAAAAATAATCACATGACACAATGATTTTGGTTACCCAAAAACACTTTAAGGTGAAGGTAAAACTGGGGTGGTGATGACACCAAAAATATTCATTATGACTATAATAAATTTAACCTACTAGGGTTGCAATGTTTAATGTCAATCATTATTTTGTCACTGATATCAAACTTGCTATTTGCTCAAATGAAAATTTCCTATAAGATCCAAGTACTATCACTTAATTGATTGATGAACATGATTTAATCAACAAGATGTAACAAAAGCACCTAAAGGAAAGGAAAGGTTGAGTTATGGTTTTATAATGAAGTGTAAGGATCAATTAAAGACAATGGTAAAATGATGTATTGAAAATATACTTTAAGATATAGAGGTTGGCCACGCTTAAAAACTTTAGAAGAATAAGTTGTAATAAAGCTATAAATTTTTAGTTAGTGCCAAGTAAATACAAAATCTAGTGTGTGCCAAGTGAAATAGAAGGAGACAAGAAAGTTTAGGTGCCAAGAAAAGTAATAGGTGCCGAGCATCAGAAAACTAAGTGGATGCCAAGTGAATCCACAATAGGTGTTGAGCATCAATAAAATGTAGTTGGTGCTGAGTAACATAGTATGTGTCGAGCATCAAAATTTCAATAGTGTTGAGCTACTTTATTATTTAAAAAGTCAAAGATTTGCCAAATCTAAGATGACAAGTTTGTTACCTTGAATTTTGTGAACTAGATGGAGGATAAGGATGATGAGCTGGAGGCACAAAATTTTAGATAAGCTATTTTTAGGAAAATTTAGGAGGATTCTTCATGATGTTTCTAGAAGGAACACAATATGGGTTAGATTCATTGAATCCTACCTAATCCATTCGAACCAAAATTAAAGGACGAAAGCATCTAGCAAGAAAAGCATTTTCCAAACTTCTATTTAAGGAGTCACAGGCCAAGAAGAAAGAGCTATTGGGTCAAATTTGTTGAAAAGGTGTCAAGGAGAAGGCATTGAGAATAAGGAAGGAACATAGTATAGAGACTCTACTTTGATAAGTGGCCATATAAGAGATTGCACTAGTACATCGAGCATGGAGACTTAAGGAGACAAAGCTTGAAAGGAGGACAAGCTATTAGAGCTGCAAAGACTAAAAGCTAGGAAAATTATGAGACGTAAATAGTGATCTAAAATATATAAGTTAAGTTGTCAGTTATATCAGGTTAAAAGCCCTTGTTGTTACTCTCTAACAATTGTGTTAGCTAGGGTAAAATCCTATGGACTTAGGTTGGTCTAACAACCATTTGTAAATCCTTTAATAGGATGACATTCCAAGTCAATGTCCTAAAGTCCTTTAACTAGGCCCACTTCTAACAAGGTGGTTAAATCCTTAACAAGGTCACATTTAATAGTGTATTGTAGCCTTTAACAAAGAATAATTTCAAAAGAGTAAGAATTAAGTAGCATGTTATTGGTGGTTTTTCCCAAATTGGGTTTCTACATAAATCACTATGTTATGTGTTGATATTTCGTGTTATTCTTGCATGTTGATTTTTCAGTAACTTGCTAAGTAGACAAGTTTAAGCTTGGATGCATGAATGGTTTAATGAGCTCACTTTACTTGGTGAAGAAGTTTTATTAGGACATTTGGACCTTGAATAACTAATTCAGCCCCCTCTTAGTTATTCTAAAGCATTTCTAACAATTGGTATCAGAGCAATCTACTGATTTAGTTTAAAAATACTAGAAGTAGGAAGATCAAGATGTCCAAGAGAGAAGTTCCCAAGCTTAATAGAGATAACCTCACTACATGGAAAACTCTAATGAAGCTACACCTTGGATCAATAATTGATCATGCACAAACTTCAATTGAAGTAGAACATGTTGATCTAGCTATACCCACTACAAAAGATATGTGGAAAAAGAAGGAGCACAATCAAGGAATGCTAGAGATTGCCTCTACCCTCAACTATGTTGAATTTGATGACATTAAGAGATGTAATTTTGCATTCAAGATGTGGAAAGCCTTGACTGATATTTATATAGGAGATCAAATTTTTCAAAGAGAAAAAAGAGAAAGCCTTAGAGGAAATTTTGATGACATGAAAATGGAAGAAGGTGAGAATGCTGCTCAATATGCCTCTAGAATGAAATAAGTAGTAAGTGCAATAAGAAGTTTGGGTGGTCATTTAGAAGATGACACTATTAATAGAAAATTCTTAAGAACCTTGCTCCCCATCCATGCTATTAGAGTTTTAGCCATCCAGGAGTTAAGATGTGTGCCAAGAAACACACTAACTTTTGAAAGAATAGTAGGAAGACTTATTACATTTGAATTGTCCAACTTTGATAACTACAAACCTGAGAATCTTGAATCTACTTTCAAAGCCAAGCTAACATTGAAAGATACTAAAGAGGTGAAATCAAAGAAGAAGACAAAGGGAAAATATGCATCCAGTGACAACAACACAAATGAAAAAGATGTGGAACAATTGGAAGCACTACTAGCCAGAAGATTTCATAGAGGCAAAGGTAAATTCAAAGGTAAGTTTCCTATCATATATTTTAATTGCAATGAAGTAGGACATATTGCTGCAAGGTGTACATAGAAGAAGAACTACAAAGAAGGAAACAAGTACAAGAATAGAAGAGAAGTTGATATTAGAAATTACAAAGACAAAGGTAAAAAGTGCTACATTGCTGAAGAAGAAGATTCTGATGAAAATGATGATGAGATAGTCTATTTAGCCATGAAGGATGAATTAGATGAATATGAGGAAACAACATTGGTAACTTGTGTGAACAAAAATGATAGGCGGATCATACACAGTGGATGCTCACATCATATGACAAGAGACAAAATTAAGTTTATTACCTTTACTCAATATGATGGAAATAGCGTTAGATTTGGAAATGATGCTCCATGTCAAATCAAAGGAAAAGGTTATATTAAACTTACAGAGAAAATCCCATGTGATAATGTGTATTATGTTGAAGGATTGAACTAAAATCTATTTAGTGTGTCACAATTAGGAAATATAGGTTGCAAAGTAGAATTTGAAAATAAAACTGCCAAAATCTATGACACTGATGGAAACCTGATAGGAAAAGGAGATCAAACTAGGAGCAATCTATTTTACCTAGATATGGAAGATGCAACCTGTCTCATTGTAAAACTTGATGGTGTGTGGCTATGGCATAAAAGGCTATGTCATGTCAACTTTGATAATCTAATTAATATTAGCAAAATGAAGAAAATTAGAGGTTTTCCAAAGCTGAAGAAGCCTAAAAATACAATGTGCAAACAATGTCAACTAGGAAAGATGACTAGGTCAAGTTTCAAAAGAAAAACCTATACTTCCAAAGAAGTATTAGAACTAGTCCATACAGACTTATGTGGTCTAGTAGAAGTTCAAAGATACAAAGGAGACAAATATATAATGTTGTTTGTGGATGACTACTCTAGGATGATGATTGTCATGTTCTTAAAGCAAAAATCTAATGCATTTCAAATGTTTAAGTGGTATTTGGCCAGGGTTGAGAAAGAAATAGGAAAGAGTCTAAAGTGCCTAAGATCAGATAGAGGAGGATAATTTACATCAAAGGAATTTGAGACATTTTGCAATGACAAAGGAATTAAAAGAAAAACATTAGCATCAACAACTCCACCTCAAAATGTCATTGCAGAAAGAAGGAATATATTAGTGATAGGCTATGCCAGAACATTAATGATGGAGAAGAATTGTTGCACTAAAGTACTGAGGAGAAGTTGTTAGTACTACAGTCTACACCCTGAATCGAGTTCAAGTCAAGAAAGGTACAAATGCAACATATTTTGAATTATGGTATGGTCACTCACCCAATGTAAAAATTTTTAAAGTATTTGGTTGTAAATGTTATATTCTTAAAGATACTAGAAATGGCAAGTTTGATTCAAAGAGTGATGAAGGCATATTCCTTGGATACTCCATTAGAATTAAAGCATATAAATGTTTGAATACTAATACTAAAATGATTGTGTAGAGTGCAAACGTAAATTTTGATCAGCATGCAGAAGCTCAGGTTGATGAAATCAAGAAATCAAAATAATATAGATCCTTTGTATATTTCTATGAAGGAATGCCTACTGAAGAAGAAGTTGCCAATCAAGTTGGGAATCAACAACAAGTTTCAGTATCCGCCGAGTCACAGCAAGTGAATGCCGAGCTGCATTTAGAAGCTGAGTTGCAGAATGAAGATAATGTATATTTTGACTCTAAAATCAATACACATGAGAGAGATGATGAAATACAAGAAAGAGATATGCATAGTGACTCGAAAGCTGAAAGATCAAACATAGAAAGAAGGACAAAACCAAGACTATCCAAGAATGTGAGAAGACATTACTCTGCAGAACAAATCATATGAACATAATCCAGATGATATGAATAACTTATAGCAACAAGATCATTAGCAATTTAATCTAAATAATTAGGAGCATTATCAAAAAATCTTTCCTCTTCTTGACATAATAACTCATCACTAGGTACCTTACCATATCCATTTTGATCACAAGAAGAGTGATCTTCACTTCTATCATACTTTTTTCTCCTTCACATACATATTGTCATAAAAGGGAGAATTAGTAACATTCTTATCTTTAAATTACTGATTATATTCATCTAATTCACTAAGCTGGGAATCTTTATCTTCCCAATTATAAGATGTATCATCATCATAAGATGCATCATATTCACTAGGAGTTTCAACACTTTCACATTCACCATTAGAAGAATCAATATAGTATCCAGTTTCAAGAAAATAAATCTCAATCTTCTTTAAAGATTCCTCAATATGCACAACTCTTTCTAACCTCAATTTTACTGACCAATTAACTAAATTAGGTATTAAAACATCTAGGAAGACAATTGGCCATGAAGCCTCCTTAGGTCTTAAAGAAAAATGAAGATTCATAAGTGTTGATTTAAACTACATGTAAATTTGAATATCATTTTGACCTTGAATATCTCCTACTTCATTCCTTATAATAGTAGTGATTTGATTATGAATTTATTTTCTCAACAAAGCAATGTCTTCATGAACTCTCTCATAACTTGGTAAACCATTTTTAGACCTAGATTCCAAATCCATTAAAAAATTTATACCTCTTTCTCCTAGTACTAGAAACACTAAATAGAGGTAGTAATTTTTGACCCAAAATGAGTGAAACTCATTATTTTCTACAAATATTGGTGGATCTAGACCCAAGTCTTTCACAATTTCAATCACCATAATATTTTCACACATATAATAAATCTGAAATAAAATTATAGCAACAGTTCTTCTCTTTTTACTAGTCTTCACACTTCAACCATATGTTTCAAATAGTTGAAAATCAAAAGTGTCAATACTTGATGTATTGAATACACCAATGACTTTCACTATGAGAGATGCCTTTCTTAAAACCTTTGTAGCCAATGTTCTTCAAGAAAATGAGCTAAATGCATATATCTACAATAGGGCTGATGTTCCAACTATCTTGTGTCAAATTCTTCAATATTTCACAACACAAACTATTGTAGTAACTTCTTTAACACTGGTTCGAGACAAGAGTCACCACCCAATATGAAATTGTGACTGAATTTTCAAAAAATATTGCACAAGACTACAAGACTCAATTCACATATATGACAAAACATAAAATGGCATGAAGTTTTCTGCAAGAACTCACAAAATTTTCCTTCTCAAGATGAAAGGATCAAACATCACTCTTTGCACTTCAATAGTCAACTCATTGGGCTACAAATAACCAAGATATGTATGAATGTCAAACAAAATTTTCAACATAACTTTCATCATTACTAGACATGGATTTCCTTAATTATTCCCTACTAGAGTCACCATTTTGTTGGTCCTTGATTTAACAATAATTTTAAATACTAGGAAGCTAACAAAAAATGCATATATACACTATGTTTAGAGCCCAAGCCAACTATAAGGCTCCTTCTTCAGTTCAAGCTCTACCAGACCTAGGCAGGTAGACCTTAGATTCCATTATATTACCAGTGAAAAAACCATTAATCTAAATATATATTAAGAAGATGAAAACCCAAAATCCTTATATAGTTATGCAATGACAAAGGCATGAAAAAACTACTAACATGACCCATGAGATTGACAAGTTGATTGTGGGTATCCTTTTTAGCTTCACAACATGAAAAGGAAAAGATTTTGATTATGAATTGATTTTCAACATAACCCACATATGAAACAACAAGAAACATGTAGATCCTATGAATAATTAGTTCCCTATCCATTGGGTATTCAAAAAATGGCAACATACATCAAAATATCAATGATCTATCCATTCACTTTGTGATTCAAACATCAATGTTGAAACTAAATCTCATTGTCATCAAATCCTTCCATGAAATCTACAACCTTGTTAAGATATATCAGGTATTTACTTGATTCTTTGAATCAATGACAAAACACATCAAGACATACAAGCCTAAATAATCTACAACTGGGATATATGTTCCTAGTCCAAAAACCACCAAGACATCCATTAAGATATCAATGATCTATCCATTCACTTTGTGAATCAAACATCAATGTTCAAACTAAATCTCATTCTCATCAGATCCTTCCATGAAATATGTAACCCTGTCAACATATATTAGGCATTTACATGATTCTTTGAATTAATGGAAAAACACATCAAGACATACAACCCTAAACAAGATGCAACTGGGATCTATGTCCTTAGTCCACAAACTACCAACAAATTACAAACATTAGAGATTAGAGACAAAAATAAGAATGAAACTAGCTCCATTTGTTGTTTTTTATTCATTTCCTTGAGACAAAGACATTCAAGATGCATTAAAATAACTCATAAGAAACACAAAAGACTCAAACTATCACTTATAACTTCATTATTTGTGTTTGTACAAGAGAGAGAAATGCTAAAGAAAATGGTGGAATTATATCTATGAAAACTTGTCCAAAAGAGTCAAACGAACCTTGTACAAAGAAAGAGAGAAAGAAGATATAAAAGGATGAGAATCTTGGATTTTCTATGGAATTGCCACCTATCCACTTGAATCTTCATCAATTTTTGCAGTAAAGCTTCTTTCCTCTCTCTTAAACTAAAAACTAGATCAAATCTCATCATTTGGCACAAAAAACTTGAAAATATCTTTCAAGAGAGATGAGAAAACCCCATTTTGTCAAAACATCAAATCTGGTATCAAAATTCTACCAATGGTCCTATTAAACTAATTTGGAGACAAGATAACACTACTAGAAAAATCCTCTCCAAGTTTGGCGAATATCCATTTCACCATTTTGTCACAAACTAAAACTATAATCCCAAACTAGAATAAAGTTGGAAATAGAGGATGTCAGAAAAATCTGAGCATAAATTTCACCCATTGCTACCTACATAATATTTGATGGCAAAAATGAAAACTATATTTTGAGAGCTTTCAATTGATATATGATAGTCATGTGTTGGCTTAAAAACTAGGCCGAAGGCATCCATTTGAAGTTCTAGGTCCAAAAGGATGATCAAACCCTTAAAATTTGAAAAAAATTCATTTACTATAAAGTCAAAACTTTATAATAGATCCCCTTTTATTTAAAACTACATGCACATTGAATTATGAGGCAAACTCAGAAAATATTAAAATGAAAATTTTGTCAATTTTTGCTTCCCACCAATTTGGGTTAAACCTAGTTAAACAACTAGTGACACATGGCAACATGCCATTGGTCAAGCTATCCTTGTCACTAGCCCTATCACTACTCCAACTTGGTGACTGCCATCTCAAAGCCTTGTGGTGCTCCCTAATTCACTAAAAATTCCACCTTATCTTCATGGGCCCACTGACACATGTCAACATGTTGCTATGTTGTGTTTGTTAACTTTTGAGCATCTTTCATTCCCAACATTGTGATGATTGTTGATTCCTCTCCACATGTCAATATTTGGGTGCTTAGATTCAAATCTGCTTCATCAACATTTTTGTCATGTGTTGTCTAGTTGCTTTGTCAGATGTGTCATCATTCACCACTTCATTCACAACTATGTGGCATTCAACCATGAGCTCACCTCTACTAGCTCATCGTACCTCAAAATCCATGTCAAGTGTCATTGTGTCATTGGTCCAAATCATTTAGCTTGAATTGCATGCCACTTCTCACATTGTTATTGGTTCAATTTTTGGCTGAGTTATTATTCCATGTGATTAGTGAGTTGTCAGTTGCTTTGGTAAAAAATGTATCCACATCCACTGAGCTAGTCAACTAGGTCCCCCACACATGACTCAATTGTCCATAAAGAACTTTCCTTGGACATTAAAGGTGGGTATGCTTCTAAATAAAAAAATACATAACATTACTACCATGGGGCAAATGTTGGATAAAATTCCTCTATGTTTTTCCAGTTGCTGCAATTTTAAGACTTTTGCACTTCATGCCTATGCTTAGGTAATTCAACCTTGGAAATCCTCCAATTTATTATGCTTCTCATGATTAGGAGAGTTCTTATGATGTCATCAATGACATGATTACCCAAAATAGTGAATGATATATTTTGAAACCTTTTCTACTCAATGTATTCTCCTTGTTGATACATCTAGTCATAAGAAAATAGGAACTTATACAATTTGTTTGCATTGTTTCCAAGTTGAAAATGAAATAGTAGGTCTCATATGTGTTGCTCCCTAATTTATTTTTTAGTAGGTCAAATAAGGAATCATCATTTCATTATTTTTCCATAGACTGGACTCCAACACAAGCATAGTCATCTTCTTCACTGCTAACAAAAACATTAGCTTATTTTGATAATCAATCTCCTTGTAACTAGACCTTGTTCTAAAATGCATTCACTGGCACAAATATACCCCACATCTCCCAAACTATGATCCATCTGAGGAGCCCTCTCATCCACTCTCAAGGGTGAAAAAACATGAAAAATCTTATTTACATCCATGCCACACAAGCTCCTTCTTCCATCTACAACACACATCATTATAGTCTACTTAGCATTGGCCATGTACAAAATTAAAATAAATGAGCTCATTCCTAGATTTGATTAGGTGATTTGAGCTCCATCTAGATGTGAGCCATACAACTTGGAGATTTCAAACTCGATTGGACACACATATTTTTTAAGCAATCAAATGTCGAGCACAAAATTGAGACATGTGGATCAAATCCTTGCTGGAAGTTACATCACATCAGGTTAGATGGTCTGACTAATAAATTTGATCAGTCAGTGAGTTTAATAGCATAGAGCCAATCTTTTCAAATTGAGAAGATTGTAGGTCCACTAATTGGTCACATCTAAGAATTTGTAAAAACTCAATTAAGCTGGAAAAGAACTAGATTAGATTGTAGTTGGATACTGTAAGTGTTAATTATGGACCTCTAAATCCACACACACTTCAACATAATCATTATTTGTTATAAACATCCTTAAATGAACATGGAATTGTCCATTCGGTATGTCTACGCAAGGTAATTTGTTCCCTTCTAACTAGATGGGGTTTTACTATCCACTCTTAGAATTTAGAGCTTAGTAACTAGACCAAACTAGTACAAAGGATTTAAGAATGAAAATACAATCTAATCTATATTTTTGATTTTTTAATGTAAAGATATAGATTAATCTAAATGAATCTTGAATTAATCTAAGAGCAATGAAAAGTAAGTCAAACTAAATGAATGCATTTTAGTCTAAATGATGAGCATATAAGAAAAGGAAATTTGAATGCAAAGCACTTGAGTGATCAATCCAACAATGATTTGATGCTCTTCAAGTGCATCCTCCTCAAATGAGAGGTTGGGGATACTTTTCATAGAATCTTGGACTTGATCAAAGGTCAAGATTTAACCGAGTGTACGGTTAAATTTAGATGTGAGATTGAGTCTCCCAATTTTGATGTAGTTGAATAAGATGAAATAGGAGATCACATTTATCCATTTAAATATGTGCTCATAGTTATTTTCCTAATTAATTAAATAATTAGTTTCAACAATTATGATGAACATATTTGATTTAATCAATATATTTAATTCCTTTTTCATATGAGATGAATTAGAAAAGAATATTTATTGATTTAAACATGACATCATAATAGAATATTGTAATTAATTAAATAATTATTTTCAACACTTATGATGTATATATTTAATTATATCAATGTATTTGAATTCCTTGTTTATGTGTATTAGCTAAAGAGGGTGGATATAATTTAATTGAGTACTTAGGAATTATAGTTAAATTAATTAAATTAAGAGATTATTTAGTTAATTTCAATCAATATTGAGGAATTAAAAAAATAATGTAAATAATACAGATTAGTGATTTTCTAGATTTGACACTTTAGGCCAACTAGAGATTATTAGAATCATAAATGCCTAGTATAATAGGACTTAATTTGATCAACAAATAGATGTTGAAAGATTCATGCACTAAATTTGGTTTAGCACACCAATGTGCCAATTTAGGGGTATTACAGCTACCATCGACTAAAATCAACATCTCTTCCTTGCCCATTGCATTCTAAAACTAACATAATATCCCCAATTCATTTCATTTTTCTTTGATACAATCTATGCTTCAAAATTTATAATTGGGCCTATACCTGCTCCCATCTATGAAAATTCTAATGGTTAGATGCTCATGGGGAATCAATGTGGTTTTGAAAGAATTAACCATTCCTCATATAAAAATTATTAGCCAACAACACCAAAGGAGAAAATGTTATAAAAGGAAACTTCAATATGTGTCAGTCTTTAGACATCTCTTGTATGTTCAATTTCTTTAATGCTTGACATCTATGATTTCACATACCCTTTTAATCTCAAATGATGATATGTACAAATTGATGGATTTTAGAGATCAAAATCACTATAACCTCTTTTGTGCATCTTGAATCACCATAATGTTATATTAACTAGATGGAGTTAGCCAGGTCCCAAAGAGGGTCCCGCTAAAAAAAATTGCATCTTAACCACTTGAATCTTTCAAATTGATTGAATTCAATTTTTTGATAATTTGGTTGAAAATTTAAACTCATCTTTTTCTTTTTTGACAAATGTCAATTTTGTGCCAGAGGGCCTCAAGATAGGCCTTAAAAATAGACCGAATCAAGTAACTTGGGTCCGAAATTTGGCACATCTATCTTTTGGTCTACATACTCTCACCTTATTAGATTTCAACTCATGATGACATCTGGGTCAAAGACATTTACCATCAAATTTTCTTGTTCAAAATTGATCCTATAATCAACATGTCAGAAATAGAAAAATGCATTCAGTTTTGGCTTTGAAATTTGGTCAAATGACCACTTGGGTTCACTAGCAAAAACATGATTTTTGCAAACAGAATGAGCCTAGGAAAGTATGCATATGGATTTGATAAGATTTGAAAATTGGCATACTTGAAGTATTTTTAGAGTATATTATAGTGGTGAAATCTATTTGGCCTCATCTATCATGGCTCCAAAGTTATGACCTCACAAATAGCCTCTTGATGAATCTCCACATCTGGTTTCCAGTAAAACTTAAGAATTTTCTTTTGAAATCACATTTGTAAACTAGTCAACTAGATTCCTCACAAGCTCAAAACTAAAACATAAAATGTCTCTAACCGCTAGAAAGTAAAAGAGAAATAATTTTCACATTTTTCTCGATCAGATCAAAATTATGATTAGTTAAAGAGGGCTTGATGTAAGAGCATCTTGCATGGGAAATTCTTTTTTAAAAAAATTGGAGAGAGAAAGTGATGAAAATTAGATGAAAAGAAAAAAAAAAAGGAAAATGGAGAAAAGAGGGAATTTCTATTTTCAAGGTGCATAGGTGGCGTAAATAGAAAATTAAATAAAAATGATTGTCATTCCATTTATCGAGGTGTATAGGTGGAATTCTAGAAGTTTGTGGACATTTTATTAAATCATGCATTTAATATTTTTTGGGGCACATGGTAGTGCTTAGTTGTATTTGTGTGGGAATTAAATATTTGTTGAAAGGTAGTTGCATTTACCTTTTATCCCATATTGGTTGTGTTGGTAACATCTTGGGTGGAAAGTGCCTATTTAAAAGCATATGAACATTTTTAATCAAGATGGAAACTGATCTCTTCTTAGTAGAAGCTTGGAGAGAATGAGGAAGTAGAGGAGAGAGTTTTCCTATGTTTATGGATAGAGTGTCAAATGTGAGGTAGTTTAGAGAAGGATTGTGGTGGAGTTGTGAGTTTGTGAGAAGAGCTAGAAACAAGGAGGTTTCTTGGTGGGCTTGCGAGCAAAAGTTGAGATCTTGGAGGCTTCTACTAGAGTGTAGATCTAGAATAGCTAGTGTTTGGGTTGGATCTTGAGAGATCTTGTAGAACTATTATTCTAGTTTCTTTGTATTCAGTTGTAATCGAGAAGGCCTTACAACCTAACACATTGTATGTAATGGTTATTTTATGAATAAAGAGTTGTGATTTGATATTAGATCATGCATTGTTATTATGTTTCTGCTATGTGGTTATTTTCTAGGGGCTAGGACATCTCCTTTGGGGATTCTCCTACCTTACACAACATTATATGGTATCAAAAAGAAGGTTGTTCTTGAGTGTGTAGATAGATTGCCAAAGTTGAGGCAATTTGAACCAGAACTTGGATTGGAGAAGTAGATTTTAATTGATCTTGATCTGGTGGTGGATCATTCTTTCTAGAGTTTTAGATGTCTTGGTTGTGAGGTGGAAAATCATGGTTTTGACTTGCAATTACAAAGGGCTTGTAGATAGATCAGTGGATGCGAAGATGGAAGACTGATCTTGTTGAAGCATGATCGTAGAGAGTTTGTAGATTGTAGATCTGTGGTCCTGGACTTGTGATGTGTTTCCTAATTGTTCATGTGAGGTGGCAAGGTGCAATCTAACTTGAAAACAATTCAAGGTTGTCACAAGGAGTGTGGGAAGGATTTGTTGCAGAGGGTTTACTAAGATCTTGAGAGATGGCCCCAAGAGGATTAGACCTTGAGATGATTGTGAATCTCTATGATGTGGTGGAGAGAAATTTTTTTGAGATGTCTACTTGGTTTGAAACTAGTTTGGCTGATCAAGGTAAGAAGGAGGTTGCTCCATTTGAAACTAGTTTGGCTAATTGAGATAAGGATAGGATGAAGAAGGCATGTCATAGATGTTTGTGGAGCTGAAGTCTACTGATCTGGAAGAGAGTTGTTTGGTTAGTTACATGACTTGTTTGAGAAAGAAAATGACATGACAAGGTCGAGGTGGAAGAGGTTGATTTTTTTGATCATTTTGTGGAGTCTAATACAAAACCTATAGAGAAACTTGAGGTTATTGCTAAAGATATTCCTAACCTTATTGATGTTGGGATGGAGATTTGTTTTCATAATTAGTTGGTTGAGTTTGAAATGAAGATTCTGGAGCACTCGCTTGTGGATGATCTAGTTGTTGTTGGTGATGATTTGTATGTTGCAGAGCATCTTATTGTGAGCAAAGAGACTATTGGTGTTGTGAGTTTGGTATGTGTTACTGAGAAGTTGCATATTGTTGCTACTATGAAATTTGTTGCTATTGGTGTGGATTCACTAGTTCCTGATATGGATGGGGGTTTTCAAATAAAGCATCATGCTCAGTTTTTTTTTGGGAGTGAGCATATTGATTGGATGGTTGATATTTTGGTGTTTGATAGAGTGATGCATATGTGGATGATGTGTAGATTGGTTTTCTTGTCCCTACTGAGGTGGAAACCTTTGGTGAAGATGAAGATGGTTATAGATCTTTCCTTTGGTGTCAATGTAGTGCTTGCCCCTAGTTTGCATTTTTATTATCATTCCCAAACTCTTTTAGGCTAGTTTTATGTTTGATTATTAGTAATGTTGTTTTGAGATTATCAGATACTGTTTCACATTCAGTTGATTATATGATGGGACTACTTGGTACTCTATACTTTATGTATGCATGATGATTATTATAGTGTTTTCAATTATTTATGATGATTAGTTAGATGGATTATCATGTGATTTCTTATGGATACTTACCCCATACTGCATGTGTATGGTGTGCATGCATGTTTTCCTTATGTATGGCATTTATGATGTCATTAAGGAAGGGAGTTATAGTCACCTACTAGTCAAGATATACATGATGCACCACTTCTTGCCATTGTTTGTTTAGTTTGGAATATTGTGTTTGTACATGCATAGATTTTATGTAGATTGCAGGTATCGGATATCAACTTTCTTGAATTGTTAGGATGAGCATACCCTATCACATTATCTCAATGGTAAGAGAGGGGAGATAAATTCTTAAGTCCAAATCCTAAACCTTTAAGCCATTTGTCCTAGAAAATTAGGACAAGTATCTGAGTTTGACTACCCTTTGAATGAGTCAAATGATGTTAACTCATCATTATGACCCTTTAGTTTGATTTTGTATGTGTTTTGCTATGATGGGTTTTCATATTTTATTTTATGAGTCTTTGGTGAAATTCTCTATTAATTAAGTCTAATTAAAAGATTAAATTAATAATTTAATTTAATAGAAAATTATTATGGTATTTTTAATATTTAATTATATTTAATTAATTGGGAGATTAATTAAATAAAAATAATTAAATATAAAGATAAAAGTTATAACTTTAAATTTTAAAAGGTGATAATATTAATTTAATTTAATAATAATATATATTTAGAGTTCATTTTTAAATAAATGCTAAATATTATTATTATTTAAGTTAATAAATATTTTATCAATTAACATTTCAAAAATAAGTTAAAACATGAAAGGTTCTTAATTTATTAAGAGTTTTAAAATTGCATAAAGTATGCATGAGCTTAAAATATATCAAATAAATTAAGAAGTGGAAAAAGAAATTAATTTATTAAAAATTTTATGTTTGCATGAGATTAAATTTAATAAATTAATGAAAAGAGAAGTCAAGTGAAAATTAAATAAAGTTATTTAATAATTCACTAAATGTGCATGGAAAAGATTAAGAAAAGTTAATAAGGAGTTGAAGTCTGGTGAGCAAGGAGTACTCTCGAGTGATTGCACAATTAGTGCCCCAATTTTAGGAGAGAACTCCTTATCACCAATTGAGGGTTCATTTTTAAGGGATTGAAGTTTTGGTAAGGACCATGAATTTTGGAAGGGGAAAGAATTCCGAAAGAGAGAAGGTTCTGAGAGGAGTATTTTCTCTATAATCATCTTGGGCACATTGAATAGCATTAGAGTCTAGGTAGACACTTGTGATAATTCTCGCAATTTAATACACTCTTTCTTTCCCATCTACTTCGTGTCTGTTGAATGGTTATCTGAAGAATTCTTGCGATGAATGTTTTAATATTGTATATTTCTAGTAGGCATGTTAAATCTTCTGTTTACAAGAAAATCAAAAGATTAATTTTACCCTTCATCAATAGATTTAAAAGTGGAAAATGAATAGGGAAGGGTTCTATATCAAAAGTGAAGATTTCAATTGAAAATTCGACCAATTGGTTGTATTTCCTCTATCTGATTAAGCTAGAATTTTTTAATAAAAATAAAATATAATAATATAATTACATAGCAATTTACAATTACTATGTAATTATATTATTACATTTAATTAAATTGAAGGGGGGTTTATTTTTAAAAAAAATGAATTTTATTAAAAAAAAATTAAATTTTTCTTTTTAAATGAGAGGTGGGGCCGTGACACCCCCAGCTCCCCCCTACCTTACCTTTGCGGTATCAATTGTTGTCAGCGATGTAGTCTGCACTACTGCCAGAATAGCAATATTAAATACTACTGTGTATGACAGCAGGCAGACTGTGGTCGCATGGCAACCGGCTATAAAGGGCTAGCAGGTGGGCCTAAAATGCAAGATGTGATTTTTAAAAAAAAAAGTTTTTAAATTATTATTTTATTAAAATTAAATTATATTTAATTTAATTTATTAAATATTAATTTTATTTAATTTAAAATATTAATTATTAATTTTGTTACTAAATTTTATTAATACTTATTAATTTAATAAATAGTTAATGAATGTTAATATAGTTATTTAAGGTAATTATTAATTAACTTAATTAAATGTATTTAATTAAGTTTTAATATAAACTAGAAACCATTTAATGAAGTGTTTGATTTATTTTATTATTAACTAATGATATTGTTTTTGTTAGTTAAATTGTAATTAATTTATTTAAAAATCAATAATTATTATTTAATAATTTAAATAAATAATTACCACCCAATTATTTTTGAATGAATGACTTAAAATCAAATAGCGATAATTGTGCATTTAATTTGAATATCAAAATGGGTCAAATTATCAAGGTAAATGAGGAATCTTATCTACTTGAAAACTTACATTGAATGAAAACTAAAACCTTACTTTCAGACTCAACTACATGTTTTCAAATCAAACCAAACTATAATATTTCTTTGTGTTTGTGTGTTGTCTATGCTTTGGGGTTTTGGGGTTGATCTAGCTTTGACTAGTCTTAGGATGTTACTAGAGGCTTGGGGGTTCTATTATTATAATGATATGATGATTTGTTCTCGATCTTTCTAAACCCAACCATGCTAATGTGTTTAGTATGCTCTATTATGGGATGTATTTACTATTTGTTATTGCTTTCCAGTCTTCTTATGTGAAGCTGAGGTGTATGTTTATGAGATACCTAACTTAACCATTTTGAGTCTGCAATCAATATTTTTGGGATGTTTTCCAATCGCTCGTAGAGAACTAATGTGTTATTGTGAATTATCTTTTGATGCTTTCTAGTCAGTTGTATAGGATTGAGGTGATTTTATATGACTCTTTGATTTATATTTTATGAGCCGAGGGTAGGTTATCTATATGTAGTGTCAAGAAGTGGCTTGCAATGGGGGTCGGGGCCCTAAGTGGTTCCCAGGGTAACCCATTGTAAGTTGTTTAATCAGTGAAAACACTACACTAAATGAGAATAAAATGAACCAAATAAGAGTCTTTGTATGTTCTCACCCATGCCTCGAGTGCTAGTACAGACTAGGATGGGAGTAGAGAGAATGCTTGGTTGCAACCTTGCATCTGTAGTATGCCTTGTTAGTATGACATGATACTAGTGGCCACATAGGGATCACTAGGGGGCTAGGGTCCTAAGAGACTGCTAGGGTAACTCTAGCATGATTCATGTGCTGACACTTGCCTGCCTACATAGTAGGTTTCCTACATGTCTTGTGTGCCTCTAGATTTAGATGTCGATTTATATTGGAACCCTTGAGTTAGAATACTTTTAGGACTTCTTGGACTTAGAGAGTATTTTTGATGTTTGTATTGATATTCTATTTGGGACTTAACACTATCTCCTCAGCATAGTGGTAGTCATCCATTTAGGTTCCATGTGGTTAGGTGGTAGTGCTTTTTAATCTTACCATTGAGATCTATTTGTTGATACCATTGCTAGAGTTTCCCTATCTACATTTCCTTTCTTTCTATCTCTATGTTTTATGATGGATAGTTTCATTTATTGTACTACACTTTGTATCATGGATCTGATAGGGATGATGTAAATTCTATTTTTATAAATGTATATTCTTTTAGCCTTTCATACCTTGTGACATGTATAGTGGATGATTGAGCATTTTGAATTTTATTGCCAAGTAGCATTCTGAACAAATGTATATTATTTAAATGGACATTGGTCTTTTTAATTATTCTTTCATATGGATATGTTATTTGATGGACTTAGTATTAATTAAATTTAAATGTGATTCATTGTCATGAGATCCTTAAGGAATGTAGCCTATTATGTATGCTTTTAGTTGATTGTATATTATTGCTTCCACTACTATGTCTTTGATGTGTATGTTATTTTTCTTGTTCAAAAAAAAATGTTAGCAAACTTAGTAAAACTTTAGGTTATTTCTTTTGGATCCCTTGGCAGGGTGTTACAATCAAAGTGTGGAGTACACTTTTCTATCTACTCGGGGAGTATGATGCAGGAGCATCTTGCATGAGAATTTTTTTAAAAAAAAATTGGAGAGAGAAAGTGACAAAAATTAGAGGAAAAAAGAAAAAAAGTAAAAAAGGAAAAAAAAGGGAATTTCTATTTTTGAGGCACATAGGTGGCGTAAATAGAAAAATAAATTAAAATGGTTGTCATTCCATTTATTGAGGTGTGTAGGTGGAATTCTAGAAGTTTTTGGACATTTTATTAAATCATGCATTTAATATTTGTTGGGCCACATGGTAGTGCTTAGTTGTATTTGGGTGGGAATTAAATATTTGTTGAAAGGTAGTTGCATTTACCTTTTATCCCACATTAGTTGTGATGGTAACATCTTGGGTGGAAAGTGTCTATTTAAGCAAGGCATATGAGTATTTCTAATCAAGCTGGAAGGTGATCTCTTCTTAGTAGAAGCTTGGAGAGAAGGAGGAAGTAGAGGAGAAATTTTTCCTAAGTCTGTGGATAGAGCACCGAATGTGAGGCTTTTTACAATAGGATTGTGGTGGAGTTGTGAGTTTGTGAGAAGAGCTAGTGGCTGTGGTTTAGAAACAAGGATGTTGCTTGGTGGGCTTGCCATCACAAGTTGAGATCTTGGAGGTTTCTACCAAAGTGTGAATTTGGACTAGCTAGTGTTTGGGTTGGATCTTGCAAAACTGTTATTCTAGTTGCTTTGTATTTAGTCATAACCACGAAGGCTTTACAACTTGGAACATTGCATGTAATAGTTATTTTATGAATAGAGAGTTGTGATTTGATATCAAATCGTACATTGTTGTTGTATTTCCATTGTGTGGTTATTTTTTGGGGGCTAGGACATCTCCTTTGGGGATTCTCCTACCTTGTACTATGTCAAGGCTAGTTACTATCATAAAAGGCAACTCGGTAGTTTTAAGGTTTTTGCAAATGGAATCAACATGAGAAACTCATTAAATGGATTCATTAGACCTTGAAATTGTGAAAATATGATGTATTTTATGACTTCAATGCAGTGGTATGACAATTTCTTTAAAATGCTTAACGGGTCATAAAATATTCACAATCAAAGAGGGCTTCCTAGAATTTTGAATAATGTGCATCAATGTGACAATAATGAACAACCAACTTTGAGGGATTCAAAACATTGTCAAAAAAAATCTAAATGACTTGAAATATGAAATATAGGCTCTTTGATATGTATACTAAGCACTCCCAAAGTGGTGAGTCATGAAACTTTTTTGGGTGTAAGATGTTCAATTGCAAACTAGGCTTTTGACCACTATTTGACACTTTGGCCAAAATATAGATTTCTCGAATGCTCAAAATGACTCTTCAAAAAATGACTTAGAATATCAACTTATCATTATGAAATGCATACATATAAAAATGAAAGATGATAAGCACTTGCAACACATCATAGGCCTTAAATGACTATTGAATATATATGCATGAAAAGCACTTATAGGGGCTTGATTAGATTTAGCTTTTAGAATGGTACTCAAAATTAGTGTCATAATTTTGAGTCCCAACATGGATAACATAGTGTTCTAACACTTAGTTATCACTAGGTTACTAGGCTACTACTAAATTTTCTATTCAACACATATTTTGACACTCAATCAATATTGATCATGCTTAGTCGACATTTCTTCTCAGCACATACTAGAACTTAGTTGACACTAGTATCACTTGACATGCACTTCAACTTCCTTAATCTTCTTCTCTTTTCCTCAGCCAAGCCTATGAATTTGGTCAATATTTTATCTCTTCTTCAAGGCTTCAGTACAAATATCTTCTTCACTTGTAGCATGATTTTAACAATCACTTTATCTTGTCAAAGCCTAACTAATCAAGTGTCCATTGTAGTTTCCTCACATAAATCAACCTTTCTCTAGGTACTACTATTATGACCAGCTTATCAAATTGTTTTCATTAATCATTTAGATATGGCACTCAGATCAAATATAAAATTATATTACCAATAAGGTTTGACATCAATCACAACATAACAATTGTTCCTATTGTAGTTTGCAATAAAGACTAAGGATCCATTCAAGGATTGAAATCAAGGAGATAATGGTTTTAACAATTTTGCTACTAATTTCATAGTTAACTATCCCCACTTTGATAGAGAGGAGGATGTTGAGATGAAGGAAGAAGAAGAGAAGA
Organism: Cupressus sempervirens; assembly: GCA_028749045.1. Lineage (NCBI taxonomy): Eukaryota > Viridiplantae > Streptophyta > Pinopsida > Cupressales > Cupressaceae > Cupressus > Cupressus sempervirens. The sequence goes on along the minus strand of CM053791.1, from coordinate 690,213,905 downwards.
AGAGTGAAGAAGAGGATTTAGCAACATTGGCTGAGACCATTAAAAATGTTGATGCAAAGTTACAAACTGATTGGAGGATAATTGTTCAAAAAACATTTTGTTTTGTACCATAGTTGAAGCATGAAAAAGTAGAAGAGGAAATAATTAATGGTTAGCAAGAAGATGAGCTAGAAAAATATGAGAAAACTAGTAATAATGTGTTGACACTTAGTCCCCTACACAAAAAAATATGACAATCAAACAATAGAAGAGAATTTGGTTACTCCAACAAAGGAAGAAAGCAAGGAAAAACCTATCTCATCAAGGACTCCACTGGAATATTTGTTAGCTAGGATAATGAGTAGTACATTAGTGGTAGTAGTAGAAGACCCAAAAATTGAAGTTTTTAGTCAATTTTCAGCTTTTTCTACCAGTAGAATAATTGAGAAAAGCAAAGGAATTAAGAGAACTCAAGAGATTCTTGACAAGATGATAGGAAAGCTAGAAAGTTTTATGAATGTGTAGATCAATGAAAGAAATCCATAAAATAATGTAGTCAAAGTACTAGAAGAACTTGATAGTCATTCTAATAATTTGGTAGAAGTTGCTATAGTCAAGAAACAAGCTAAAAATGATGTAAATCTATTTATAAAGGTAAATAAAATTTGAAAGATGACTTACCAAATTTGGACACATGCATAAAAGAATTGAGGAAGTGTGTTAATGAAGGTAAGGAATTATATGATGAATGTGTGCTAGAACATGAATGCATGCACACCTTTACATCTAACATTAAGGGAAAGGAATATAAATTAAAAATTGTGACTAGTGACCTGAAAAGTGCACATGCTCAAGTTATTCACTTGAAGAAAATGCTAAGCAAGACCCATGATGAGATAAGAATGCTGGAGGTTAGTAGGGAGAATACATTGTGGATATTCTCTTTATTAGGAAAAAACTTATCTTTGAAGATTGACCTAGTTTATAAATGAAACAATGATTTCTTGAAGGTAAAGGTAGCATATAAAAATTTCAGCTATCTAGACTTCCAAGCCACATAGTTACCATCTTATGGACTGTGCACACTTATCATAGTTTCATGTTTAGTCAAGGGAGAATGAAATGAAGGATTGATAAAATTGAAGAGTATTTTTTGTGATTGGATTAGATTGCTAACAAATTTATCTTCATAGAAGAATGAAGTTAGAATCAATTTTTTTGACTTGTTTATAGTTTTTGACTCACCTTTGTCATTGATATGAAAGGAGAAGTTCTTGTATGGAAAATTATATATATGAGGAGATATAAGGTAGACTATAGACTAAGGGAGAGTATGAGTAGGATATATATATATATATATATATATATATATATATATATGGTATATAATAGAAATGATCCATACTTTCAAACTTTTTGTATTGCCATGTGAAGAATTTCACAATGTTGAAATTTTGCATTTTGGGACTTAGCCAATTTTCCCATATATTGCCATCAATGCCAAGGGGGGATATTGTTGGAAATTTGGCTAAGAGATGAGTATGGAAATGAATTGAGGTTTTATTTTATGGAAACATATCATCCCTACTAAGTTAGCATATCATGGAGACAAAGTTTTTTCCTTGAAGACTTAGAAAATTGTCTAAGCATCACAGAGTTTATCTATCAACATAGACACCTTTTTGGTTTGAGAAGACCATAGATACAATTTTTTCATGAAAAAACTTGAGGGAAATAAGAAAAAAGTTATAAGGATACTACATGCAAGAACACAAGTAATTATGAGCAGTATAGATGAAGTTATTAATGTTTAATGAGTTGTAGGTTTACATAGGAAGAATAGGACACTTAAGGAAAGTGGTAATCTATGTTAAATATTTTTTTTTTTGATCAAAATATTTTTTTAAATATTTAGGAATGAAATCCTAGATGTTAGACCTAAGTGGGAAAGAGTTAGTTTTGAATTTTGGGGTACATGTGAAGACATGAAGGCCAATAGAACATAATAACTTGGTATAAAGGACAGAGTTTTGGATGTAAAATTGTGTGATGTTTTTGGACATTGTACTTATTTTGTGATGCAAAATTTATGCTATAGAAGAGAAAGATCAATACATATGAAGTTGTGTACATAGAGCTACAAATGACAAATAAGATATTGTAGATATCAACATTGTCAAAATTTTATGTATATCTTCCTTTTGTGTACACAATATCATTTTAGTTACATGTTTGGGTAGTTGACTCATCTTGCATACTTTTTTAAATTGTAATAAAATTCCTATTAGGTTTGAGGCTTCAAATAAGGCCCAGTCCTCTAACAAGGACTTAGACACTATACAGATGTAATAGGCTCCTAACAAGGTCAATATCTTTCACAAGATAATTTTGATTAGTGGATCATTTTGTGGGTACCATCACCACCAAGGCTTTTCCTTGGCCAAGGTTTCTCCAAATTTAATAAATAATGGTTTTATGAGTTGCATTGTGTTATTGATATATTTACTTTTCAATACATTCACATGTGCATGTTTTAAGGTTTTAAAAGATATCCATAGTTGGAAATTTTTTGTGGAATACTAATTCACCCCCCTCTCAGTATTTCCTATTTTTAATAGTTGATAAAACCCAAAGGAGGAGAAGACCTAATGAGGATTTTAGTAATGTAGATGAGGAAATTGATAAGAAAGTAATTGATATTGGACAAGATGATGTAATATTCTTCAAATATTTGACAAGAGTGTCTGCAAAACCTCATTTTATTCCTCTTGAATATGATGGTATAATTTATTCAGATGAATTGTTTGATTGGATCTCTAAGATATAGAAATACTTTGAATGTGAAGGCATACTAATAGATAAGAAGGTGATGTTTGAAAGTAAAAATTTGAAAGGAGATGCATATTCATGGTCAGAACATTTGTAGAGTTATAGACAAAGAAGACGAAAAGAAAAGATTAAGACTTGGGTTAAGATGATTGATAAGTTGAAGGCTAAATTCTTATGAAGTGATTATCAAGTCACCCCATTGAATAAGTTGTATAATTTGAAATAGAAGGACATGAATGTGAAGGACTACACCAAGGAAATTTGAAAGTATATCTAGGTATTTGAATGGATTGAGGACATCTAAACATGATGAAATCAACCTGTTCAAGATGGAAAGCATTGAAGAAGCATATAGATTTTCATTAAAGGCAGAGGAAAATTTGAACAAGAGGCATAAAAAAAGTAAAGATGAAGAGGTGGTAGAATTATTAGAGTATGAGATACATCATATGATAAAAGTGACAGATCTTATTTCTTTTGAGACAAGACTCCTCATGAAAAGGGTGAATTTGAATGGAAAGAGGAAAGTTCATACAAAGATAAAGGAGGTTATTCAAGAGAGAGTCATAGAAGTTATTCAAGGAGAAGATAGAACTTTTTTTAATGATACTTGTTGATCTCATATTGGTTTTGGCAGGTGAGTGTCTATACACTTAATTCATTTACTTAGTTCAAGCCAAACAAGTAACATATGCCGAGTAAATAGTGAGTGTTGAGTCACTCATATGCCAAGTCACTCAAGTATTGAGTAGTTAGTATGTGCTGAGTGATTTAGTTGTCAAAGAAAGTAGTGCATGCTAAGTCATCTAGTTGCTGAGTGACAATATTGAAGTCATAGTTAGTGCTGAGCACTAAGGACTTCAGATGCTGAATAACACAATTTTGACAACCATTTTAAGCCAACTTAATGATTAATTTACAATCTTTTTTTTGTAAGGATTAATCTTAAGTAGGAATCCCTATGTATTACATACATCCAATTAGGTAAAGGGAATGTTTAAGTGACAATATAGATGAATCATAGTCATTGATTCATACCTAACCCTAAGTCACCTAGGTCTTCTTAAGGAGGATAAACCCTAAACTTTTTATGAATGATCAAAGAGAAAGAAGGAGAGTTTTCATGCACAAACTAGACATTCATGGCAACCAAGGTATTATGATTTGAATTGAATTATAGAATTAATTAAAGGAGAACAAAGGAAGGAAGCAACGAACAACAAAGAGAAAATTGATTAAGAAGGATCAAGTGCACATTAGTATAGAGGTGTTCTGACATCAAGCAATAGAGTATTAATTGTAGGATTATTGCTGAGACATTCTAATAGGTGAATCAGTTAAATCTCTTAATAAGGTAGTCCTAATAGGTTGTATTGAAATCCTCTAACAAGGTGCTTACTTAATTGTGAGTTGAAGTCCTTTAAACATACACACTTCTAATAGGGTGTTGAAATCCTCTAACAGGGTGAGACCTAATAGTCTTTGTAAGCCTTTAATAGGCAGACCTTTCATAAGGTAGATCATGTTTCGTGATCAAACATTGTAACCTTCATTGGACACACTTTCTTACTATAGTAGTGAAGATTTGTGGGTGTCATCCCCACCCTAGTTTTACCTTCTCATTGGAGGTTTTTTGGGTAATCATATCTTGTATCATATATGTGTGAATGCTTACTTGTTTACATACTTTAGATGTATATGCTTTACATGGTATTTTAATTTACTTATTGAATTGTGAGATGGATGTATGATGAATGTTTTTATGGGTCAAAGTTTAAAGCATTGATTCACACCCCCTACCTCAGTCTTTACCTTTCCTATTGTAACTCAAATAATTGCTATTGAGGAGAATGACACACAACACCAAGTGATGGACACTACTAAGCTATTTGCTAATGGAAAATCCAATGAATTTAATGCAACGATTGTAGATCTAATGGAAAAGAACATAACCCTAGCTAAAGAGATTAGAAATCTTAAGATAGAGTAAGAATCATAGGCCATATTACTATGTGAGGTGACCAAACAAAAAACAATTTATAGAAGAAAAAGTCATGATTGAAGATGGAAAAAGAGTTTTTGACAATCAAACTAGAAGAGAGATCATCAAAAGTAAATAGGATTGCTCACATGCAATTGAAAACTGTAAATCGATTCATGATTGCTAACCATGAAATAAATAGTAAAGACATTGAGATCACAACACTAAAGTTGCAGAATGAAAAATTGAAAAATGATCTAAAAAGGGAAAATTAGTTTTCTAAAAGTTTTAATAAACCAAGTGAATCCATCAAGTAATTTGAATAATTGATGAGATATCCTAGATCTAACAATGATACATTTGGACTAGGATACACTAGTACTAAAGAAGGAGAATCATCCAAAAGTGCTAAAGAAAGAAGTAACAAAGGTAAGAACTCCAAACCTACTTGTCATAATTGTGAAAAGATAGGACATACTACTAATGTATGCAAAAGAAAGACTACAAGTAAAAATGTTAAGTAGAAGAGCATGGGTCATTGCCACAAGTGTAGAAAACAAGGTCATCAGGAACATGAATGCAGAGCCAAGACCATGCACACCAAAAAATTTGAAGGATACTATTATAACTAATAGAAGTATGGAAATAGAGATTTTAGATGTAGAGCCAAACCCAAGTGGTCATCAAACAAGAAACAAAGGTAAAGAAGAATAGAAACTCTTATAATTGGTATTATAATACAAGGTATAGTTGTCGCTACTATCAAGAGTATGGATGTGTTCCTAAGAACTATATTAGAACACACTTCATAAGTGATTACAAAAGGTGGTTGAGTCAAACCACATATTTTAGTTGTTTGAAGATAGGTCACATCAATAGATATTGTCCCACAAGGTCAAAGGTACCAAGTTGTGAGTTCAACAAAGGCAAGGTAGATATTGAGAATGTTAGAGATGATATGAACAAGACATGAAAGAGAAAGGAATATTGTGGCACATCAAGTGTAGATGGGATCACTTCACCCAATGGGTCACATGATCAAACCTCAACAAATTAAGCAATCAAGAGTTATGTGGGGCTAATATTTGAAAGATATACCATACATCAATTCCAAGGATTTATTTTTTAAAAGATTACATATGCATGAAAAAAGATGCAAAGTGTTGTTAGAAATCAAGGATAAATATTTAAGTTTTTTCAATCTGTCATGTTACTATCGAGCATTAAAAAGTTTCATATGGTTGCCGAGTAAAATGTTAGTGGATGTCAAGCTAGAAAATTTGTTAGTTGAGGCCAAGCTTACAATGGTTGCTAAGCATATGGAAAGACATGTGGATGTTGAGTGACCCAAAAATTTAATTGATGCCAAGCTTACAGTTGTGTAAGCACTTAGGATGGAGCACCCTAGGTCTTATCAAATTTATTGGATCAAGGAGGAGCATTAATTATTGGTAAGTGAGAAATGTTTTGTGGAATATAAGATTGTATCCTATTGTGATGAAGTCATTTGTGATAATATGCCAATGGGTTATTGTCACATTTTATTGGGAAGACCATGGATATATCACATACAAGCTTTTCATGATGGTATTTGAATTGTTATACTATTGTGGCTAATGGGAAAACACAAGTCATGTTAGATTTGATAGAAGAGTGCAAGAGTGAACATTGTGATACTATTAGAGTTTGTTTGGTAGAATGAAACAAGTTAATTAAAATAATCTATTTACATCATTTGAAGGAGAAATACTTGTATAGGATAAAATCACCTTGTGTATTGGGAACCTATTCTTTCATAGCATGTGGACTTTGGTGAAGTTAAAATATACCCATTGGAGATTCAAATTACTCTTAATTTTTTTCTTCTAAGTTTTAGAATCTAAATATGACCACTTTTTTTTCTAGGTTGAGTGGTAGTCAACTAAGGTTAAGATGCTCTTCATTTATCGTTTTACAAAACCCATGTGTATATTTTTTATTTCACATAATTATAAAAAAATCAAAGACATAAATAAATGATGCAATAACTGATAAAATTTCACATAAAATAAGAAAGGTTTGTGTGACTATTTCTTGTATAATTTATCCATTTTAAAGTGGCTTCAAGTAAAACAAAGAATAAACCTAAAAACAAACCATATATAAAAATATTATCACATTTAAAAGGGTTGATTCCATGTGACATTTCTATCAAAATTTAGCTTTGTAGTTTTTGAGTCAAACTCATTGACCCATAATTCATGAGTAATGGTTCATAAAAATATTATCCCTCATGAGAAATAATGGAACACTTAGCACTCATTGTCTCTAGGTGATTCTCATAGAGGTGAAGCAACATAATTACACCATTTAATCCTTATAGCAATATAGCAATTTGACTTATTGTGGAAAATATCGATGACTTATCAATTGGTGATCTTAAGGGGATTTATAATGAATGGTGATAGATAACTAGGGGGAGGGGGGGTAATCAATTATAAAAACATTATCCTATAGGTCCTTAAACCACTTTTCACCAACTTAATTCTTTCAACTTCCTAATCACAAGATGGGTAAACAAATCAAGCTTCACAATATTAACCATATATTGAGTATCAGAGTAAACTTCATGTATATACCATGTATACCAAGTTGAAACATGAAGTAAGAAACATGAGATAAAAATTAAACACAATCAACATCCACACAGTTTGACATTAGTATTTAATCTGGAAACATTGTAAGGGGAAAATAATACATAGCTCTGGAAATCACAAAGTTTCACTTGTCTAAAGTGATCTCTGTGAGGAGCCAACCTTGTTAAAGGCTACATACATATTATTATTGTGACTTGGTTAGAGGTTTTACACCAAAGATCATCTAGACCTTATCAATCCTAAATATGAGTGGCTTTCTCCAAAGGACTTGTTGAGTTGTTGCTTTGCATGATGCTTAATGACATGAATCCTTCCAAACTTCTCTCTTAAAAAGTTAATTTGGGATCAACTCCAAGATTCTTGGTGATCTTGCAACCTACTGGAATCTACTCAATTGAAGATAAATGTGAGTGTTCATGAGGAGTTCTTTGATGGTTTGTTAAACCATTTAGATAAGATGTAGAATTTGGTTGTTATTTCAAAAGAATAAAACACACAAAAAGAAATATATTTTTATATTTTTCTCTTTTTAAATGAATGCAATCTAACAATGCAACTATATGAATTCCTAATTTAACCAAGGGGTTAGTAAAGAAAATAATGAAGTTAGGGTAACAAGAAGTTTAAGAAAATAAAATGAAAGTAAAATCCTAAAAAATATAAACTACAAAAATAATGCATTTGTGAGTTAAGCCTTTGAAAAGATTGGTAAGTTACCAATGAAAGTAGGAGCAACACTTCCTTAATTCCACTGATGCAATCATCAATGGGAATTTAGTAACCATAAGATGTTTCACTTTTCATCAAATCACAAGGCCACAAAAAGTGCGCTCATGTGAGACAAAAAGCTATGTAGGAATAATATGATGATTTCTTCTTCAACTAAGTATGTTAGTGGAATTTGTAGACCTATAGTAAATGACAAAATTAAAAGATTGCACAACTAGAACAACACAATAAAACAATCAGTTCAATTACATTCCATGAACATACATTCACCAAATTTAACACACTTAGGCAAGAATCACTACACTCCAAAAGTGAACACCAATAGCATATATTATTACATCAAAATAATGGTAGCTTGGAATATACATTCCTGAATTTATAAGAAATCTTCTCCTCAATTTGTGTTGAGAGTGAGAGATATCTTTATGCAATCATATGCTTCTAAACTAATAAAACAAATCTATTTATGTAGAAACTAACTATCTATTTGGTGATAAGTAGGATTCCATCCATATTTACATCATTAATTGGATGCATGAGCTTTTACATGTCTTAAAACAAAGAAAGCATGATAAAATAAGAAGAAGAAAGACTTTAGATGATGTAGGAGTGTCTAGAAGTGACAAAAATAGAAGCTCCATCTTTACTGGGTGCCTATAAGAGTTAGACTACTATCAGAATGTATTTTAGATGCATGGAAAGCTCTACATTTAGAACTAGCAGTTAACTGTCAATGCACCTTTGAATTCTTCAAAATCTTACAGAACACCACTAAAAAAGTGCACCTGCGTGCTAGGCACACTTGTACACCTTAGAAGCAAGGCTCAAAAAATGAAAAATTTCACTAAGTGTCAAATTGAAATTCTAGCTTCTAGGTTTTGTTCCCCTTTATACCAAAGCTATGTTTAGGTATTTTCCCTTGAATTTATCAATGATTTAAGTGACTTGAGCTACATCAAGCAAGTCTAAGGCATCATATTTGTCCTTCAATTTTTGCCTATAGTTGCCCACCTTGATGCGAGTCTCTACAAAATCTTTGAGTTTAACATCCAACTCTAGTAATGTTTCCTCTGTTTTGAATGCTTGTCTGATGTCATCATTTTTGGAAGCTTTTTCAAAAGTTTTTTGAAACTACCCAACTACTATCTCTAGAACTATTAACTTATCCTTGGAATCATCCTTAAAAATGTCAAAACAAGCATCACTATAATGTTTCTCTACCTCCAAAAATTTATCTTGGGTTTGACCCCTGAACTTGTGAATCTCTTCATGTAATTTTTCGATACTTTAGTGCCATCTGCAATCTTCTCTATCCAATCATCGATTTTATCTAACTCTTATGCCATATATACTTCCATCAATGTCTGATACCTTTGTCCTTTAATCAATTGTAGTTCTTGGAAGTCTTTTCCCTAGGTATGTACTTCATCCATCAAACCAAAATCTTGATTCAAAATGGCCACTAGCCTACCCGAATTATCCTACATGTGGTGTAGCAACTTTAGATTTCCTTGTATAATCTATACACCTTTTTCCTCAAAACTCTCTTGCCACTAATAACAAGATTTCAAAAATGGGTCTAATTGTACTAATATATTGTCCCTTCTCTCCAATGATGCATTCAAGGTTTCCTCAAGATTTACAAGATTTAAGGGACCAACAATTTTTCTTAGATATCCCTTTAGGATCTCATTTTGTCTCCAAAGTGTTATCAACTCTGCCCCATCCTTTTCCAAGTGCCTAAACACTTCTTTAATTCCCATTGTGACCATCAACTTAGCAATTTCCGGTGTAGGTTTTCCAAGCATGACCTCCCTAATTTGATAATCTCTTTGAATCAATTCTTCAACATTTGTATGTGGAGGAGGAATAGCCACATGAGCAAATAAGTCATAGTTCTGATCACTCATGATGAAGGTGATGGGGACATGACCCAAGAAAAAAAGAACACCACAAAAAAGGGGAATATAATTATTATCAAAAGTGATATTCTATTACATCTAGTACAACAAAAATAGACTCCACAATATCCCCTATGGGCTTACAATGTTATCCAATTCTAGAGAAAACCCTTCTCATAGTACCTTCTCCCAATCTCCACCAAAAACTACCTTTACAATGCCAAAAATGTCCTTAAGTAGATGAAATTTGGTTTAGGGTTAGGAATACATTTTAGAGTATGCGATTTGGCATGCATTGCCATAATAGAAGGTTCTAGAAAACACATCAAAAGTCAATGTAAAATTAGTAGAATTCAAAAATGGTAGTCCAACTTTTTTGGAGGCATAAGTTTTGATCTGGGACTCCAATTGACAAATTGTTTACATTTCTAGAAAGCTCTCCAAGTTCTCTATAGCTCTATGGACAAGCTTTTATTGTCCCCCATTTTTGGATACATAAAATGTAGATTAGTGCCTCAACTCTCACTTTTAAGTGCTCTTAGGATGTCTCTAGGCAACATAAAACTACAATAACTTTCAAATTGTAAAGCCTTTTGACCTGATTCTTTTTCTAGAGTGCTTTAAATTACAAGTATAATCATCCCTCCAACTTAAACTCTCTAATTGATTGTAATTATGGCTCAATTAAAAAATAACCTTTTTTCAACATTGGCATAGATCTTGAGGTGCTCAAAAACTCTAACCCAAAAAAACAATAGTGGAACTATGAGAGTTAAAATCTTTATTTGACCCAAATGGGTATCCATAAATGAAAACACTTAAAACAAAAACTAACACTAAGCATATTTTTGGGTGATACAATATTTCCCTTACACCACTGGATTCTCCTACATTAGAAGGCTAATTCATGTGCATCCTTTGGTGGTGACTCAGGTTTCCTTAGAACTTCAAGTAATTCCATCTTATTCTCTTCCTTAGTGGTGAATTGTTGCCCTTTGTTTCCAATGACCTCTTTCCTCAACCATCTTGGCACATCCTATATTGGGGATTTGGCTTTTGATGATGAACAAGTTTTATCGGCTATGCTCTTTCCCTTATCTCCCCTTTTTGGAGTCTTCTCCTTTTGTAAGTGATTTGCACTGGGAGTCTATATTTCCATGGAGTCCATAGTCCTTACCTCTATGTCTTGGGAAGCCTACTAAGGGTACTCACTTATTTGTCCTTCCTCTAACACTTCATTAATGTATGCTTATTGTGGCTCTTTCCCTTGTTCTAATTGAACATGTTCTTCTTTGGTATTTGGAGGAAGAGTGGTAGCCAATCCCTTGTCTACAAAAAATGTAACATGAATAAGTGATGGTGGAGTTACTTTAGGTCCTTCTAGATTGGATGGAAATTGATTTCAATCCTTCTCCTATAGTTGATTAGTCAGAGTATCCCTTATTTTATCTCCAACCAACTCAGTGCTGATGGGCATGAAATCAAAATCTAACATTTGAAAGACATCAATGCCTTCAACATCCTGCTCATCTATCCATTGTTGCATTTCATCCTCAGAGGTTGCAGACTACATGGGTTTCTTTAGAATAGATGGTAGTGTAATTATGGAGCTTCCTCTCCGTTTTGATTCCATGGCTCTTGTGAGATGAGTCATTTGGTTTAAAGGTAGGTCATCCTCTTCATCCTCATCTTCCTCTTCTTCTTCTTTTGGGATAGCTTTTAGGAATAATGGGAAATAAATCACTCTCCTAGTGACCTTTTGTCTCCTCTTGACCAAAATCTTAATTTTTCTTCACTTAGGAGTAGAAGGGTAGACTTGTACCTCTTGTTGAGGTAGAGACATGTCTTGTACTTCTATATCAGCTTCTCCTTGGCCTTGTTCAGCTGGTGGCACTTGAGGATTGTCCTAGGCTTGTGTGACTTCCACATTCTCTAACCCTTGTATATTTTCTTCTCTTGGTTATGGAGGTGATTGAGCTACTTCCTCTTCTAGCTTAGCTTGTTGAGGAGAAGTTCTCTTCCTCTTACCTTTACCCTTTTGAGCCCTATAATATCCAACTTGTCTATCAAGTTGGTGCACCATTTTTGGTCTCACTAGGGATTGAGTTGTAAATGTGGGCACTATGACCTTAGCTCCTCAAACTTTTGTTGGGTTGTCTTGAGCATGAAAAATTACCACTTGAGGAATTGGATCAAGTTTGAAAGGTCTCTTGATCCAATCCTTTGTTAGATTGATAACATGCTTATCCCTATGATTAATATCTGAGTTTTCTTCCTTATCAACCTGAACATTCATGATAGGTCAGTTACCATTCTTGTCCCTATTGAACAATAGATGAAGAAGATCCTCCATATCCTATTGCCCTACCTTCAAAGGAATCTTTATCTTCAAAGCACTACCTTCTAGATATAGAGTCATCCTACAATAATCCCTTATATAGAAATCATAGTCATCTATTGCATTCATCCAATGATCCTTGATTGCATATTCACGCTGAAATGTCTTGCTAACCAAATATTGTACCCTTCCAATGTTATCAAAATAGATCTAGGGAGAATTATATTATCTAAGGGATATTGATCCAATTCAGGCTCAAAAGATGGAATTTCTTGTCTTCAAACTACACAGAAGGTCCCTATAGTAATAGGCCATACACAACATATTTTATGTTGCTTCTTGAATCTGTCATATGTAGACAAGAGTTGTCGAGTGATCTCTAGTAGAATGAGTCTATTACTAGGATACCTAGGGAGCTTCTTGGGGTTGATAGTTGTACTTGCTATCGTGAAATATGTGAATGTTTGAAACTGGATGTAGTAGGCTCCAATCTTTAATATTTTAGCTATTCCCTCCTTTGACATCCTCTTTACATAAACCCCTTCAATGAACTAGATTATTGTGAATATAAATGCATCATTCACTATTTTGTATTCCTTGCTATGCTTTGGAAGCTTCTTCTTCACTAGTTAAGGATATACTTTATAGGACCATGCATTTGCATCTTGCATGCTACCCTTCTTATAAAGTCATGGATAATTTGTAACCCTTGTGTCTAACAAGTACACCAAGTATGACATCATGTAAAACTTTCAATTATTCTTAGTTGACACTAGTTGCTCATCCAAGTTCTCACTGAGAATTCAAGTCCAATTAATTAATATCTTTTCCATCTTGATAGTCTCAATGAAATTCACCATCCAAATATTTAGGTGCCACGATGTTGGCAACCTTATGACTCTACTCAAGAATATAATTGAATATCTAATATCTTCCTTCATATATCCTTTTGTCATGTTGACTCTGCCTACTTTACAACCTAGAGGAGTCTACTCAATAAGGTATAAGGACTGAATGATTTTGCAAGATTCATCAACATGTTCTCTATACCATCTCTCTACTTGGTGATAGGTCAATCTGATGAATTGATCTACCCTTAGAAGATGGAACACCTTATCTATGTTATTGGGTCAAAGATCTAGGATGATCTCTCCAGTTATTCTCTTCACAACCCTTTCTTCAAGAACATAGTTTTCCACAAGTGTCATAATCAATTCTGAGGATTGCACTAATACTGGATAGGATGCTATGTTAACAAGTCTTGCTAAGATCAAAGTAGATATCATTGGAGACCTTTTTATCAGTTTGTTGGATAATGGAAAGAATGTGCGCAAGTCTATGTGATCGAGTTTGGTGTCTTGGATCCATGAATAATCATCTTGAAAGTGTGACTTCATCAAAACACCTTGAAACTTGAATACCATAGGTTTGGGAAAAATATTTGTAGCAAGGGAGGATGATGAAGAAGCCATTGAATCTACACATAAATAATTTTGATTAGTGTAGAGTTGAAGATAAATTGATTAACACAACCTTAAAACTAACATGAACAGAAACCAAAAACCTAATTGCTCAAAAATATTTAAAAAACCTAGTTTCATCCTTTATATGGAAAAAAAGGGTGCACCTCATGCACCTTTGAGGTGCACCTGGTGCACCTTTTCTCCCTTGGTAAACCTTTATATGGGGTGTGCACCAGTGGAGCTCAATAGTTGCACTCATGCGCACCCTATTTACAAGGTGTAAATCTTATACAAATGTTTTAAGGTGTGCAACAATGCACCTAAGTAGGTGCGCTATTGCACACCTTTAGTACTCAAATATTTCTAAGTTTTTTAGTTTTTAAAGGTTTTTAATTTTAAAAAAGGTTTGCAACTATTGACCTAACTAAGTACACAATTGTGCAACTTTTTTGGATGTTTAATGTTTGATTGTGTCTGTATGCAAGTGGGAGCAAAGGACTGGAGACATGGAGTAGCACACTTGTGTGAAGTGTGGAGCTATGACGTGAGAGCTAGAGGAAGAAAAATAAAAAATAAGGAGGTAAGGAGGGTCCCTAGGTTATATAGACCTAGGACCTTAGGTAGCTATTGGAGGTGCACAACTGCGCTAGTGTACTGTTGTGCAGCTACACACTATCCTACAAAGAGTGCTTTCTTTAATTATTTGGCACACTAGCACACTTGGATAGGTGCGCTGGTGTGCCATTTTTATTTTTCAAAATGACTTAGCCTCTAGAATGATGATTTTTGGGATCTAAGTTTTCAAACCAATACCTATATTTGATTAGAAACACTAGATAAAACCCTAAAAAGACTTAGACCGCACACTAGGGATCTAGAAAGACAAAAAACAAAGTAGGGGGTCCCCATTTTTGCATTGCAAAACTACAATAGGACTTACAAACATTCAACTAAATATCACCATGAAAAGGGATTTAAAAATAAGACTGTTAAGTCCACTAAATTAAGAGATTTTCTACTATAATGGTTAGAGAGTAACACTAAGATAATCTATTTAAAATAAAAACTACCTTTACTTGATTAGATCTCCATTTTTCTCATTCTTTGTCCTCTATCCATCCTCTTTATTCCTTCTAACTAATCTCCTCACATAAACATCAACTTTGCACTTCACTTGCTAGATCTCACAATAATTTTCTACTTGGGTTCACCTTCTATCTTCTTCTTTACACTGAACTTGATCAATAATAATGAACATCATGTTAATCCCTTAAATAGACAACTATATTCTGCTTCACCAAAATTTCCTAACTTTTATTGCTTAATCATAGCCATCCAATCTTTATCCATCTCAAATTCATTGATTCTAAGCACTTGGGTATCATGCTTTCATCTTGAACTTTATGCTTCATTTCAAATCATTAAATATCCTTCATCAAATCTTCTTTAAATTTCTTCAGTCATATATCTCATAACTAACTTTATCCTTATCTTCAAAACTTCTCAATCAATCCACATTTTCATCAAATGTTGGACTAAAATAAATTCTTTGCTAAACTATTCTTCTTTGCCTTTCTTAATCAACACTACACTTTCTTGATCGATACTAATTCCAATTAACATTATTCTTTCTTGGTTAGTAATTCTCTTCCTTTATTCACATTACATGCACTTGATTATAACCATAATAGCTTTGTGACCATTAGTCTTTCATTCACCAACCAAAACAACTTGCTAGGTGCAACTTACTAGTTCTTTGTCTTCTCACTTCACGACTTCATAACTTTCTTATACATGATCTAAAAAGTTAATCCAATCATGTAAAACAATCAAGTCAACATTATATTGCCAAAGTCTAACTCATCAATTTCCCATTGAAATCCATACAATTAATAATACTTTCTTCATCATCATATTTTCTTCAAATCCTTTTCATCAATCAAATCTTCTTCATCAATCAAATGATATGGCACTCTACTAAATTAGCATAATGTCTTACTAATTAGACTTGACATCAATAAAAAAAGAATAATTGATATGACTCTTTCATATATATTATCAATATTATTAGTTGGGGCTAACAATCTCCCCAATTAGCATTGATGGCAACACATTATTACATATTGTTACATTATGAAACAATACCATCACACCACCATAGAGATCTCCCACACCAACTTCATTAGGTTCTCTTTTCTTCATTAGGAACTCTTGCTTGATCTATAAATTTCATTATTAGATGTTAAAACATTTATCTATGGAGAATGCCAAAGCTACCAACACACCTTTGCTTGGTCATTTCAAAATTGACTATGGAGATGTGTCAAAAAAAACAAGAATAGAAGGATAAGATGTCCAAGGTACCTTATGCTTCAGCTATAGGGAGCTTAATGTATGTCATGGTATGTACTAGGCCAGATATTATACATGCAGTGGGAGATGTTAGTAGGTGTATAAGCCATCCTGAGATTGAGCATTGGAATGCAGTCAAATGGACTCTCATATATTTGAGAGGAACATCTAGTAAGTGTTTACATTTTGGGACCTCTACTACTAATTTACAAGGCTACATTCACTCAGATTTGGAAAGGGATCTTGATACCATGTAGAGTACTATAGGATATGTATTTACTATTGGTGGGTCAATAGTGGGTTTAATTTCTTAGTTACACAAGGTTAATGATTTATCTACTACAAAAGAAGAGTATGTTACTACTAGAAAGGAAGCCAAGGAGATGATATGGCTCTAGTTCTTCATGGAAGAATTAGGACACCCATAGAGGGATAATTATTTGTTTACATATAGCTAGAGTGTCATTCATCTTGCAAATAATTCAGCTCTATATTCAAAGAAAAAGCACATATAGTTACAGTATCATTTCATTCAGTCAATTTTGAATGATTGATAGTTAAATCTAGAAGATATGTTTACAAAGGTAGTTACAAGGGAGAAGTTTATCTCCTCTTTAGCTTTAGTTAGTCTTCTTGACTGAATAGAATAAAAGAGCAATAAATTCCAAGTGGTTTTAAACTCCAATGGGAGCTACAAGTTTAGTGATGTTATTATTAGTCTCCAAGTGGGATATTTTTGTGATGTAGAGCCTAATTAGGCTCAGAGATTAATTTTTCTCCACTTTACTTGGTACAGTTTCCCCCCATATTTTACTACAAGAGTTTGGAGGAAGCTCCCCAAGATCTGGTGGTCAAGGGACAAAACCTCTTATGGGTTCCTAGGGTAACAACATAGGTGAGGTCAAAGGATAGTGCCCCTTGTAGAGTGTTGGGATCAAAGGCTCTAGGTGAGCTCCTTATCATGATACAAGATAGGGTCAAGGTTTAGTGCACCAAAAGCCAAAAATGAATTTAATATTATAAAAGGTGCCAAGAGTTATATTTTTATATTTCTTGGCTTATTCAAGCCCTAATTTATTAAGTGCCAAAAAATATTGTATAAACTAGCTTAGGGATAGAGATTTTATATGTATGATGAGATTGTAGCTTCTTGTGATGGTAATGAGTTGTAAGGGATTCTGGATTGTAATCAATCTATAATCACTAGATAATAATAATTAGGGTAAACTTTAAGAAATCATCCTCTTGAAAAGGATATAAAAATATTGGTGAATCTTTCATTATTTTGAAAAATTAAAATAATTTCTTTTATTAATTGGTGAATCTTACATTCTTTAAATATTTTTAGAACTAAATTTTATAAAAATGTGGTGATTTTAAATATTTTTAGTTACTAAATTATTAGCCAAAACTTTCTAAAATTAGCCAATTGATGAAAATTAGCCACTTAAAAATACCCTGATAATAATATTGGACTCATTGTTTGGTGGACATAGTATATGGATTAAGTGAACCACATTAAATATTTGTGTATTGTGTTCTCTTCTATATGATTTATTAATGCAAGAGGATCCAATAATGTAAGGGCAATCTTGTATCACCCAAAAATATTCTTAGTGTTAGTTTTATTTAATGTGTGTTTATTTTTGGATACCCATTTGGGTCAATTAGAGATTCCAATTCTCATAGTTCCACTATTGGTTTTTTGGGTTAGTGTTTTTGAGCATCTTGGGATATGTACCAATGCTAAAAATAGGTTATTTTGTAATTGTGCAATAACTATGATGAGTTTTAGTGTGTAAGTTGGAGGGATTATTATACTTTTAATTTAAAGAACTCCATACTTTTAATTTAAAGAACTCCATAAAAAGAATTAGGTCCAAAGGCTTTATGGTTTGAAAGTTAATGTAGTTTTAATCAAAGTTAGATTTGAGGCATTAAATGGACTTGTACAGGCCCAAAAAATGGGTGATGAGAAAACGTATCTATAGGGCTATAGAGTGCTTCAAGAGCTTTTCAAAAATGTAAACGGTTCGTCAATCAAAGTCCTAGATCAAAAGTTATGCCTCTCAGAAGTTGGACCACCATTTTTTAGATTCTTCTAAGTTTGCATAAACTTTTGACATGTTTTCTAGAAGCTTCTATTTTGGTGGTGGATTCTAAATGGCATATTCTCAAATTCATTCCTAACCCTAAACCTAATTTAGGTTACTTGAGGTCATTTTGGGCATTGTAAATGCAATTTTATGGAGTTTGGGAGAAGGTATTGTGAGGAGTGTTTTTCTCTAGAATCAGACAACATTGTAAGCCCCTAGGGCACATCATTTAGTCTATTTTAATTGTACTAAATGTAATAGCATATCACTTCTAATAATAATATTCCCCTTTTCTTGTTGTGTTCATTTTGTCTTGGGTTGTGCCCTCATCAAGTAGTATTGGAGTAGGTTTTCCAGAGTGTGTAGATAAAGCGTTGACTGTGAGGGAGTTTGCAACAAGACTATTTGGTTGTGGGTTTTGATATGGTGAGAAGATTCCTCCATGAAGGGAGTGTGGTGGAAGGGCCAAATTTTTTGTGAGGTTAGAGACCTCCAGAGATAAGTTTAGGCATTGCAAGAGGAGATTCCTAGAGGGATGAATATTATCATAGGTGAGGAAAGTAGAAAATGAAGAAGAAGGAAATATTATGTAAGAAGGGGAAGGAGATGGAGAAGTCCTAAACTAGTTGGAGGAGAATACTTTTATGGCCATTTCCAAGCTAGGAAAAAGACCTAAAATTCACGTTGCCATGTTTTTGGGAAATCTAAGCCCAGATGAGATGATCGATTGGATCAATAAGCTAGAGGAATATTTTGAGTATGAGGATATTGGGGACCTTGATAGGGTTAAGTTTGCAAAGGTGAAAATGAAAGGCCATGCCAAAATCTAGTGGCAAGAGATTCAGGTAGAAAGAAATAGAAGAGGAAAGGAGAAAATTACAAGATGGTATTGAGTGGTGGACAAACTAAACAAGCAGTTCATTCTTATCAATTATGAGCTCAATTTGTTCAAGAAGATGTAAAGGTTAAATAAAGTGGGAAAATCTATCTAGTAATACACAAAGGAGTTTTACTAAGTCCTTATTAGGATGGGGCATGTGGAAGTAAACAAGGAGATGGTTTCCCATTACCTTAATGGGTTAAGACCTAGCATTCAAGAGGAGTTAAGTCTAGTTAGAATGACTAGCATTGAAGAGGCATACTAGTTTTCCTTGCAAGTTGAGGAGAAGTTTAAAAAAAAGTTTTATGGAAGCCAAAGAGGGTGCAATCAAGGAGGAAGGGGTAGTGGTAGGTCATTTGAAGGCTAAAATGAGAATGACAAGAAAAATAAAGATGTGGGTATGAGTTGAAACCAAAGAAATGAGGGTTTCAACTATTATCATAATCAAAACTTTAGAGATCAAAGAGGAAGAGGTAGAGGGCATGGACAAGGTTCACAAAGAGGAGGCTTCTAGGGTACCTATTTTCATTGTAATGAAGAAGGTCATCATACCTACCAATGCCCTCAATGCCAAGGAAGGATAGATAGGAGAACTGATGATCAAGCAAGGGTTGCTCACGTGGATGATGATGCACAATCATTGATGCAGTGCAAAGCACAAGAATCCATAAAATATATGTCCTAGACTCCAACAATATAACCAAATAGTGGAAACACAATAGCAAGAAGCAACAATGCAAGATCTGATACCAAACTAGAATTCTTGATTTATAAAATATAACTAATTACATGCAATATGCCTGGCTATAAGGCCTTCTAGTTTAGGGCCAAATACAATAGAAATTACAAAATCAGTTTTGCAAGATCCAAAAAGATCTAACTTACAACCAATTTCAGCTAGTCTAGATACACAACTAGATGAGAACACCAAGAAAAATCCACACTTGTACCAGTAGGTCCACCAAGAAATCCTCTATTTCCTAAGGCACAACTTTAGCTCTGCAAATTTGCATCTATCCTTCACTCCTCCCTCAAAATCCATAACTAAAAGACTTTAAAGGGCCCATAATTATACCAATCTAAGACACAAGTCTACCTAGAACACAAATTAAATACAAATACATAAATTAAGTGCCACAAGTCGGTTTACAACAACAATTAAATGTCTAGAAATCAATATCTGAGAAAAATCATGATATCTCCTAGCTTAGAATCAATTAGAACTCTTGCTTCAAATTTTAGGTAGAAATATAGGTCTTTTATAACCTCTTAAATTCACAAATGCTAATTTTACAAGGAAAACTGCACATCCATCTTGAAAGTCGCACAGAGTAGACTGTCATGTGAAAATGCCAGAAATAGATACTTTGAGAGAATTTCCATATCTACCAACCTATAATGAATTAGGAATTATGGTTATGATATAAGGAATTAATCTAGGCTATGTTAGATCCTTAAAGTGTGTAGCCTCTCATTCATTAAGTATAATTAGTTATATAGTTTGCAACAAGCATCAAGAAACCAAAAAAATATAGTTCCAACAACAAGGTAGAACGACTAAAGCTTCAACTTAATCCATCTAATCTCTATGCAATCATGAGGAAAGGTTCCCCAATGCATCTCCAACACATCCCTAACCTAGAAAACATAGCTCCACCAAAATACAAGTTTGAAATTCCTCAACACTTAACCAAAATCCCTCCAAAAATGTAGGATTGTAGGAAAGCCTAGGACGCTCTTGCATCTGACACCCCAGGTCCAAAAAGATGATCTAGAAACTAGAAGAACATCTTCTAGAATTTAGCACATAAATATCAAATTGGTTCTTCACATACACATCCTCCAAGTCTTCAACTTGTACACTCTTTCCCTTTTTTTTCTTCTTCTTCTTCTTCAAATCCACCACATGTGTTCCATAAGTCTACTTTCCATGCTGATGTCCAACCTTCTTAGAATCTACCAACTCAATTCAGCTACCAATACTTAGGTTCCTCCTACCAAGCTCTTAATTCTACAAAGGAATTAGGGAAAACTTCCTACCACCTTTCTCAATAGTAAACACATTTCTAACACAATCATGCATAGCCTTGTAATCATACTGCCAAGGTCTGCTAAGTAACATATGACAACTGTTCATATCCATAATATCACACAACACTTGATCCTTTTACTACCCAATCTAGAAATCAACAAGGCACTTCTCTCTTACTTCCAAAGCATGCTCACCTTGCAAGTAGCCACTTTGATAAGGACAAGGATGTCTCATTCTCTTCAAACCAAGTTTTTGAACCATCTCTTCAGCAACAAGGTTAGCAATACTACGACCATTCACAATCACCTTGTAGACTTTACCACTAGACTTATAAAAAGTCCTGAACAAACTCTTTCTCTAAAAAAATCCAATGTCCTCTCACCAATCAGTACTTGCTAAGTGAGAAAAATCTCTCCTTCCTTAGGCTGACTATCCTAGACTACAACCTCATTCACAATAGCAGTTGTGCTACCAATTGGATATTCATAAAATATATGCCTTTCTTGACCATACTTGAAAGAATTACCTCTAAACCCACCTCCACGTGTCCTCTTTTTTTGATCAACATGTTTTGATTCAAATTCTTCTTTTGGTTTAGCTTGTGCCAAATTATCTTGCTTTTCCTTCCCTTAGGAACTACCTTGATTCTTCATCTTTAGCTTCTCCTCTACTCTCAAAGCATATTGATAAGCACACTCAACTAAAGAAATATTCAACCTACCAACCTCACCCTGAATATTGAATCTCAAAACATTAATATAGTGCATTACCTTCTCTTTTGAAAATTCTCTATGCCTAGACTGAATAGTCAACTTGTAGAACTCCTCTATATAATCTTTCATAGTCACATCATTCTATTTCAGATTTTGCAATTTCTTAAACAACTCAAGTTCATAATCAATAGGAATGAACTTAGTCTTCAACTTAGTCATCATCAATTTCCATCTAGTGATCTTCATTTTACCTTCCTCTTCTCTATCTCTTTGAAGTTCTTTCCACCAAAGAGGCAGCATGTCCCTTCAACCTAGTTTGTGCCAACCTTACTCGAAGTGGATCCTCAATATCCTCAAGCTCAAATTATTCTTCTAATTCACCAATCCAATCAATCAAGTCTTTAGGATTCAAAGTACCTAAAAAATTAGAAACCTCCATCTTATGCTTCACCCTCAACTGAGATCTAGGCCTAACAAACTGACTAGCCTTAGTTCTAATAGGTCTCTCCACATGATTAGTTCTATCCTCACTATTAGACCTAGTAGTTTTAAAGTCTTCAAAAACTTCCTCATAACTTCCTTTAGTACCCACATGTCTAGGTACATGACCCAAAGCACTTACAATTTCAGCAGTAATGTCACTCTTCATTAATGCAATCTTAGATCTGAATTTTGCTCTCATCTTTTTTGAGATCAATTCTTCTACAATATCACTAAGATTAGAAATTTCCCTAGGGTCCAATCTTCTTGGAGAAATCTTCCAAAATTTTAGCAAACCCTAAACAAAAAATCCACCAATCAATAAGGTCAATCAGCCACAAGATCAACCTTCTTCAACCCAAGTCCTTGTGTAAATTGCCTCAACTTCAGTGATCTATCAACACACTCAGGAACAACATTCACTTTGATACCACCTGATGTAGTGCAAGGTAGGAGAATCCCCAAAGGAGATGTCCTAGCCCCTAGAAATATAACCACACAATGAAAAAATAATAGCAAGAACCAACAATGCAAGATCTAATACCAAAATACAATACTTTATTTATAAATATAATTGATTACATGCAATATGCCTAGCTATAAGGCCTTTTGACTTAGGGCCAAATACAATAGCGATTACAAAATTATTTTTGAAAGATCCAACAATATCCAACTTAAAACTAATCTTAACTAGTCTAGATACACAATTGGATAAGAACACCACGAAGAATCCACACTTCTACCCATAGGTCCACCAAGAGATCCTCTAGTTCCTGAGCCACAACTCTAGCTTTGCAAATTCACATCTATCATTTAATCCCAAAAAAAATCCATAACTAAAAGACTCAAAAAGACCCCTACTTGTACCAATCTAATCCAAAAGTTTTCCCATAACAAAAATTAAATACAAATACATAAATTAAATGCCACAAGTTGACCTGCAACAACAATTAAATATCCAAAAATCAATATTTGAGTAAAATTGTGATATCTCCTAGCTCCAATTGAATTAGAACTTGTTATTCAAATTGTAGGTAGAAATATATGTCCTCTATATCACATTAAATGTGTAAAAGCTGATTCCCAAAGGAAAAGTGCACATCCATTCTAAAAGTCACACATAACAGACTATCATATGAAACTACTAGAAATTGATATTCTAGGAGAATTGCCATATCTACCAACCTATAATGAATTATGAATTGAATTCTTGAAAAAAGGAAGTACTTAGGCCCTCTTCAATACCTAAAGTGATAAACCTCTCATTCATTAAGGATAATTAGTTATATGCTTTGCAACAAGCACCCAAAAACTAGAAAAAAACATAATTCCATCAGCAAGGTAGAACGACTAAAACTTCAACTCAATCCATCCAATCTCTATGAAATCATGAGGAAAGGTTTCTCAATGTGTCTTGAAAACATCCATAACCATGAAAACATAGATCTTTGAAAATCCAAGCTTGATACTCCTGAACACTTAACCAAAATCCCTCCAAACATGTAGGATTGCAAGAAAGTGTAGGATGCTCCTACATTAGTCATCACATTTAGAGGATGTAGAAAGAGGAGAGGTTCTAGTTAATGAAAGGTTCTTGTTGAGTGATGAGATTGAACTTGGACAAAGGAGGAGTTTTTTTTGTACTAGGTGCAAGTGTGAGGGTAAATGTTGTGATGTGATTGTTGATGGTGAGAGCACTGACAACTTGGTGTCAAAAGAAATAGTCTTAAAGCTAAAGCTCAAGAGGGAGAAACACCCCCATCCCTATTAGATTTCTTGGGTGTAGGATGATCATAAAGTCTTGGTTAGTGAGCAATATTTGGTAAAGTTCAAGATTGAGAATTACCATGATAAGGTAGTCTATGACATCATCTCAATGGATTTCTATCATTTATTATTGGAAAGGTCATGGTAGTTTGATATTCATGCTATATATGATGTGTTGGTGTTTGAAAATGTTACCCATTTCCAATTACCCTGATGAGAACAAAGAACATCTAGGGGTAGCTAACTCCCATTTTCAACATGCCCATTCAAACACTAGGCCAACTATAAGGCTAGACCCTTCTTCTTCTTCAAGCTCTACAAAACCTAGACGGGTAGACCTATAGATTCTTTATATGGTACCAGTTGTCAAAGCATACACTGAATCTATTATGAAGCAGATAAAACCCTTATTTCTCCTGATGACTCATGAAATAACATCAATCTACAATAGCTAAATGTAGATCTAGGATATTCATAAGCTGAGTGAGGGCATTCTATTATAGCTCTTCAACATGAAAGGGAAAATAATTGATTGTTGATGTTGATGTTCAACAAATCCTCAAATATGTAGCAAAACCTAATGATCCTGCAACTGATCAATGCCTAATCCATTGGGCAATTCCATGAATTGAAAACATACATCTGTGACATCAGGACATATTTTGTATACCCAGACATCAGATCTATCTAATCACCTTGTGATTTAGACATCAATGTTCATTTAGATCTCATTCTTACAAAATATCCTTCTCAAGTAACCATCAACCTTGTTAAACATATCAAGCATTTACTTGGCCCTTTGGTCCAACAGAAAAATACATTAAACATACACCCTGAAAGGGATGCAAATGGGTCTCAGATCTTTGTTCCAAAACCACATCAGACTTACAGATTGCTGAGACAGGAGACAAGACACAAAATGAAGCTAGTAAAACTATTGCTCATATGTATTCATTTTCTTTGAAAATATACATTCAGATGCATGAAATTAAAACATGAAACAAACTAATGTATCAGAACTATCTGTATTATCTGCAATACTGCTGTTCACATGAGAGAAATTGTTGAAGAATGGAGGTGGAATCACAGTTTTGGATCCAAAGGAATGGTCTCACAGAATGACTGCAAATTCTCTACCAACAGTGTTCTTCCAGTAACAAAAAACTGGAACCCTTGAAACAATGAAAGATAGAAAGATATAGCAAAGGAAAGAATCTCGGATCTGATCTTCACGTGACAAGTGTCCATTTGAAATGCAATCCTCTGTAATTGAAAAACTTCTTCCTTCCATCTCCCATTTTGATCTGATCTTGTTTCATCATTTCTATTACTGACATGCACAATATCTCTATTGAAATGATGAAACCTTGCTGAGTCACCAAAATACCTGATTTACCCATTGAAATGCTTGGCAAAAATCAGGTTAAATTGAGTTAATGTGAGAAAAGTGAACTCCAACCACATTCCTACCAAGTTTTACTGATCCCCTAACTGGATTTTTAGTTTTTTACCCATTCCATTGAGAAAGCCCCAAAATTCATGTTTTTGGCTATAGCTCAAACTAGGAAGCACCTGTGCAAAAATTGACTTCAAAAATGGAAAATTGGATTCTCACGATTCCAACGGTATATGATAAGGCATATCTAGCCTCTCGAAAACGCCTGAAATCTTCATTTAAAAAATAGTCCTCTGGTAGAGACATCAGGTCTACACATATAAATTTAAATTTCAAAAAATTTTAAAAAGTCTAAGGTTAGACCTATAGAGAATGATCCCTCTTTTAAATTTAAAAGAGTTTGCACGCATCATTTTTTTGAAAAACAATTTTAAAATGAAAATTTTTTAAATCATTTTATTTTTCCATCCCCTCCAAATTCGTGGTCAACCTTTGTTTGACCAATGGCACATGTCACTTCTTGATTGGACACTTGATTTGCACCAACCACCATGTGTCATCTTCTCGCTAACTTGCTATGCTAAATCTTGTGCATCTTCTGCTTGGCGAGTTAGCGAGAACCATGAGATCTTCCACGTGGCGCAATATGGTGCACTCCTGACATTTGCTTGCCACATTATAACCCAGTCAGTCTATCACTGCCACTTGTCACCATTTGATTTGCTATTTTCTCTTAGCGGGGCCCACGTTGTATTTTGAATCTTGCCGAAATTTAGAGATTTCTTGGCAACTTGCTACCTCGCTAGCCGAATTTTTTAAGATTTCTTGACTAGCGAAGTAGCGAGGGGTCAGATACTTTCATTTTTCGATCGCCTACAACTTGTTTGCTTTTCTGTTTAAAATATTGCGTTGGCTTTCTCCTCCAAACGTCATCACTGGGCCCATGACATGCACGCTGGCTTCCAAAAGCCTTCCACTTCAATTCACAATGAAAGGTGAGTGCTTTAGTATTTAAACTATAAAATAGCTTCTCCACTTACCAATGTGGGATAATGCTTTTAGTCTTTCCTGTGCATGAACTCCGTGCATTGATTTGATGCACGAGCTGTAGCATTCTTTTCCTTGTTACAGATGCCCCCTTTTTGTATGCCTACGGGTTCTCTCTTTAAAGATGTGGCCCTTCTCTTGGGCGGCTTTCTCTTTTTCTTCTCAACTGCCTGTGCTTCTCTCTTTATGATGTCATAGCTTAACTTTACTTCCCCTGCGTGAGGTTCCTTTGTTGGTGGCCCCCATCATTGAACCTACACATTTTCCTCTTTTACTTACTCTGCCTTCTTTTACCTATGTGAGCTTTTTATGGCATGTGATGATTTTCACTGTTGGCATTATGATACATTTTTGTCATTAGTTACAACACTTATTGGATTCTGAATGCTTACCGAGCTCTCACCGGAAGATAAGCTTTACCTAGTTCTCAGTGTTTACCGAATAATCAAGGTGAACAAAGAAGTCAGTGTTTACCGAGTAATCAAGGTGAACAAAGAAGTCAGTGTTTACCGAGTAATCAAGGTGAACAAAGAAGTCAGTGTTTACCGAGCGATCAAGGTGAACAAAGCAGCTAGTGTTTACCGAGTGTTCAAGGTAAAGAAAGGAATCAGTTTTGACCGAGTAAAGATATACTAAGATGTAACCGAGAACATCATGATAACTGAGCTCCTGAGGTTATCAAGGAAATTAATTTTTACCGAGCTCAGACGGATATCAAGGAAACTAACTATCACCGAGTCACAAGGTTCTATCAAGTGTTTTCTTTGATCACTGAGCTACAGTTCAGATAGAAGTATTCACCGAGTGACATCTCTTCTACCGAGTCTCCAGTGGTTACCGAGTTCAGAACTACTCAAAGTGTTTAGTATGAACCGTGCCTTCACTTCTACCGAGTGCATGACGATGCCGAGTAACGCAGTGGACGTCGAGTATCAGAAGGACACCGAGTCAGTTCAGTGAACCCAAGTTTTTTTACCTTGGGCCGACTTTGTATAGAGATTTGCACTTGTTGTTTTGGCCGACCTTGCATGTATTGTTTAGCCGACCTTGCATGTATTTTTTATATGGATGGTATATATATGTAATGTATTGTATCATTCATATATAGATGTTATGCCAATGCTAATGAATAAAAATGTGAAAGTGTGAAAGTGTGAAAGTGCGAAAGAAATACATGTGTACGAAAGAATGTGGGCTGAATTGTGAAGATATTCAGCAAGGTCAAATTTTGGAGCAAAAAAGTTTTATCTATCACATCAAGGTGAATCAGAGCATAGCGGATCTTATCAGCAATCAGTTGTAATCAGATCCACTGTTTCATTCTAACAGGTGAATCAGTTTTTGTAAATCCTTTAACAAGGTAGACTTAACAGTCTTTTGTAAATCACCTAACAGAGTGCATACTTTATTGTATGTTTGAAAATCCTCTAACAAGGTGGATCTAGCAATCCTTTGTGCTCCTAATAGGGCAGATCACTAGAAGTGGTCATTGTAAGCCTTAACCGGACAACTTCATACTGCAGTAACGAAGCTTGTGGGTTTCATCCCCACCCCAGTTTTACTTTCTATTTGGAAGGTTTCTGGGTCACCAAATCTGTGTGTTCAAGTGTTGCAAATGATTTTGTTTCATGCTTATAGTAGGTTACTTGGATGAATGGTGAATATATAAGCATACAGTTTTATTGTTTAAAATTTTAGAAGTTACTGATTCACCCCTCCCCTCTCAGTAACTTGTCATATCTTGAATATTTCCAACAATTGGTATCAGAGCTTTAAGGTTCTCAAGATAAAAGTCTCACAGCTTGAGCAAAGATCAAAGACAATGGAGATATTCAGACTTGACAAAACTATTGAGAATGAAAAGCTAGATCTGAAAATGGCCATGGCTCAACTCAATGAAGCAAAAGAGAATCTTTCACAATCCTT
This sequence comes from Cupressus sempervirens, assembly GCA_028749045.1. Classification (NCBI taxonomy): domain Eukaryota; kingdom Viridiplantae; phylum Streptophyta; class Pinopsida; order Cupressales; family Cupressaceae; genus Cupressus; species Cupressus sempervirens. The sequence continues at coordinate 690,185,360 of CM053791.1, read as the reverse complement.
GAAAAGAAGAAAAGAACTTGCAAAGCAAATGAATGACCATCAGTATGTTGAAGAAAAGATTGAAGATCTCTCACCATCAAATAGTTCAGATGAAGCTGATAAAGCAATTAAAGAACTCTCAGAAAAGAATGGATCTCTGCAGGAAGAAGTAAGAAAGCTCAAAAGGGAACAAGGAATCCAGTCCATCAGGCTATGTGATATCTTGGAGCAAAGGAACAAGGCAGCTGAAGACTTAGAGGTAAGGAATAATCAATCCTCTCAGCTTGAAAATCTTGTAACTCAATTATCTAATGCAAATGAAGAAATTATGAATCTGAGATCTGAGAATGAGAATTTGAGAAATGACTTAATTACTGAAAGACAAATCAATGCAAGCTTACAAAGTGATCTAATCTCTGAAAAACAAGTCAATGAGAGAATGGTAAAATCTCAAAAGGACATGGATCAATTGAATCTACAAAATGAAGAAAACTTTCATAAACAAAATGGTAAAGCAGGCCTTGGATACAAGGAAGAAGGTGAATCCTCCAAACAGGGTACTCAAAAGAATCAAAAACCTAATTGCAGCCACTGTGGTAAGTTAGGTCATACATCTAATGGATGTTGGAGCAATGGAAAAAGCAAATTTAATGGAAAGTGCTACAATTGCAATCAGCATGGACACAAAGCCAATGAATGCAAAAGGAAACCGAAATTTGAAGGTAAATGTCACAAATGCCAAAAGCAAGGTCATAAGGCATCACAATGTAAATTCAAATCATTTAATCTAGCTGAACAACTTGTCAAAGAAATATTTGGTTGGGACTACAACACTTGGTGCAGATGTCATTATTGTGGAGAATATGGTCATACTGGCATAAACTGTGCAAGGCATCACCTAAGAAAAAGGGATACCACTGTAAGATGTTATACATGTACAGAACTTGGTCATATATCTAAAAACTGCATGAACATAAAGAAAGTCGAGGATGAGAAGAAAATCAAAATAGACAATATTCGGAAGCAAATGAAGCAGCAATGGATTCCAAAGTCTACCAAGCCAGATAATTCAAGTAATGGAATGGTCACTCAAGAAGTGAGTGACTCTCCCATTTCCAATTAAGACTCATCAGGATAAGACTAGGACTGTATCTACAAAGCAATATCCTAAGCAGTCCTAGAATGAAAATATGATCAAATCAGTATTTTAGATACATCAGGATCATGGTCGGTACATGACCTTACCGAGCTCAGTCGAGTTCAATAAGGCCTCTTTCACCAAGTTGCACTTACCGAGCATGGTTGGTTCTTCTCTTACCGAGTTAAGAGCAATTTAACCTATTTTCTTTTGGTCACCGAGTTGTGAAGTTTAAGCCGAGCTAGTGGATGACAGCCTGTCGATCGCAGCTACCTCCGTACTGAACATTAATGGCGAATTTTTCATCAAAAGGGCAGATTTCAACCTCATTTTTCACCGCGAATTCGAGATTTACAAAAAGATGGCTTTCAAGCGAATTCAAGTGAGTTGAAGAGATTTTCCAGCGAAGTATTCTTACGAAATCTTCTTACTCACCGAGCAGCAATGGCTTCCGCAAGCACTAGTAGCAGCAAGGCGAAGAAAGGATCCGAAATGCTTGTAAAGGGAACAGAATGGAAGGCACCGATGTTCAAGCTTGTTCCTTCCATCGCTGAATCACTCGACCCGCATGGAGCTCAATCACAGATTCCTCCAAAGGTACTTCTAATCAATGATATTCGTACTCATTTCAAGTGTACTATGCAAGAAATAGGGACACTAGATATGGATAGCACCCTAGCCGAGTTATGCATGGATGGAACCCTAAAACCTAAGTTCAAACATTTGGAAACCAAAGGCTTAACCCATATCCCACATCTGCCAAGAAGTTTCCAAGTGAAATGGGTGAGGTATATCTTGAGCCGAGTACATAATGGTCAGTTGTGGTTGGAACAACCAGTTTTGATAACCAAGAAGATGATTCACAAAATCACGGGTCTCCCGATGCTCAGCAAAGCCAAAACCACCAAAACCCTAGGATGGGATGAGTTACAGAAGAAAACCCAAGCTGAATGGGATGGCAGAGGTTTAAAGCTCAACAATGTTTCAGATATAGAACTGAAATTTGGTATTTATGTTATTGCATACAAATTGTATAGTTCCAGCAGGCTGAATAGTGTACCTTGCGAGGCTGTAGATTTGGCATACAAAATTGTGAAGAAAAATATGGAGTTTGACCTAGCTGATGTGCTATTAAAACAATTCAATAAAAACATGGAAAGCATAAGGACTGCAAAGACAAACCCTTGTAAATTTGGTTCTTTGCTAGTTTGTTTATTTTTCTATGTACAGAAATTCTTTCCATCCAAAGGTACAGTTGTATGGAGGAAAGATACTCCAATTTTGTATCAAATAAATGAATTCATAGTAGAAATGGGTATGAATTTTGACAAAGTAATGGACAATTATTTTGAAGATTTCAAGGAAAGGATGAACAACAGATTCAGAATACCTCCAAAACTTGTTGAAGAGTATAAGGATGATGTCTGTTTCATGGTTGACTGTGACAAGGTATACATACAGGCAGTTAGACCCCGAGTTGCATGGGTGAAACCTCTTCCATATGAGGTAAATATTGATAAAACAAGGGATATCATTGAAGCACTGGTAAATGAGCTAGTAGACCCAAGGCAATGAATTTTTGGTACTTATGATGAAGCAAAGGCCAGAATTGAACTGGAAATCAAAATTCCACAGGCCATCAGCAAAGGTAAAAGGAAAATGGCCAAATTGAAAACTGAAATGAGTTCTCTTATGGTCACCGAGGGAAAAGGTGAAGATAAAGAAAGTGAAGAAGAAGAAGAAGGAGAAAAAGAATCAGAAAAAGAGCAACCGGAAAAGAAGAAAGGCAAGGTAATCATTACCAAGCCCAAGAAGTATCCTACTACATTATTCACTCGAAGAACGAGAAAAGGTATTCAGGAACCTGTATTGGTCAAACCTGCACCTACATTCGAGCAAAGGCTCAAATCATTGGAAGAAGGAGTTGGCATCACAAATTTCAAGGCACTAAGATTTCAGACAAGGACTGATGCAGAGAAAATGCAAATTGAGGAACTGGTAATTAACAAAATGGGAAAATGGAAATACTCCCCGGACCAGATTGCTCCTCATATCTCTAAAGAACTACTGGAGAGAGTACAGCCAAGATGGGAGTTAGCCACCAAGACGATAAAAGATATATATGAGCAATCCCTGAAAAATCTTCAGCCTAGTCTCACTGGAGCAGAGGTAAAATCTGGATTGAAAACCTATGAAGGTAAAATGATGATCAGATTCCACACTTGTTTGGTTTTGATCAAAGATATAGAGCATGTTGTAAATGATGCTACAAACATGTGGAAAAACATCTATCATCTACATAAGCCCAGTGTAGACCCAGTAGAAATAAAGGATGATGACGGCGGCAGCAGCAGTGATAAATCAGATAGCACTCCATCCATCACAGTTACACCAAGAGAGTTGCATGCAATGATGGAAGAGAAAGAGGAAGAAGACAAAGAGGAAGAAGCTGAAGAGGAAGATAAGGAGGATGATACGGTAAAAATTGCAGCAACAGTTATTGCATCCCTTCCTCACTCCCCAGCCAAACCTGTGACATCATCAAGGTTGGAGTCAGGTTCAGCAGGTTCATCTATGCCAGATTTACCATCTACACCTGCCATATCTTAGCTCCAGGTATCATCAGTAGAAGTGACTACCACTTCATCTACCGAGCTGCATCCCTCTTCGACTACCGAGCTGCACCCCTTTTCATCTACCGAGTTAGCCTCCTCGACTCCATCATCATCAGTTGGTATTGCTGTAAGTTCTCAAATTTTGACAACTCAAATTTTTTCTACAATTTTGTCGCCATCTACTTTAGGCACAGTGAGCTCAGATACTATATTACCGAGTGTATCACCATTTTTTGCTAGCACTCAAATTTTTGACCCTGTACATACTTCTATTGGCACTCAAACCTCAAGCATCCCAATTTTTACTGCTAGTCCTTCTGTCTCTACTGTTGTGTCTATTCCAAAGGTCAAACCAGTCATCTCAGAAGTCAAACAAAAGCAACCATTAATACTTATGATCACTAGAAAGGAAATTCCTAAAGATATTGACTTAGACACAGAGATAGTAATTCCAAAGATTGACTTTGATAATGCTACCATTGAAGAAATGAGGTATGCTAGTCAACTTATTGAGAAAAAGGCTACTCAAATGCAGTTAAGATCAGAAAGGGATAAGGAATATAGGATAATTGAGGAAGCCCGAAACATAATTATTGAGGCTATAGGTGTTGATGTTGATACTTCTCAACACATTTTGATTCAACTGGAAGAGGCAGTTAATAAATTCAATGAAGATGCCTCCGGACAAGAAAAGCTAATTGAGCGTGCAGAAAAGAAATTTGATAATAAGGTATTAGGGCACATTGCCCAGAACATTGCAATAAATCAGGTTGCATTAACCTCAGTTTTGGCAGATATGGAAAATTCTTTTAATAATGTAACATCTCTTTTTGCTAAGCTTTGTGATGTTACCGAGTACACTAAAGGAATAAGAGAGAAACTAAATAAAATTGATGAAGATCTGAAGGTAAGCACACCGAACTTGAAGCTTGACCCTAGTTCAAGCTCATCTCATCACCTTAGAATCAAATTTTTGTCAGAGAAGTAGGCATAGCTGTTGAGGGAAGAGGCAAGGATCCGATCTACATTGATAGATATCCAAAACATGATCCTTCCCATCATGGATTCAATGTAGAAGCATATTGCACATTCAAAGACATTAATCCATGATAATAACTTCTCCATTGCAGATCATGTGATTGAACTTTTGGCTGAAGTTCAAATAGCTCTTTCCACCTGCAAAATTTTGCAAGAGAATTGGGATAAGACTCTCCAGCTTATTCTCCAGGTACATTCAGAGTTCATCTCTCATTTTGGTGTTTCTATATAAGTATATATATTCTTTTATTCTTTGGCATTATTGTCAAAAAGGGGGAGATTATTGTTGGATATGTATACTATGGGTGAATAAGTGTTTTCAGAAAAATTGTACAAAGGAAGAGATATACAGCTCATGTAAATAATGTATGTACATTCTATGGGGGAGTTGTATATAACAAAGCTATTCTATGGGGGAGTTGTATATAACGAAGCTATGTATATTCAGAATCAGTCATCAGCATGTCAGATAAATTTTGTCTCATAAGTGTTTTTGTCACTAATGCCAAAGGGGGAGATTGTTGGCATTATGATACATTTTTGTCATTAGTTACAACACTTATTGGATTCTGAATGCTTACCGAGCTCTCACCGGAAGCCAAGCTTTACCTAGTTTTCAGTGTTTACCGAGTAATCAAGGTGAACAAAGAAGTCAATGTTTACCGAGTAATCAAGGTGAACAAAGAAGTCAGTGTTTACCGAGTAATCAAGGTGAACAAAGAAGTCAGTGTTTACCAAGTAATCAAGGTGAACAAAGAAGTTAGTGTTTACCGAGTAATCAAGGTGAACAAAGAAGTCAGTGTTTACCGAGTGATCAAGGTGAACAAAGCAGCCAGTGTTTACCGAGTGTTCAAGGTAAAGAAAGGAATCAGTTTTGACCGAGTAAAGATATACTAAGATGTAACTGAGAACTTCATAATAACCGAGCTCCTGAGGTTATCAAGGAAATTAATTTTTACCGAGCTCAGACGGATATCAAGGAAACTAACTATCACCGAGTCACAAGGTTCTATCAAGTGTTTTCTTTGATCACCGAGCTACAGTTCAGATAGAAGTATTCACCGAGTGACATCTCTTCTACCGAGTCTCCAGTGGTTATCGAGTTCAGAACTACTCGAAGTGTTTAGTATGAACCGTGCCTTCACTTCTACCAAGTGCATGATGATGCTGAGTAACGCAGTGGACGCCGAGTATCCAAAGGACACCGAGTCAGTTCAGTGAACTCGAGTTTTTTTACCTTGGGCCGACTTTGTATAGAGATTTGCACTTGTTGTTTTGGCTGACCTTGCATGTATTGTTTAGCCGACCTTGCATGTATTGTTTATATGGATGGTATATATATGCAATGTATTGTATCATTCATATATAGATGTTATGCCAATGCTAATGAATGAAAATGTGAAAGTGTGAAAGTGTGAAAGTGCGAAAGAAATACATGTGTACGAAAGTATGTGGGCTGAATTGTGAAGATATTCAGCAAGGTCAAATTTTGGAGCAAAAAAGTTTTATCTATCACATCAAGGTGAATCAGAGCATAGCGGATCTTATCAGCAATCAGTTGTAATCAGATCCACTATTTCATTCTAATAGGTGAATTAGTTTTTGTAAATCCTTTAACAAGGTAGACTTAACAGTCTTTTTTAAATCTCCTAACAGAGTGCATACTTTATTGTATGTTTGAAAATCCTCTAACAAGGTGGATCTAGCAATCCTTTGTGCTCCTAACAGGGCAGATCACCAGAAGTGGTCATTGTAAGCCTTAACCGGCCAACTTCATACTGCAGTAACGAAGCTTGTGGGTTTCATCCCCACCCCAGTTTTACTTTCTATTTGGAAGGTTTCTGGGTCACCAAATCTGTGTGTTCAAGTGTTGCAAATGATTTTGTTTCATGCTTACAATAGGTTACTTGGATGAATGGTGAATATATCAGCATACAGTTTTATTGTTTAAAATTTTAGAAGTTACTGATTCACCCCTCCCCTCTCAGTAACTTGTCATATCTTGAATATTTCCAACATTTCACTTGTTTTAAATTTTCTCTTTGATAGCAGCTTTTTTACCATATTGAATTCACTTCATCTTTAAATGCATAGACTCTAACATTTAGTGTGGGTGGATTTCTCATTTGAAGGTCTTAGCGTGGGCCTTTTGTTTGGCTATGGCATCCTTTTCTTACATCAGGCATGGGTTTCTCATGTTGTTGGAGCCTTCTGTATTTAACTACCATAGCTCTTCTTTGCAACATGGAGAGTTACCTCTACATGAATCTTCTATTTCCCTAGCTGCGTTGGAAACTTGTGGACATCTTCAGGCTGAAACTCCACCCCGTCGCTACTCCAACTAAGGCTACTCATCTTCAAAATGGCATCTGGGGTCAGCTTGGAGTCTTCTTTTAAACTCTAAGCTGATTATGTCTGTATTGCGTGAGTATGCACTTTATACTTCCTGCATGGAGTGAGCTGCAAGTTTCTTCTTGATCAGGACTTCCTTCAACTCCAATGTCAATATCATCTTTTATCATATCTTCAGTGTTGTACAAAGCTTTAGTTCAAAGCTCCAAGGTTTTGACATTGGATCAAGTGTGCTCTACTTTTTATTATATTAATATAAATGCTCCTATGGCCCATCTTATCAAGGATTCCATAAGCTTCATTTAGCTTATTTGATTTATAGAGTTAGTGAACCACCATTGTGCAAGTAACAAGATTGGGATCATAGCCTCTGGTTTCCATGTCATTCTTAACCTTGCAATGCCAACTCCATTCGATTCCTCTCCATAATCATCAATACAAGATGCTTCTCCAAGTAATTGGGGTTCTCCAACAAGGCTTAATGTAATTGCACATACTAAAAAGGCCCTTTCTTGTCCCATTTGATCCAATCATAAGATTAAGACAGGTCATGGCCTAGATATTAGATGGCTAAATGTCCTGAAGCGGTGAATATCCATTTCGACTAAGTTGCTTGGTGAATAATCAAATCCTTTCCTCTTATCAGTTAGATGGAAACAGTCAGACCCCAAAGTGGGTCCAGCTAAAAAAATTTGTTTTCGAACACCTGAGCTGGAAGATTTATCAGTTGAACATCTAATATTGATTGGAATTGAATTTGAGCACAAACTGATCCTTAAAACTCATTTTCACCTCTTCTTGCAAACTATCAAATTCATGCTAGGAGGTCCATTGGCAAGCCTTAAAAACTGATCCAAACACTTGATTGAGCTCTGGGAATTGACCCACTGAATCTCTGCTCCGCACTCTTGCAAACCGTTAGATATCATCTTATGAAAAATTTAGAGTCAAAAGATATTCACTATCAATGTTGCCTCTTTAGAATTATTTGCACCAAAACATGTCAGAATACCATAAACTGGGTTTGGATTTGGCTCAAAAAACTAGACAAATGAGCACATGGGGAAATGAAAACTAGAGCATTGGTTCTCTGTCATGAGGACATTATGGATCTCTGATTTGGGCTCATGATGAATAACAGGACGCATTTGGCAAACCGTCAAAGTGGGCTACTCAGAATTTGCAGATTAAAAACACTAACAGAAAACATTTTTTGCGAATGGAATGACCCTGGTAAAGTGTGAAAACGGATTCGTCAAGTTTTAAAAATTGGCACACTTGTAGTATTTTTAGTATAGAACATAGGGAAACAAACCATTTGATCTCACCTATCACGGATCAAGAGATATGATGTCACAAATAGGGGTTCCAATCAATTTGCAAATGCTGACACCTAAAAAAAGTTAGAAATTCCATATGGAATCACGTTTGAAAACTGATCAAACGGATTCGTCAAGAGCTGAAACTTGAAACATAACAAGTCTCTGATGTCTAAAATGCAACACAAAAGGAATTTAAACATTTGGGTCAACTAGTCAAAAGTTACAACATGTCAAATAGGGCTTCCCAGAAATTTGAATACTTTGCAAAAAAATGAAAACAATAACTGACCAACTTCAAGGGATTCAAAACCTAGTCAAACAGACTTGAAACTACTCAAAATTTGAAACATAGGTTCTTAGGTATGGAAACTAGACACTCTTAAAGTGGAAAGTCACAAAACCTTTCTGGGTGTGAGATATTCAGATGCAAACACAGCCTCTTGTCGCTGTTTGACACTTAGGTGAAAAAGCAAGATTGACAATTGTTCAAAACAAGACTTCGCCGAATAGCTCAGAATGTGATTTGACCATATGGAATAGGTAGATAGGCTGAATGGAAGGTGTTAGAAACATTAAACAACATTTATGCATTAACTCAACAGTGAGGTACATAGGCTTCACAAAACATTTATAGGCCTGAATTTCACAATAATGCTCAAAATTGACCATGCAATTTTGAGCGCCAACATGATGTTCATACAAACACATACTCTCTAACAAAGGATGGAGTTCACCATAAATTGAAGCCCTTGATAAAGGAGGGTAAAAAGGTATGCAATAGTGCTAGGTTATGTCTTGTCAATGGTAGAAAATTTATGGATGGCATGAAACATCAGTATATGCGTTATGCTTTAATTCCTAGAAAGGATAAGGAAGGTAGTATTGAAGTTCTACTTGAAGTTTTAGGTCTATTAAGTGAGTATAGAGATGTGATTTTTGATAATGTTCTAGAAGGGTTGCTACTAATAAGGCAAATCAGTCATTAAATAGATTTAGTCCCTGGAGCTAGTTTTCTTAACAAGGCTACTGATAGGATGACTCCTACTAAGACTGAGGAGCTAAACAAACAAGTTTAGGAGCTGTTGAGGAAAGTTTTTTTTTTAGAGATCTTGAGTCCATGTGCAATACCTATAGTGCTTACATCAAAGAAGGATGGAGAGTGGACAATGTGTAAAAACTCTCAGGCTATAAATAAAATAACCATCAAGTGCTAATTTCCTTTGTCAAGGATGGATGATCTTATGGACTACTTGAGTGGAGCTCTATACTTCACAAAGATAGATATCAAGAGTGCCTATCACTAGATACAGATTTGAGAGGGATATGAATGGAATATTGAATTCAAGACCAAGGAGGGTCTATATGAGTGCTTAGTCATGCCCTTTGGGCTGACCAATGCACTAAGCACCTTCATGCGGCTTATGAATGAGGTAATAAAGGAATTTTTGGGAAAATTTGTTATTGTCTATCTGGATGATATTTTGATTTTCATTAAGTCTTTGGACGAACATTTATTGTATATTCATAGTGTCCTTGAAAGTTTGAGGGAAGAGAAATTATTGATTAATTTGAATTAGTCTAGCTTTGTCAAAAGGGAGTTAGTCTATTTGGGGTCTATTGTATCAACTAAAGATATCAAAATGGACCCAGAGAAGGTGAAGGTCATCTTGGAATGGCCTACTCCAAGGTCTGCCACTAAGGTGAGGTCATTCCATGGTTTAGCTAGTTTTTACAAGAAGTTCATTAGGAATTTCAGTAGTATATGTACACCCCTAATTGAAACAATGAGGGGGGATAGAAAAGAGTTCAAGTGGACTACAAGAGCTACAAGGAGTTTTGAATTGCTAAAAAAGAAGGTTATAGAGAAACCTATGTGGGCACTTCCTGATTTCAACAAAGTGTTCCAGGGGGATTACAATGCTAGTGGCAACACTATATGGGCTGTGTTGAAGAATTGAATGATGCAAAGAAGAAGTATTATGTTTATGAACAAGAGTTCTATGCATTAGTTCAAGCCTTAAAGAAATGGAGGCATTATTTGTTGCAAAAAGAATTTGTCTTGTATACTAAGCATCAAGAATTGCAGTACCTAAATAGTCAAGGTAAATTGAATTAGAGGCATTTGGAATGGGTAGAGTTCATGCAAAGCTATAAATTTGTATTGAAACATAGAAGTAGAAGATCTAATAGGGTTGTAGCTGCATTAAGTAGGAGATAGTTTTTGATGACAAAAATGCAAGTTGAAGTGGTTAGGTTTGATGAACTCAAGAATCTATACCCTAAGGACCCTAACTTTGTAGAGGCTTGAAAGACTTGTAAAGAACTTGTTATTCTAAATAGGACAAGGTGGCTAGATTACATGATTTAGGATGGTACGCTGTTCAAGGGCAGTCAATTGTGTATTTCAAGGAGTTCCATGAGGGAGAACTTGATCAAGGAGATACATAGTGGAGGGATGGCAGGACACTTTGGTTGAGATAAGACCATTGCCATTATTAGTGAACATTATTTTTGGTCTCAATTGTCATAGAATATGAAGAAGTTTGTGTAGAGTTGTCAAGTACATCAAACAATGAAGGGATTTAATCAAAATACTAGACTCTATCAGTCATTTCCTATTCCATCAAAGCCTTGGGAGGACATAAGTATGGATTTTGTTCTTGGATTGCTGAGGACACAAAGGGGTAATGACTTAGTATTTGGGCTCATTGATAGGTTCTCCAAGATGACACATTTCATTCTATGCCACAAGACCCATGATGTAGTAGATTTTTTTTTAGAAAGGTGGTGAGGCTAAATGGTCTCCCAAAAAGTATTGTTTCTGACAAAGATACTAAACTTGTTGGGTATTTCTAGAAGACTTTGTGGAAGAAGTTGAAGACAAAATTGAAGTTTAGTTCTGTACATCATCCATAGACTAATGGGCAAACATAAGTAGTGAATAGAAGCTTGGGCAATTTGTTGAGGTGCTTAGTAGGACATAAGCCCAAGGGCTTGGATTTGATTCTACCACAAACAAAATTTTCTTACAATAATTATGTGAATAATAGTGCTAGTAGATCACCATTCCAAATTTTGTATGGGATAGTCCAAGGATTGCACTAGAGCTAAGGAAAATAGAGCAAGGAGAGAGGATAAGTGCTTAGGTAGAAGACTTTACTAAACATGTCAAGAACCTACATGAGGAGGTACATGCACATATTGCCAAGATGAACCTGTAGTATATGGCTAGAGCATATAAAAAGAGGAGACATAAGGAGTTCCAAGTTGGGGATCTAGTTATGGTGTACTTGAGGAAGGCACAATTTCTAGTAGGTACCTACAAAAAGCTAAAGATGAAGAAATTTGGTGCTTGCAAAATTTTGAAGAAACATGATTCAGGAAATGCATATGAGGTGGAGTTGCTAGATGGGATTCACATTTCTCCTATTTTCAATATTGTAGATTTAATACAATATCATGTTGATGATGTAGAGGGGGAGTTAATGTTGGAGCCATGTCCAATTCCTACTTTTGAGAAGGAAGAGATTGAAAATTCTAGATAACTGTGTTGGTCAGAGAACCATAAACATGTAGTATGAAGAATACCTAGTGAAATGGAAAGGACGACTAGTGGAAGATTCAACTTGGAATTCACAATAGAAGTTTTCCATTTGGGTTTTCCTCTACCAACTATAAAGTGACAGGGTCAATTTTCAATTTACCCTAGGTGTCTAATGTAGGAGCATCTAGTGGTGTAAGGGCAATCCTATATCACCCAAAAATATGCTTAGCTTAGTGTTAGTTTCTATTTAATGTGTTTTTATTTTTGGATACCCATTTGGGTTAATTAGAGATTCCAACTCTCATAGTTCCACTATTGGTTTTTTGGGTTAGTGTTTTTTAGCACCTTGGGATATGTGCCAATATAGAAAATAGGTTATTTTGTAATTGAGCCATAATTATGATGATTTGTATGGTGTAAGTTGGAGGGATGATTATACTTGTAATTTAAAGCACTCCAAAAATAAATCAAGTCAAAAGGCTTTACGGTTTAAAAGTTATTGTAGTTTTAAGTTGCCTAGAGACCCCCTAAGAGAGCTTCAAAGTTAGATTTGAGGAAGTAAATGGCTCATACAGTCCTAAAAGATGGGGACAAGAAAAGCTAGTCTATAGGGCTATAAAGCAATTGGAGAGCTTTTTGAAAAATGTAAATGGTTTATCAATCAGAGTCCCAAATCAAAAGGTATGCCTCCTAAAAATTGGACTACCATTTTTGGATTCTTCTAATTTTGCACCGACTTATAATGTGTTTTCTAGAACATTTTATTTTGGTAGTGGATGCCAAATGGCATATTATAAAATGTATTCCTAACTGTAAACCTAATTTGGGTTACTTAAGGTCATTTTCAGCATTGTAAACATAATTTTTAAGTGGAGTTTGGGAGAAGGTACTATGAGGAGTGTTTTTCTCTAGAATCAGAAAACATTGTAAGCCCCTAGGGAACATCATTGAGTCTATTTTTACTGTACTAAATGTAATAGTATATCACTTCTAATAATAATGTTTCCCTTTTCCTATTGTGTTCATTTTGTCTTGGGTTGTTCCCTCATCATTTATTATATTCTAATATAAGTTATATTTGCAAGGAATTGTTATTTATGTCTCATTAATCATGACAAGGATAATTTTGAGTTTTTGAGAGATAAATTAGAGGTCTTTCCCCTATATAAGATTCACTAATCAAGTAGGCATGTTGAATCAATTTATTTATGATCAAATATATCTTTCTGGAGTAGATGCAAGAGTTCACTCTTTAGGGGTTGTTTCTTGGAGTTGTGAAAATAAGCATAATGAAGCTGATGAAATAAGAACATGCAAGGTACAAGGTATTACTACAAGGTTTAATAAGTTTCTCATTCAAACTTATAGTTACCTTTGGCATTTTTGTCGAAGGAAGAGAGAAGCAATCATGAGAACAATGAATACAAAGGGAGAGAATCTATAGAAGAGAAGTATGATAAAGAAGATGATATCCTAAGGAGGAATTTTACAAGTTGATATTTAGAGACACTATTGAAAAGTGAAGTACACCCAAAGGGAGAGAAATGGTTAAAATGGACAAGAATTAAAGAACCTGATCTTGAACTTATTGTAGTGAACCTAAATGAAGTTAGATATCTAAAGATGTGTTTGAGGTTTATATTTCATGATGTAGTGTTATGTAATGTAATATCTTACATGTTTATGTATTGTGGTCAATGCTAAAGAGGAAGATTATTTCCCCAATTGATAGTATTGTTAATGTATGTGAAATAGTCATATATCAGTTGTTATGTTATCATTGATGTCAAGCCTTATTTGGTTAGACATTATGTTAATTTAGTAGAGTATCATATCATTTGAAGAAAGTGTGATGATGTAATTTTTGATAAGTGTATGGTATCCAATGGGCACTTGAATGAGTTAGAATTTGATGGTTTGATATTGGTTTGATTATTTTAAATGATTTAATTAAGTGTTGAAGATCAAGTATAAGCAAGGACATTTTCTTGGTAAATGAAAGAATATAATGTTAACTGAGCTACTATTGTTGTGTAGCACCTCTCATGTTTTCATCCTATACCTTGTTATATTTTAATTCAAGAGATATTTTGATACTCATGTTGGATGATATTTGAGATGATTTGATGGTCAAATACTATATTTTGATTTCTAATATGATAGCTGATAGATACTATGCTTTTTAGTTTGATCATATCTACAGAATGATGTTTATTGATGTGGCATGATGCTTTATGATGATGTATGGTTATTTTTTATTTGGATGTATATAATCTATTTATGATTATATAATGGACTTATTGGATTCTAGATACTATTTTTTGATGCTACGTATAATTACTTAATTCTTGCTTTGAGAGGTTTTATGATAAAGTGAGTGATGTAAATAGATTATTTTAATGTAATGGTTAATTATGTGATTTAAATAATTTATTGCTTTGGCTATATTATGATATGAAATTGCACTTGATCATGTCATTTAGTGTGCATTATTAAATACCCTTAACAGTGGCATGTGGAGTTACTGATTTGGTTGTTTACACCTAGAAAATGTCATCCCTATATGGGTGACATGTCTTGTTTAATTGTTAATTAAACCCTCTATTGATTTGATAAATCTAGATTCATTTGCATTTGTGACTAGACAAAATTATGTCCATGCATTTAGATGTCTACATTGGTCACCAAAATTATTAAGAAATAGTGTGATTTAATGTTTTAAGGGTATTTTGGTATTTGATCTTATTATTTTAATTATCAACAGATTTGTTGTAGTTGAATTTCATTTCATTAGAATTTCCCAATATTGTTTGAGTTGAGAATGGGTTTAATATAGTATTCTAGTTATTTTTCCTAATTTTATATTGCACTTTAAAAGTGAATATATATCCAAAAAAGTGAGTTATTTCTCACTTCTCACTTCTCACTTTCAAATTAGAAATTTAAGAGCAAAAATCCCAAAACCCTCTTAAGGAGGATTGTCATTTTACTTCTTGTGTGAGCTACGGATGTGGAATAGATGCAGGATTGATCTCATTGGATCCGACTTAGGGAGACCTTGGTTTGTGGAGACTTTGACAATTTTAGCAGAGCATTTATTTTATTAAAGCATTCCCATATTTTCCTTTTTGGCTAGCAGGTAGGGCTCTTCCATTTTTATTCCTTAACTTTGTTTTTGAGTTATTTTTTTTGTACTAGTTTGTTAGGAGGTAGAGAATTAGTGTTTCCCTTAGTTCTTACATGCTTGCTCTACCTAGTTGGGAGGGTATGAGTATTTTTTGCCTTTTTGGGGTGGGATTTGGGGGTTTCAAATCATTATGCTGGCCATTTTTGCATACAGACTCTGAACCCAAATTTTATTTGATATTTGGGGTTTTTTCGTATTCCTAGATATGTGCCTAGTTGAGTGATTTTATACTTGGTTATTTTATTGCTTCTCATCTAGACTTTGTTGTTTATGATCTTCATGGAGTTAGTGTGCCCATACATGAGAACATAAGTGTACACTTGTTAGGTTCTTGTGAGGCCTAAACTCTCAATTGATATCAATAGAGTTATGTTCATTTGGGGAATTAGGTTGTTAAACTGAATTGGGCAAGTCATCATGTGATGACCATGGGTATGTAGGGTAGGTGGTGGAGTGAATTCTCTCATGTGCCCTGACTTGGAAGTGGCTAAGAAGGTAACATGAAGAGGTTTTTAACAAGTGATAACCAAAAATTAACAAATACAAACATAAACTTAATAAATGGTAAGATTAAGGAACACCTAGCCTCTCGAGGTAGTTGATCAAAGGTGTGTGTGTCTGTCTAGCCTCTCATGCAAGGTTATTGAAGGCATAGTATTTGGCCTCCTACAGGAGTTGATCAAAGATATATTATGAATTTGGCCTCTCGAGCTCAAAGCACTTGTGCTACCTGATGGTAAGTAATGAAACTCCATTAGAGTCCCTACATAGTTATCCTTAGTAAGTCTAACCAATGACCTATTGTATTGCATTATCTTCATGATCATATAGACATTTGTATCATATTCTTGATTGTAATATGTGTTAGCAATGGGTGATTTTATTTTTTGATTGTGGTATGGTCATTATCTCTAAGAGCATAGTGGGTGTGAACCTACATGTACCACATGGTTGGGAGGTGCAACTACCTATACCACTGCTAGGGTCTGGTGTATAGAGATGGTCTACTTCCAATTTGAGGCTAGTATTGGATAGTCACTTGGTACTTTGGTGTATCCTGAGTATGTTCTCTTGTGATTTGGGGTTTATCCTGGATGCATTGATATCATGTTTAGATGATGTTTAGTAGATTTACTTATGCAATCCTTTATCATGATGTTGTATCATATTGCTAGATATTGATGTTTCTTACCACTACCTTAAATTATTGATGTTATTGGTAGATTATCATGTTTGATGCACTTGTTCTTATGATGTTATTTGATGGTTATTAGTAAGAATGATATCATGAGACAACTCCAACTATCTTGTTGACAATTTGATATTCATGCTCTGGGATATGGTTAGGACCTTTGAGGTCTCATGATGCCATTATAGTTGGGAGGAAATGAGCACAATTGTTTTTAGTTTGGTGGTTCTTTTCTTGTGCTTTCCTTCTTAAGATAGATGACTTATGCACATTTATATTCATTGAAATCTTCCTTTTTACATGATTGGATTAGATGTTTTAGATTAAGGTAAAAATGGGTGTTGAAGGGGACCCAAAACCCTTAACAGAAAACAAAAGATAAACCATGAAGTATTACCAAGTTTTAAAAGGACCTAAAACCTTCAGTTTAATAGTAAAAAAATCAAGTTTTATAGGGACCTGAAACCACATAAAAAGACCATAAAAAAAACCCAAGTTTTACAAGGACCTAGAACCTAGTTTTTACAACAGACAAAAACTAGATAAAATAACCAATATAAGCGAGCAATTACGAGGACCAATACAAGAATAGAGACCATCTTTAATCATTTTCACCACCTCTTTGCCTATCTCTACAGTGCTTTGGATGGTATCAACAACAGATCCTTCAGTGACCTTGGCTGCCTTTCTCTTAGAGCTTTGTCTAGTTCTATTACTTGATCCACTTGGAGACATGATTTCTTCATTGGTTTGCTTCCCTAAAATTTTTAGCAACTAAAAAAATTATAGAAGTAACCTACTCCATCTTATTGCCACTTTTTTTTATCAATAAATGAATTTTATGTTCATATTCTTTTAGTTTGTCTAGTATATTACCCACCTGAACTTCCATTTGATTGATCTTTGCATGGTCAATTTCCTAGTCCTATTGCACCTTTTCCACTTTTCTTTTCAAATTCATTAATTAATTATAAATCCATGAGTTAGCTTGTAGAGAGGTATTAGCTTTAAGCTTTGTAGTATGCAAGAAATAAAGCATAGTATCCCTACTAGTAGACTCATTCTTCTCCTTCCCCATTTCTTCCCTACTAGTAGACTCATCCTTCTCTTTCCTTACATCCTCTATCACATTCACAAAGGCCTTATTAGAAAGGTCCTCCTTTTCCTTCACCATTTCTTCTTCTTCATCCCTCACTCCCTAGGAATGCTCACTCTTATTAATTTCCTCTTCACCAACATTACCCGACCTTGTATTTTTCTCATTACTTTCTTCCTTCTCATCCTTACCAATCTCACCCTTAATACCCAGATAGCCTTCCAAATTGGAGCTTAAATCTCCCACATCCATATTCTCCTCCTCCTCCAGATTTTTCTCATCATTATTATCCAAGTTATCAAACTTAGTAATCTCTTCCACATTTTTCTGAGGGGTTTTTTGGGTTTCTTGCTTTATACTCCTCTTTTTTCCCTTAACCACTTCATCACCCTTACTCTTCTTAGAATAAGTTTCACTAATAGAGCCCTTCTTTTTCTTAGAAGGAGGGGAAGATACTATATCCTTGTTTTTATAGTAATCCTCAAGAAGTAAAATTAACCCTTCATGTAATATCAGATGAGATTCTTTTCTCCTATGAACTTGCAAACTTTGGAGTAAAGAAAATCTTAGGTAAAAAGGAAATGAGAGCCTATCCTTGTGCCTAAAGTGATTGAGGAACACAAAATGAAATTTTTGAACACACTTAGCTTTACCATCTAAAATAAAATACTTACAGATGCAAGAGAGCACATCTTGCCAGATAACCTTAATCTGACCTAGTTCTAAAATACTTGTTTCTTCACTAAACTTTATCCCTTCCTTAGGAAAACCTGTCACCTCAGCTATGAAATCTTCAGTCAAATGCATTGTCACCCCATGCAGGGAAACTCTACATTCAATCCACTTTTTGAAGAACACCTCTATAACATGAGGTTTACATCCATAAAGTCACTCCAAATAAGTGGTGACATTACCCTTTTACACAATTTTCCAAATAGAAGCTTTGGCCTTCCATGCCTTACAATGTTTTGGCTCCTATTTTCTTGGTTGTCCACCCATTTCCAAAGACCTTAAATTACTACAAAAAGCCAAAGTTGAATGGACACAAAGAAAAGATGATTTAATTAAAGGTAATACATTCATTAAAAAAACTAAGGCATGCATTAAAACATATACGTGCAATGTCAGGATAAAAATTACATTAATGTACTTCCTCGGGGAGAGAACATTGACATCTGTAGTCCAACTTCCATATATCATTAAATTGCTAATCTTAGAAAATCTTTCCCTTTTTCGTGTGAGTTGTATCATAATTAATAATTGTTTTCAAATCCAAATTCCTACTTAAGTCACCATGCCATGTCATCTTATACCCCTTTTGGATAGCCTAGTTGGCAATCCAGTTAGCCACCACATTAGCTTCACAAAAAGAATGAGATATAATCACTTTTTCAAATTTATTCATTAAAAATTTAATTTCCATAACACTAGCTTCAATTGACCAAGTAATCAAATTTTTACCATTAAGCATACTAAAAATGTTTAATGAATCTCCTTCCATCCAGAGGTTCCAAAAATAAGTTTCCACTACTAGCCTCATTGTATATAGAGTTGTTGTAGCCTTAGCTTTATGACTATTAGAGATATCAATATGTATAGCATTAACATCTATTATATTACTTGTATGATCTCTCAAAACTCCTCCACAACTTGCTTTTCCCAGGTTTCCCTTAGCAGTACCATCAAAGTTCCCTTTAAGCCATCCAATAGGGGGAGCCTTCCATCTAGTCTTCAATCTAGGGTCTTCTTTTTTTATATTAGAGCCTTTGGGAAACATTGGATTATCAATTTGAAAATCTTTATCATATCTTCTTTGACACTTAAAATTTTCCTTTATTTCCCTGACAATATTTTGGGCAAGCACCCACCCTAGCATTTCTTTATTTCTAAAGATTTTTTTATTTCTTTCTTTTCAAATACCCCAAAAAAGATGAGGAAGAGTAATCTTCCATAGAAAACTGACATTAGTAGCCTTAGATGTACAACTCCAACTTTTAAAACAAAGTTCAACATTATTTTGATGAACCCAAGTTATGTTCTAGTAATTGAGAATAGAGCTCCAAACTTGTTGGCTCTAAGAACAATTTAAAAACAAATGATCTCTATTTTCAAAACCTCCTTTACATAGACTACACTGATTAACCACATTAATGCCTCTTTTTTGAAAAGGATCCTGAGTGAGAATTTTATTTTGAAGCAAGATCTAATAAAAGATTTTTATTTTTGGTATAAGACCCTTTATCCAAGCTTTTGTCCATAAAGATTGATTACCTTTCTCCTTAGATTTAAAAATAGAGGAAACTTTAAACTGGCCACTAGGATTAGCAATCCATATAATCTTATCCTCCTGATGGGAGTACAAAGAAAAGGCATTCAACATAATCTGGATGTTATGAAAACCTTGGTCAACATCAACAAGGTTAATCCAACTATTTTTATGCCAATAATGTCGCACAAAAGTTCCATACAATTTTTTGCATCTAAAGTCCTCAATGAGGGGATGATCCATTATCCAAGTGTCTTCCCATTTCCAATTTTCCATGAACAACCTTTGGTTAAGGTACTCTTAGTTTCCTAAACAATCCCCCAAATAGCAGAAGGGGAGAGAACATCAGGAGATCATAGAAAATCAAATAAAGAATTAGCATTAAAAAGATACTTATGTTTCAATATAGTACTCCATTCCTTATCATTATGGTAAACTCTCCATCCTTGTTTAGCTAGAAGAGCTCTACTCATACTTTGTATTGACTTGATTCCCAATCCACCTTCCCTGATGGGCTTATAAATTTGATCCCACAAAATCAAAGCCATTATCTTCCTTTCCTCAGTTCCAAACCAAAGAAAATTTCTTTGAATTTTATAAATAGTATCTGCAAATTTCACTAGTATTCTAAAAAGACTTAAAGCATAATTAGGGATGCTTTGGAGACAAGCTTTAAGGAGGGTAATTTTACCAACTTGACTCAAAAGGTTACCCTTCCAGCCTGCCAATTTTGTATTAAATTTCTTTATGAGATCTTCCCAAAAAGAATTAGAAACTTTTGGTCTCAAAGGAAGACCTAAATAAATACAAGGAAAAGATCCTATTGAGCACCCTAGAATTTTGGAAATTTTTTTTTGTCTTGGAATAGGGGTATTAATAAAAAAAAAGAGCTCTTGTTCCAATTTACCAATTGGCCTAAAGGAAAAGAGTACAAATTAAGGGTTTTCTTAAGATTTCTAGCTTCCTTGACTTCAGCTTTACCCATGAAAATAGTATCATCAAAAAATTGACCATGAGAACAAGTAAGAGGTTGAGAAGAAATCTAAAAACCTTTAATATCATCTTATAAAACAAATTTCCCAATATATTTTCCCAAGAAATTAGCCATAATAATAAAAAGAATAGGGGATAAAGGATCTCCCTATCTCAATCCTCTTGAAGGAATAAAAAATTCAATAGAACATCCATTCACTAAGAAAACTATAAAAGTAGTAGAGATCAACTAATAAATAGATCTTATAATCTTATGATCAAACCCAAAGGCTTGTAAAATCTTAACAAGAAAAGCCCATTCAACTCTATCATAGGCTTTTGCAATATCAACTTTCATGATAAAACCTTGATTGTTAGAACATGATAAAGAATGAATATTCTCATGAGTAGCAATGATAGAATTAAGAATTTGTCTACCTAGGATAAAACCATTTTGTTGAATAGCAATAAGAGAAGGAAGTACCAACAGCAACTTGGATGTGAGGACTTTTGAAATAATCTTGTAAAAGGAATTACAGAGACTAATAGCCTTGAACTGGTTTAGAGAATCAGCCCCAATCTTTTTAGGAATAAGACATAGGAAGATAGAATTGATTTCCTTAAGCATTCTTTTTTCCCCAAAAAATTCCTTAATAGCATCGCAAACATCTCTTCCAACGAGCTTCCATGCCTTCTAGAAAAAGAACATGGGAAAACCATCTGGTCTTGGTAACTTATCCCCTCCTAAGGAGAAAATAGGTTTTAAGATTTCTTCTTCCTTAGGAATGGAACCTAACAATTTATTATGTTCCTTAGTAATTAGAGAAGGAATCACCTTTAAAAATTCGGCCTGGTGAGTAGGATCAATGTTAGGGTCAGTTATCATTAAAGAAGAAAAGGAGACCATCTCTTCTGAAATATCCTTTTCCTCAATAATCTTCAAATCACCTTTTTAAAGATATGAGATACATGTCTTAGCTCTATGCTTCAATGTAGAAAGAAGGAAAAACCTAGTATTCTTATCTCCTTCATTTAGCTAGATCAATCTGGATCTTTGCCTCCAATAGATTTCCTCTTTAGTAACAATGTCATGATATTCTAGGAATTTTTCATTCTCCTCTTACAAGGTCAGAAGTATATCCTTCCTTCTATATCTTGTCCTAGATATTTTGAAGATCTTCCTTAATACTTGGTTTTCTCTCAGAAATATTACCAAAACATCTTTTATTCCATATTTTAACCTCCTTTATAACATTTTGTAATTTTGAAGCCACTCTAAAAAGAGCAATTCCTTCAACATCTATATTACACCATTCAGCCAATTTACTTTTGAACTGTGGATGCTACATCCATATTTTTCAAACCTAAAAGGAAATTTTTTCTTGAGATTTATCTTATCAGTAGAAAAAATCAAAGGGAAATGATCTAACCCAATTTTCTAAAAAGCCTCTAGTTTGTAAACAAAATCTTTAGTCCAATCAAGAGAAATAAGAGCTCTATCCAATTGAGCCTAAGCGTAATCATTAGGTAGACTCTTATTACTCCAGGTAAACTCAATGCCATGAAGATCCATATCCATTAAACCCTCCTTGTTAATGAAGTCCATAAGATCCAGTCTCCCTTCTAGATGACTCACATTACCTCCCTTTTTTTCCTAAAGTCCCCCATGAAAATCCATTGACCAAAGTAATCTTTACTTTTTATATGAGAAAGAGTGTCCCAAACCTTTTTTCTAAGATTCTTAATATTTGAAGCATACATATTAATAATATACCAAACATTCTTTTGATCAATGCTAGTAATTTTAACCACTATGAAATATTTACTAGCATTCAACATAGTTCCTGAGTAATAATATTTCTTCCATAACATCAGAGTTCACCCTGAAGCTCCTTTTGAATTGCTTGCTTTTAAACAATAATCTTTAAAAGTTTTAATTTGTTCAGCTCTCTCCTTTTCCAACTTTGTTTCTTACAGTAAGAAAATCTAGTTTATACTCTCTAACAAGATTCCTAACAACATCAAGTTTATGACTACTGTTCAAACCCCCAACATTCGAGGTAATAATCTTCATATCTATTTTTTAGGGGTAAAATCTAGAATAGTTTCCTATCTTCTATCAACAATATTTTGTACACTTTCTGTTTCTCTAGTTCTCCTAGAAGATTTCCTTCCAAGTTTCTCTAGAATGCCAACATTTGGTTTCACCTTGGCTTATTGCTCCAATTTACTACTATGAGTCTCCACTCCTTTAGGACTATATTTCTCTTCTTTTCTATCTTTTTCCTTTGACTCGATTTATGTTTGAAATCATTACCTTCCTCCTTTATCTCCTCAAGTTCAAATTCATTCCTAAAAGGAACAATTTTTTTTGCACACAGGTGTCTTAAGAGACTTTGGAGTGACATTTTGATTTTCAATCAATCGGAGGTTCTGGGAATCTTTTATCATAGAGTCAAATAGATTTTCCCCCTCCTCTAATTCATCCATCTCAACTAGATCTTCCCAGTTTACATTAGTCTTCTAATAAATTTCTAGTTGTTTCATCATATCCACCATATGTTTTATATTTTACACAACTGACATAGATTCAAGCATCATCCCAACCCCCTAATTTTCAATGCTCAAGTTTTTTTTCAAGGAAAAATTTGACATTTTACTAGTATCCTAAAATTCCAAGTTTAATTTATCTTTCACATCTTTCATATGAGTAACTTTAGGTTTCCAAACTTTCTTCTAGAATTTTACTTCTTTTTATCTTCCTTTTCAGTCTTAGGATTTCTCTTGACTTTATTAGGACAATTTTTCACCCAATGGCCCTATTTTTTTATAGGAAAAGTAGGTATTTGGACGATCTTCATATATAATTTCCTATATTCTTTTCCCCAATTTTGAAATTAGTTCCACTTTTTTTGGGAGGTGATTCAAGTTTGCCACTTTCACGTATAAGTTGGCACTCTAAAGTTTAGATTTCAATGCTGTTGCATGGTCCAAAGTAATTGATTCCCCAAAGTAGGTAGCAATTCCTTTAAAGATATCTTCATGCCAAAATTCTAAAGGAAGGCCAAGGAGTGTAACTCAAATCGGTGTAGTTAAGAAGAAAGCATCAGATAAATCCATATTTAGCTCCCATTTTTTAATAGTGAGAGTACTTTTTCCAAATGACCATGGACCTCCATAGAGAACCATATTCATATCTTCTTTATAGTTAAAAACAAATGAAAAGAATCCATTCAACATAGGGGCTATATCGACTTGACCACGGATAACCCATTTTTTTTTAATCATTTTTTTCAAAGTTTCTATATCTGGTCTAGCCCCCATAAATTTTCCCACAAAAGTAAACTCCATAGAAGATAAAGAGAAATCAACAATTGGGTCTGGAATAAAAATTTGGAACTCACCTTTCTCCTAGCAAGATTTCGAAGTGACTAGAGGGAAGGATGATTTACCACCAAGCTTTCTACCAAATAGGGAAGACCATGTCCTTTGATAACTAAACCCTTTCCATGACCCTTCTGATTTCCTTTCAATACTGACTTCCATTTTCTCCAAAGGATTCTTTTCATTCTCAAATACCTGACTAGGCATGTGATTTGCAATGGAAGAATCCAAAGAAAGGTCCCAGACCCCACAACTAGTGGTACCAACATTCATAGCTTTTTTAGTATTAGCCAAGTTATCCTCGATTCTTCCTTCTATCCGATCAGCTTTTGCCAAATTTTCCTTGATTTGTCCTTCTATCCCCCCAGGATCAATACCTCTTGCCAGATTCTCCCCTACCAATTTCTTGCCTAGTAGGGAGCCAGCCAATTCAAAAACACTTAGAGCACTAGCCATGGATAATTATTAGATTTTTATTGGATTAGATGTTATGGACTAGATGTTAGAGTTATTTAATCTTCTTTATGAGTGTTTACTCTCAACTATGGTAGTTTTGGTACTCCTTGATGTGGAGGTTCTAACTCTCTTTTTCTTCTAAATTAGTCATTTGGCATTTCTTTGTAAACCTAGGCAACATTGGTTCAAAATTGGGTGATGCTGGTAAATTATCACACAACTATAGTAAAAAGTATCATGCGATACTAGAAAGTATCACACGATAGTAACAAGGAGTATCATGTGATACTTGTCAAGTATCACATGGTAAATAGTAAGAAGTATCTTGTGATACTGGAAAGTATTGCATGATACGTATAGAAAGTATCACATGATACTAGTCAAGTACCACATAGTAGTGTACAATACTAGAAATTATCATGTAGGGTTTTTGAGAAAAGCTTGTTAGGAAAACAATAGATACTTTATGACTTGTTGGGTATATTTTAGAAGGTATTTTGGGTACCCTTTGGGGAGTTTCCTCCCATAGTGAAGGGATGTATATCTATTAGAACTATGATAGATGAGGACTCAGAGATTTTAGCCATAAAGTCACTTAGAAGTATTCTATTATTCCTAGCACCATTAGTGACATTTAACATCATAATTTAGAAAATATAATGAAAGAGTTGATGGAAACCCTAGTGAAATTATATGAAAAGCCCTCTACTTCAAATATGGTATTTCTCATGGTGTTTATTTAATATGAAGATGGCAAAAAGTGGATCTATTGCAGATCATTTAAATGAGTTTAATATTGTTCCTAGTTAGTTAACTTCTGTGAATATTAACTTTGACGAAAAATTAAGGCTCTTTTGATTTTGTGTTCTTTGCCGAAAAGATGAAGTGGCTTGGTAATGGCTATGCATAATTTTGTTTTTGGATCTAATAGCCTAAAATATGATGATGGTTTGGTGTTATTTTGAGTGAATAAACTCATAGGAAAACCTTAGGTGGATCTACATCAGGAAGTTCTTTGAATGCACAAAGTAGAGGCAAAATGATTGAGAGAGGAAATAATTTTCAAAACCATGGGAAATTAAGAGGAAATTCAAAAGGAAATAGATGTCAATCTAGAGGACCAAGAGATTGTTGGTATTTTAGTAAACTAGAGCATAAGAAGAAATATTGTTGGACTTGAAAGAACAATGAAGGAGATAAACTAGAAGGGAATAAGGAGGCAAATGTAGTAAGTAACAAATCTGAAGAGGATCATTTGCTTCTTTCTTTAGAAAGTCTTGATGATTCTCGCATTTTAGATTCTGGGGATTCATTTCATTCTACACCTCATAGAGGTCATTTATTGATTATGTTCAAGGGGATTTTGGGCTAGTTTATTTGGGGGATAATGAACCCTATCAGATTATTGGAAAGGGAAAAGTTAAGATTAAGTTGTAGAATGGGAACCATTGGCTACTACATGAGGTAAGACATGTTCCAAGCCTAATTAGGAATTTAATTTAGAAGGGAAACTTGGTGATGAGGGTTGCATAGTTACGTTTAATAATAAAAATTGGAAGGTTTCAAAAGGTTCACTTGTAGTAGCAAAAGGTGTGAAAGTAGGCAGCTTATATCTTGTATAGGTCATACTATTCCTTCTAATTTGATTGTTTTAGAGAAAAATGAATGTTCAAGAATAGTTACTTTAGTTGAGTAGGGGGAACAAAAATTTTCTCTAGATTTAGATACAATGATATGGCACACTAGACTTGGGAACATGAGTGAGAAATGAATTAAAATAATTCATTTAAAGAAAGTTTAACTAGGTCTAAAATGTGTTAATATGGATTTTTGTGAAAGTTGTGTGTACAGAAAATAAAAGAGAGTGAGTTTTGTGAAGAGGGGGAAGGGAAAGAAAAGTGAGAGATTAGAGCTTGTGCATACAAATTTATGAGGACTAGCTTAGGTATCTTCCCTTGGTGGCTCTCATTATTATGTTACATTTATTGATTATGAAACTAGAAAAATATGAGTTTATTTCCTTAGACATAACTCTGATGTATTTCAAAATTTTAAGAAATGGAAATGCTTGGTTGAAAATGAGATTGGTAAGAAATTAAAATGTCTTAGATCTGATAATGGTGGTGAGTATTATAGTCATTAATTTGAAGATTATTTCTCCACTAATGGTATTCATAGAAAAAAAACTATTCCAAGGACTCCATAGGAAAATAGAGTTGCTGAAAGTATGAACAAGACTATAATGGAGTGTGCAAGGAGCATGAGGTTGCATGCAAAGTTGCTCTTAAACATGTGGGTGGAGGCTATGAATACTTTTTATTTTTGATTGCTAGAGGTCCCTCTACTCCTTTGGATTGTGGTATTCTAGAGGAAGTATGGACTAGTAAGAAGGTGATTTATTCTTTTCTCAAAACCTTCGGTTGTGAAGCATTCACACATATAGATTTTGAAAATAGAACCAAGTTGGAAGCTAAGTCAAAGAAATATGTATTTGTTGGATATGAAATTAATGAATTTAGTTATAGGCTCTAGGATTTTGGAAATCATAAAATTGTAAGAAGTAGGGATGCCATATTCCATGAGAAAGTGTTGTACAAAGATCTGTTCCAACAACATAAGAAAAAATAAAATGATTATGTAGTTTTGGATGATACTCCAAAAGATGATGTTCCAACAGTTCCTTATGATCTACAAAAATTGTAAGAACAAATTGTAGACACTCAAAAATGGTTTGCATCTATGGTTTCATCACTTCTTCATACTAATTTGTCCCATTTTCTTATTCTACTAACTTTGATCTTTTGGCCAAATTGATCATACTTTATCGTTTATATCCTTTTTCACATCAATTTCATGTCATTTCAAAATCATTTTGTATCAATTAAAACCATTTCATTTCCATTCAGAATCACCCCAGATCAATTGGGAATCACTCAAAATCAGTCCTAATCAACTTGGAACATATCAAACATCCCAAATCAATCATCATTTATCTAATCCTAGGTATTGTTGCGGCTTTCAGTGCCTTAGAAACCTATCAATCTTATCAATCTAACCTTAGTACTGTCATGGCTCTCAATGCTAGGTCAAACTATCATTCATGTCATCTGATCTTTGATGTTGTCAAGGCTTTCAATGTTGAATCATGGCATTATCAAACATTTTAATAATATTGACAATGTTCATCCAAATTATTATGATCAACC
Organism: Cupressus sempervirens; assembly: GCA_028749045.1. Classification (NCBI taxonomy): domain Eukaryota; kingdom Viridiplantae; phylum Streptophyta; class Pinopsida; order Cupressales; family Cupressaceae; genus Cupressus; species Cupressus sempervirens. The sequence continues at coordinate 690,157,616 of CM053791.1, read as the reverse complement.
TTATCAATCAACCTCGATCCTATAGCATTTGCAATGTCAGTTAAATGTTACATATCAATCAATTCATGTCATGTGTCCTTGGCTTGTTATCAATTTCAATCAATTAATCAATCTAACCATGGCTTTGGTCTACTTTTCAGCATCTCATTCGATCTATATCATCATCACATTTTCATCAAAGGGTACTATCACATTTATTTAATCAATTTTGGCTAGTCATTTACTAATTTTTTGTATAGGATTAAATAACCCATAATTTAATTCTATTATTCTTTCTAATTATCATCCTCAATTAATTAATTTTATTAGTTAATTGATTCATTATCTACAAACCATGGAAATTCTTAATTTCCTAAGTTCCATTTTCCATCATTAATTCCATTTTCTACTAATTCTTATTTTGTGGAATAAAAGGATTTTTAATTCGAATATTCCATAAAATATTGCATCATAGTGACACTTGGATATGACACCTCGTGGATTCTCCTTTGACACTTGGATAAGATTTGTCATAATCAAATATTCTTATTCTCTTACGCATATCCCTATTTGGCTTATTTGTCATAGATTCTTGGCTTTGAGTGGGCTTGAGGTGTCTTATGATGCATCATAAATTCTCTTCCACATTTAGCCAAGTTTGACTTCCATGCATCATAAAATCCTACAATTGGCATATTTTGTCATATGTGTTATGGATTCTCAAAGGAATCTCTTGCCACATTGCATATCTAAGGGTGACAAATCCAATGCTTGCATCCTCCATGCCCATTATAAAATGAGCATTATTCCACTCATTTCCAGTCCATTGGTCCTAATTCTTGAGTCCTTATGTCCTAATTCTTCAGCAATTTTCAAGTCCTTAGCTTCTTTGTATTTTCACACCATTTTCTCTCAAAGCTTAAATCAAACTTCTAGTATTCTCATGGCATTATCCCTATCATAGAATTTTCTTCAATATTGTGTGCACTATAGGCAAGTTGGAGCTACATCATTTGGAGAAGAAAGAAGGACATGGGAGCTACAAATGAAAGAGGGGGTTTCTAACCTTATGTTTTCTTCTTTTGATTAGTTTGGCTTTCATGGTAGACTAGTGAGTGCTAATATATGTTGATTGAGTTTTGTGATTTTCTCATAGTATGTTATGCATTTAGCTTATTTTCTAGGTGCTACATTTGGTGAACCCAACATGAATATGCTTATCTAACTTGGGTTTTCTTGTCTTCTACTTGTAGGTGCAAGGAAGGAGCTCACTTGGAAGGGTACAATGGCTATCTGCTCTTCTTTTTCACACCTAGATTAATTAGGGGGTCTAGTAATATGGTTGTATCCTTTCATTCTATTCACTCTCCTAGGGTGCACTTTGGTCTGTTAGGGCACACTTGGGACCCCTAGGAGCAATTTTAGGAGTCTAGGAGCCACCAAAACCTCTTTCTGCTATTTTTGACTTACCAACTATGTCCAAAATTTACCAACTACATCATTGATGTATTCTACACTATTTTGGTGCACTTGGGAGTATAGGTTTCAAATATTTTAGTTTTTGTGTCTTGTCTAGGCACCAATTCCCCACAACTTGCACCTAGGCTCCCAACTATGCCTAGAAACTAACAACTATGCCCAAATGGGCCCAAACTACATCATTGATGTAGTCTACACTATCTAGGCACACTTGGAGGTGTTCTAAGCCATTTTTACCTTTTGGGGTCCACTCTGCTCTGTCAAAGCACACTTGGTTTGCAGAAAACACACACATCAATCAGAATCTGCATGTAAGGTTTCCATTTACTTCTAGAATGTAGATTAGATGATTTTGTGTTACTAATTGTCTACTTTCATCATGTCACAATCATGGGATGAAGATATGATCATAACAGACTACTGATGCTTGCTTTACAGGACGTTGTTGAAGACCATTGTGTGTTTGCGAAAACCATGTGTGTGGATTTTCTGGATTAGACAACACTTCATTTGGTGCTTAAAATGAACCTTTTCTTTTTTTCCTAGTGTTTCTACAGTGTTTAAATCCCTAGGAGTTACATTGGATGTATCCTCTCCCCTCACCATTTATGGATCTTGGGTGTAAGAGAAATTTGTGTAACTTTTATAGGAGGCCTGACTTGGACCAAGATACTCAATATTGGGTATGCTAGGGGATGACCTTAGAGTGGTAATGGGCCAAAAGCCAAGTCAAAATTCTAGGCACTATATAAAATTTGATTATGGTGAAATTCGTGTCAATGGTATTGCTGCATGATTGCTCTCCTCCAGTACCCTTGTGGTGCATCAAACCCTAGTTCTTAGGGCTGGGAGACCTACAGAAGTTTATCATTCATTTGCCAAACAAAATGCTCTAACTAAAAAACATGTTTTCAAAGCCAAAATCCTTTCTATCCACTGGTTCAAGGGGTCACCCATGCCCTTGAAGACATCCTACATTCTTGCAGTCCTTAGTAGAGGCAACAGTCCCTTGGGAAGTCATGCCCGTTGGGAAGCAGATCTTGGTAGCTAGGAGAAGTGAGTGCACTGTAAGGGGGATCCTGTGGTGCCAAGATCCTAGGTTGTCCACTCTAGATAAGCACAACTAAACTTTGGTTCAAGTAGGAATTCAGTGGATATAGTCGTAAAAGCCTAGGTTGTGGTGTGCTTGTTCACTTTTAACAACGGCTATTCTTGTCTTAATGTGTCTTGTGTGTGTGTAAAACATAATCAAGATAAAAGCCAAAATTCAAATTTACACCTTGGAAACTTGAAAACACTTTTCAAAACATTACACATTGTCAAAACATTTCAAATTTTTTCCAAACTTTGCAAACTTTGGTTCAACACATTCAAACCTTGGAAACCATGGCAACTTGTGCTCCTAAATGTTCTTGGCAAAACATAGATCTCACCCTTGTATAGATTCCACTTGCATTCACCCTAGTCTAGGCCTCATACTTGCATCATATAGACTTCATATTGCAACTGTTAGTCCTCATTTAGTATCCATTACCTTTCATATTGCATCCATTTGGGTTTAGCATACCTCCCTTAGTTTTTTCATTCCAATCTCAAAATTTGCACTTTGCATCCACCACCTTGTATCTTTGCATACCCAATCCTCATCTTGACCACTTTAACCATCATTTCAGGTGCCCTACACATCATTTTGAGAATTCATACTAGTCTTAACATCATCCCCTACTATTTACCTCTCTGTAACATCAATTTGAAAAGCATAGCTCCCAGTTTACCAACTACATCCTAAAATTACCAATTGTGTCCAAAAATTACTAACTACATCATTGACATATTTTGCACTATTTTGGTGCACTTGGTGGTCCTTAGACCTATTTTGGGATTCTAGATAACATTTTGGGGCTTCAACTGTGTCTTTAGGTACCTAGTTAGCTCCCCTTGCATTAGCTTGCCCAGATCTGCGATCTACATCACCTAGTCTTCATTACCTTCAATTAGGAAATCATTACTTAGGTAATAACCTCTGTTCTACATCTCCCAACACATCATAACATCAAGCCCAACATCTTAGCTTCCTAGCATATCAGTTTGGCAACCATACCACTCAAAATCAACAAACCTTCATTGTGACTTACCAACTATGCCCAAAAACTACCAACTATGCCCAAAATGGGCCCAAATACATCAATGAAACAATTGGTACTATTGGGGCACAATCAAAAATATTAAGGCATACTTGGGCACCTGCAAGACTATTCAAGCCTTCCAAACTGCACTTTAGAACCCTAAAACTGCATCTAGGAGCCTTCATACCTCCCCATTCTGCACTTGACCCAAAACTACATCTTGCACCCAAAATCCCATTTTGTATCATAGGAATTGTCCATTTTACATATCTTCTCAGCATGACCACCATTTCAAGTCCCCAAAAGATCATTTTGAACCCCCGAAACCTTTGAATTTAGTCAAAAAATTTAGACAAAGTATTAGTCATATAGTATCTCCTAGTGTTGAAGGATAATGGATCTTGACTAGTCTTTTTATCTTTTCTTATCATTTTCTTTGGTCAAAATTTTTCTATGTCTTGATATATTTGACCTTGTCATCTTTTATCAGTTTGATCTTTTCATCTTTTATAACTTTTTTGTCAAGATCCAAAGTCCTTTATCACAAGGTTAAACTCCTAGACAAAATACTTTCTAAAGGTTTTACCTAAGTTCAAAACTTTCCATATACCCTTGTAATATCATAATGATATCCCTAGCATCCCTAAATTTCATTTTGACTTACCCTATTGGTATATTCCCTTCATCTTGCATTGATCAAAATCCTAGCATCATTTTCATTACCAAACCCTATCAAAGTGTCCATCAACCAAATTGCCTTCTTGAGAATTTACCCTCATTTTGCATATCCAAAACATCATTACAAACCATAGAAAACCATCCTTTGCATAATCTACCTTGCATACACCTATCTTTAGTGTCATTACCAAGTCCAAGCCATAATCCTAACCTTCATTTTGCATACCATAATCTTCATTTTGCATACCTTCAAAACATCACCTTGCATTTGCATTTTCATAACATCCCTACAAAATTTTCACTTTGAACATCAAAAATCTAGTTCATTTAGCATTTCCTCACATTTCATAACATCCCTAAACACTTAAAAATCCCAAAAACACTCATATCTTGCATACCCACATCTTAATTATCAAGTTTTGACCTCTTTTACCAACTGCAACCCTGTTTTACCAATAGCACACTTCAAGTATGAAGTTGGTATTTGTAGGATGCACTTGGTAATTAGGTGTCTTATTCTAGGTTCCATAACCCTAGTATTCACTTCCACACCTTGCATTGCATCCCAAGACCTTAGGAAACACTCAAAACCACTCAAAACACTCAAAATTTGCATTTTAGGCACCCTAGCACCTCTTTTACCCATTACATACCTCCTACTTACCAACTACTTACCTCAAAACCCCCAACTACATCATAGGCACACTTGGTACTATCTGAGCATAGTTGGTAGTTTAGGTGTGTAGTTGGGAGGCAAAAAAGTTCGTTCAGGTTTCTCCCCATTGCATCTACATTCTTAGGTATCATGCCAACACTTACTAGGACACAATCAGACTAGAGACTTAAAGAATTTTATCAACCTTTGTTTTTTGAGGCACAAGCACAAGAAAAACCTCATCCAAGATAGAAAAAGAGCAAGAAAACCCAACAAACCTTTGATGAATACCAAATCAAGGCATCACAACCATTACTAGTAGACCCCTTAAACATGTATCTGCAAGATCATCATAATCAAGCTATGGCACAAAAAACCTTAAAAAATACACCTACTATGAGGTTTCCTTCAAAAACATCCCATACACATGGGATGGTTCAATGGAGTTCTAACTTTGAACCTATATTTGTGACGATACCACCTGGAGGTGGAAGTGTACCAACCACACCTAAAGATGAACAATCACATTCCTTCGAATTCAGCCAACCTAACACAAGTACCTTCCACCCTAACACATAAAACATAAAACAAGGTAATATACACCTTATTGATGACTCTAACACTAATTATGGCATCACTGATGAATAAATGGCTAGGGCATATCAAGACAAAAGCTTCCATAAAAACTTCAAACTTTTGGGGGCCCAAGAAATTGTCAAATTCAACCCAAACATGGAAGGACCTAAGTCCAAACATCAAACCAACACAACCATTGAAAACATACAACCCATGATCAATTTGGACTTAGATAAGGGAAAACAACCTTTGGAGTTTTCAAACGCAATAATGGCACCTATAAGATCCCATCAAGAATCAATCATCAAAATCCTCCAAAGTACATTTGAACACATCAATGTTAACCCCTTGTTTGATGAAATACCAGCAATTCCTAAAGACCCCAAAAGGACATTAAGAATTGATTTTAGTCACATGATGTAACAACAAGATGCACCTAAAGGGACTTGTGCTCTAGGGATGCTAGACATACCTTCTATGGAGGTAAATCAACAAAGTGCACCTTTGCTCCTAACCTTACCAAGTGTTATGACATCAAATGTTATGGAGCCTCCCACAAGTGCACTATGTGCAACATCAACTACAACAATCCCTATTGAGGCGGAAAGGAAAAGTCTTATCAACATTACACCCATTCCCAATAGGAACACATCTCATAGTCAAGTCAATATGATGTCACAAGGAGGAACCTCTAACACACAAAGGAGCCAAAGCAACAATACCAACATGATGATCACTTCTCAAGGACATAACCAACTACCCCAACAACATCAACCTGTGGTAGTCCAAGGACCTAATCTCTCCAACACACATCCAATGTATCAAGAAAAATATCAACCACAACAAAAACAACCTCAAGTGGTGCAAACAACCAACATCCCTAATACACGGTCCAACATAAACCCACTTGACCTCCATGCAATGTATCAACAACAATTCCAACAACAACAATCGAGGTTTGCTAAAAAACAAGAGAAACTCAAGGAATAGTTAGAATACCAAAGATTTCTTGAGAAAAAAATTGCATACCAGCAACACTTATTGAAACAACAACATGTGCCACACCAACCTCAACAAATACCTCTATAACAAAAAGCACGTACATGATCTCACATACAACCAACAGAGTTATCCCAACAACAACCACAACACATGGCACAACAACAACACATTGTACAACAATTGCAATCAATCTCACAACAAGTGCCACATCAAATACCACAAGTTCCCCAACAATAGGGACCCTTTTGTCTTCAAGGTACCAACATACCTCCACCACTTAGTGACACATCAAAAGAATCATCAGACATAGAAATGTTAGAATCGAGTAGACATAGCTCCCACCACAACAAATGGTCTACTCATAGGTCAAAAAGACTTGAAGTAAAGACTATCACAAAAAATCCCAAGGAAGAGATATTAGAACAATCCAAACAACTTTCCAAACAAGTTGAGGCATTGGGAGTCCAAAAGAAACAAGCTCTATATACAAAAAGGGACTTACATCCTAATCCATTCGATAAAAGTCTGTATATGCCTCCATTCACAAAATACTTTGAGGCTCCAAGGTTCAAAAAATATTGAGGAAAAGGCAACCCTATTGATCATATTAGATAATTTTGTGCTTCATGTACCGAGCTCAGTGATGAGCCCACTTACCTCATGAGATTATTCCCTCATTCTCTAGGTGGGCCCACACTTGAATGGTACTCCAAACTTCCTGGTAATTACAAATCTTGGTCAAAACTCACAGATAAGTTCATCTCACACTTCTCCTTTAACATTACTAATGAGATGACACTTTCTGATTTGTGCTCAACTAAATAGAAGATAGCATAACCATTTATCACATTCTTACTATGTTAGAGAAGCTTAGTCAGTCAATGCTCACTAGAAACTCCTGAAGAACAATAAGTAAACTTGTGCATTGAAAACTTAGTCCCAAACTTAATATATGAACTCAAAATCAAGAGCCCAAGCACTATTTCTAAACTAATGAAAAAGGGGACTAGTATTGAAGATGCTCTTATCTATAAGGGAATCCTCAAGATAAACAAGGAGAACACAAACACTAGTTCCTCTAATGACAAGCCAGAAGTTTTCTCCAAAAACAAGAATGTGACTAATGTTGGTATCGTGGATGCACGAACAATTAGCACAACACAACCTCAACTAACTTTGAAAGGTGCAAACCCTACAAATTCACAAACCTCCAATCAAACATCAAGCCCATAGTAGAAAACCGAGACTTCTACATAGGACAAACCTTGAAGACATCCTAGATCCAAGGATAGGAAATCCACACCATTGGGGATACCTCTTGAGACTACACTGCAATAGATACTAAGTAATAACTTCCTATAGTTACCCCCAATCAAAGATGAACCATTGACTAAATTTGATTGGTGGGATGAAAAAAAGTACTGTAATTACCATCACACCAAGGGACATAAGACTTCATCATGCTTCCAATTAAAACATACAATACAAGACCTTATTAATGATGGTGTAATCATAGTTGATCCATCATTGTTGGCATCCAACTTTGACCACACTATCTTCAAAGATCCTTTGGGTAATCATGACAAAGAGAAACCATCAAGTTCAAACTCAAACTTACAAGGTAATGTGAATTACACATGCACCAGATATGACTGCACCATCAATTTCTTTAATGAGTATGATTCCCATATCTCCACCTTCACATTGAAGGCTAAAGACCCTCACTGCATTGTCACTACACACCATAGAAAGATCACCCTACCTAGAGCCCCATCTAGAGTTGCACCCCCTAGTAGACCTACTACTCTGGCTTCATCTAATTATAGCCTTGTTGAACAGCTTGGCAAGACCCCTAGAAAAATATCCATTTTTGACCTACTATGTGGATCTCCCCAACATCAAAAGATCTTGGATCAAGCCCTTAAAGAGTCAGTAGTCCCAGATAACATTGATGTTGCCCAATTCCAAGCCATGGTTGGGAACCTATTCACATCAGATCATGTCACTTTTTTCCCTTAGGATATTCCTAAAGACAAACCCAACCACAATGATCCCCTCCACCTCGAAGTATTTATCCACAATGATAAAGCTAGACATATCTTAATAGATGGAGGAGCAGGGTTGAATACCTATAGACTTAAAGTAGTCAAAGGTTTGGGTTATTCTAAAACTAATGTGGATCCCTCTTGAAGGTTCACAATCAAAGCCTATGATGATGGTGAACATTTCTCTATAGGGGTTATCATCTTACCTATCAAAGTTGGTCTAGCTACTAAGAACACTTTATTCTAGGTCCTAGATATAGAAATGAACTACAATATGATACTAGGCCACCCATGGATCCATGCTATGAAAGAAATTCCTTCTACATATCACCAGTGCCTAAAGTTCTCCTATAATAATGTAGAGGTAACCATCCCAAGTGATCTAGATCCCTTCCAGTTCTGTGCCAATCTTAGAGGAACCACTATGTACCAAGTCCCAACAAACCATGTAGCAAATCCCTTACGGTCCTCCAAGTATGTTGATCCTTCCATGCTCACACCCGCATCCAATGGAAAGCTCAAAATCCAAGACTGAGGTTGTGGTGAGTACTCCATGTCTCATGCCTTACACATTGGGAAACATCCTTTATCCCCCAAGTCATATGGTAAACCTCAACTTATACAAAACAAGCCTAAGTTCACATTTCAAAAGAAACCTTCTATTGCTTTCACTAGTAGAGGCGGACTACATGAAGAACGTGTCTACAAAAATACCTCTACATGGATTGAAAAGGCTAAAGTAGAACAAGAAATTACTCCCATATCCCCTGACAGGTATGCACCTAGATTCATCGTCATGCAAAAAAAGGGATATGATAGATGTAGTGGCCTAGGACTCCAGAAGAAAGGCATTGTTCAACCCATTACTGCATCAGGATGACCTCGTAGCTTAGGTCTTCCTAATACTAAGTCATCCTCATCTAAGGAGGTGAATCCTTCAAATGATGAGAAGGCATTTGAGAACAACCAACCCAAACCCACCCAATTTGTATCTAACATTGATGATCCTAATACCTCTCTCATTCTTGATCATATGTTTGTAGGCCTAGATAGCCTACCTATGAAAGATAAATATGTCAATCCACCGATCACTCAAACCAATTCTTCACCTTGGATTGAAACATTTTGGGATCCAAGCCCTCCTACTTCTAAACATGATCCTAATGACATCATTGAAGTGGATATCCATATATATGACTTTAACCAAAGCTTATTCAACACCAATGATGGCATTTCCTTAGTCTTCCCTAAACTTATTGATTGGGACCAACAAGGACCACCAATGTTTGACCAGTTTGAAAATGATGATGCCATCATATAATTATTTGAGCTCCATGAAGAGGTATTGCAAGGAGATCTCAAGTTTGGATTTTACATTGATCTCAACATCATGGCATATTTTAGGGAGTTAACTCCATCTTCCAGTCACAAAATTAATAAAATAATAAAAAAAGACAAAAGTAGGTCTCTTGGCGAAAATTGAAAGGCACCATTAGACCATGAAAAAGTAAAAATAAAGGATGTATCTGATGGTGAAAACCTCTCTGAGGCATTCGAGGATGGAAGATTGGATGTACCCCCATTGAAGGAAATATCAACATTACTTGTGGAGATGATAGAAGAGATTAATTTGGGAACTCCTAACAACCCCAAAGTCATACACTTTGTAGCCTCATTATCACCAGAAGAAAAGGATGAATTTATTAGATTCTTTCTAGAGAGGCAGATCAACTTTACTTGGTCTTATGCAGACATGCCCGGATTAGATCCTAAACTAGTCCTTCATCCCTTACCACTAAAACCAAAAATGAAACCAGTAAAGAAAAAGTTGAGAAAAATGCATCCTCAAGTTGCCCTCCTTGTCAAAGCTGAATTGAAGAAACTATTGGATGCTGGTTTCATAAGACCTATTGATTATGTAGAGTGGATATCTAATCTAGTACTAGTAAGAAAACACTCTTGGGGCATCTAGATATGCACTGACTTCTATGATCTTAACAAGGCATGTCCCAAGGATGATTTTCCTTTACCAAACATAGATATCATTGTAGACATGATAGCTGGGTATGAGATGCTATCACTAATGGATGGCTTTTCAAGCTATAATCAAATAAGAATAGCCCCTAAAGATCAACACACGATAGCTTTTACATGCCCTTGGGGAACATATTTCTGGAATGTCATGCCATTTGGTCTTAAAAATGCTAGGGCAACATATCAAAGAGTAATTACCACCATCTTCCATGATTTCATGCACATCCTCATGGAAGACTATGTTGATGATTTACTTTGCAAATCCTATAAAAGGAAAGATCAATTGGGCAATCTAGATCAGATATTCACTAGAATGGAAAGTTATAAGCCTCATCTAAATCCAAAAAAATGTGTATTTGGAGTTGTCTCTGGAAAGCTCCTAGGCTACATTATTTCTCAATGAGGTATTGAAGTGGATCCTAAGAAAGTCAAAGAAATACTTGACATGCCTCCTCCAACAAATCTAAAAGCCTTAAGAGGACTACAAGGAAGATTATAGTCTATTTTCAGATTCATTGCACAATTGGTAGATAAGTGTCACTCATTTTAACATCTCTTACATAAAGGAGTATCCTTTCAATGGAATAAGTAGTGCCAAGAATCTTTCCAACAACTCAAGGATTATCTTCTACATCCACTAGTTTTAATGACTCCTATTCCAGGAAAACCATTCATCTTATATATATTTGCTATAGATACAGCATTAGGGGCTCTCTTAACACAAAATGATGAATAAGGAAGAGAGCGAGCCATATATGAAATCAGTAGAACACTTGTGGGCTATGAGCTAAATTATTCACTAATTGAATGAGCATGCCTTGCTATTGTCTTTATAGCCCAAAAGCTTAGACATTACATGCTCCATTAGAAAACAATGCTCATCTCTAAGATTGACCCACTGAATTACCTCCTTAGTAGGGCTGCCCTCACAGAATGCTTAGCCAAATGGGTCATGGTCCTTAGTGAATTTGACATAGAATATGTAGATAGAAAGGCAATCAAAGGGCAAGTGTTAGTAGATAATTTAGTAGAAGCCCGTATGTCAAATGATCATCCCATGTTGATAGACTTTCCAGATGAAGCCATATTTCACATGGATGTAGCTAATGAATGGAAGCTTTATTTTTATGGATCACATACATGAAATAGTTTAGGAGCTAGCACCATGTTTATCACTTCCCAAGGAGACATAATCCCCAAGTCATATAGGATTGCATTCCATTGTACAAACAACATAGTAGAATACGAGGCACTGATCATAGGACCCAAGATAGCCATCCAATGGAACATTCAACATTTACAAGTCTTTGGGGATTCCTAGTTGGTTATCCACCAAGTCAATGATGACTATGAAACCAAAGATGATAAACTAATTCCCTATAAGAAGATGGTAGACTTCCTTAAGTCTAAATTTGTTACTATCTCTTTTCATCAGCTACCAAGAATACACAACAAGCAAGATAATGCTATGGCTACCATCGCTTCTATGATTGATATGCCTCAAAATATGGAATGTTGTGAATTCCTTGTTGAAAAACTTTTGATTCCAACATTTGAGCTCCCTTAATCTGAGTTTTTGTGTGAACTTGTTGGTCCCAATTCTCCTTGGTATCAAGACATTTATGATTACCTACATGCCCAAATTCTACCACCCAACTTATCCAAAAATGACTATTGATCCTTTATCCATCAAGCCACTAGATATGTCATCATCAGTGACACCCTTTACAAGAGATCCTTTGACCAAACCCTTCTTAGATGCCTTGACTCGCAAGAAGCTAAAACTTCCTTGCATGTGGTTCATGAAGGTATGTGTGGAGGCCATTTCAATGGTCTGAGTCTAGCCAAGAAACTTGTCAGAGTTGGGTACTATTGGCCTACCATGGAACAAGATGCCCATGAATTTACCAAAACATGTCATAAGTTTCAGATACATAGCATTCTAATCCATACAGCAACACAAGAATTGCAACTAGTCATATCACCATGGCCCTTTTCACAATGGGAATTTGATCTTATTGGAGCTATTTCTCCTCCATCCTTTGATGGTCATAAGTTCATTATCACCACAATAGAATATTTTATCAAGTGGGTTGAAGATGTCCCTTTGACCTTCACCACTAGCAAGCAGATCTCAAGGTTTATTCTAAACTACATCATATGTTAGTATGGAGTCCCCTTGGCTATTATTATTGACCATGGTAGTCCATTTCAAAAAAAAGATGTAGAAAAGCTTTGTGAGAAGTACAACATATACCATGAATATTCTAGTATTTACCATCCACAGGGAAATGGTCAAGCAGAAGCATCTAACAAGAACATTGTTAAGATTCTCCAAAAGACTGTCAATGATTTGGGTCGAGACTAGCACCTCCAACTAAATCCAGCTCTTTGGGCATATTGAACAAGTGTGCATGCTCCTACTGGTGCAACACCATACTCTCTTGTCTATGGCACTAAGGCCATACTTCCCATTGAAGTCAAAATTCCATCATTAAGAGTATCCCTACAAGATGTTGTTGATGATGAAAACTACTGAATATCTAGACTCCATGAGCTAGAAATGCTTGATGAATAGAGATGAGCTACCTTGACACATTTGCAAGCTTACCAAAACCAACTCAAATGCAGCTATAACAAGAAAGTATGAGGTCTTCATTTTGAGGTCAATGATCTGGTCCTAAAGATGAACTACAAGACATAGAAACATAGGGAAAAATAAGGCAAATTTGAGCCAAATTGGGAAGGACCTTATGTAGTTACTGCATCTTTTGGATCCAGAGTATATTAACTCACAACTCTAGAGGGTGAACCATTGACCATGTCAATCAACACCATGCATCTTCACAAGTACTACACTTGATTCTGTCTAAAAGTCTTGAAAAGATACCAAAAAATTGAAAAAATTCCTATAAAAAATAAAAAAAATAGCAAAAAGTCCTGAAGAAAAAAAAGTGAAAAAAGTCATGAAAAAATGGAGGCCTTGATGAGAACCTAGAAAACAAGTGTCTTAGCACAAAAATTTGAGTCAATAGAAAGATTTTTTCCACAAGTCAAAACCTAGCAAACAGGTGCTTTGGACAAGTACCATGGTGAAAACTTGGCAATAGGCACCATGTGTAATCAGTTGTTGCTCCTCCATCTATCAAGATTCCATCTGGTCCTTTCCCCCTCTATTATTCCTTGATCATGTCTTTCCTATTGCAAGACATCCTTGGCTCCTAGACTAGGGTTCATGACCTAGTTGATATCCATTATTATCCTACTTAATGCATCACCAATCCATACACACTCTGTCATTGACCTTTGTACATAATTTGCATCTTGTGTGGGGGCATATTACCTACATGGTGCATGAGTCTGAATTTGAACTAGGGGCATATCCCTAAGAAATTTTATCCATTGGACCTATCGCATAATGGATTGGAGCTAACACTTTTATATGCTTATGTGATCCTAAAGAAATCCTAAAAATTGAAATACGATCCTAATAGAAAAAAACTAAAAATCACATAATGTCCTGAAAAAATCTATAAAAATCACATAATGTTCTAAAAAAAGCACTAAAAATCATAAATGTCCTAAAAAAATCCCTAAAAATCATAAAATGTCCTGAAATAAATCCTAAAAATCATAAAATGTGCTGAAAAAACCAGTCATGCAAAAAAATCAAATATCCTTAAAAAACCTAAAAATCAAAAAACCCATCAAAAATTTGCAATAAACCTTGTAAATATTCACTGTGGATAACCATCCCTTTTGCATAAAAATTTGCACTTTGCAGACTGAAACTCAAGGCACTACACTTTCATGACAATCGCACTATCTGAACAATGTGAACCAACAATCAATCCAACATGTTACTATGAACCTATCAATTGAATCCACAACCAGAACTATCACACCATCAACATGTCAAACACTATTTGAACACCTAAAAAACTAAAAAGAAAGTAATAATGGATAAGAATGGTTGTTGTCTCACGTTGTTTAGTGAGTGATTTATTTTTTCTTTGTTTTCTTTTTTACCATGTTCCTATGCCACTTGGTGATATAAAATTGATTTATGAGAGTGGTCGAGATAGTTCATGGTCATCTTTTTCTATTTCTATCTATTACAATGTACCTTTGAGAGTCTAGGGCATGTACATATGCCTCAGGAAGGACAAGATCATTCCTTGTCTGCATCGTGCTTTTTTACGCAAAAGGCTTGTATTTGTGCTATGGCCCTTTATGCCATGATGCATTGCATTCCATTTTCCATATCAAACTAAAGCTCCATTTGACATATAGTGCACTTTACAAAAGCAAAAATTCTTCTCATTTTACTAACAATTATTCATCTCATCTCCTCTGTCTTCTATGTCTCTTTCATCTATTGCCTTGGTCTCGTACTCTGATACACAAAAAGCATTGTCATCTTGCATTCTTGCATGTGTCCATTGTCCAAAATGATCCAAAGCAATAAATACAGCATTCATATTATATTCACATTTCATTTGCATCCATTTTACATTTCATTTTCATTTATTCCCTAGTATTTTACATTTCATTTGCATTCATTTTATTTCATTTACATTCATTCCATATCATTCACATTACATTAGGCATTCATTCATGAGGAAAACATGTGGCAAAAATAAAAAGATGGCATTTCATATGCATAACATGTGATAAATAAACACATGATGTCATCATATATAAGTACACATGAAAAAGCATAAATACATCCATATAAAACATCTAAAGCATATGCATAATTCATCTCATATAGTCATCATAACATAATTCCATCTCATAAATGTCTCACAAAGGTTTCAGAGTACATGACCATGGTTTACATCAATACTAACTACCCATAGGCATGAACCATGAAAAAGTATAATAGAAACCAAAAAGAAACATAGAGAGGCCCCTCTATATGTGAGTCTGTCAGTGTCACTCTTTGCTATCCCTAACCTCGTGGCCTTTGTCTAGCCTTGAGGATGATCCCTCTACTCTTTGTGGTGATCTCATAGGCCCCATCACCCCTGCACTGCTTTGTGTCCTCTGTGTCATGTGGGAATGAGATCTTGATGCATAAAAACTCTCTACTCTCTACCCCAGTGGCACCACTCTCTCATACTAATCTCACCAATATTATGCCTCCATGTGAGCCTTACTCATCATTGTCACCAGATCATGAAATTTTGTAGCTTTGATGCTACTGATGAACCCTTGAGACTCTTGTGCTGCTATCTCTACCCTATGCATTTTTGCATCTCTCTCAGCCCTTTCCTGATCTCTCTTTACTGTAACTAGATCCCTCTCTCCCACCATGGCATCCCTCTTTGCCACAATATAATCTAACTAAATCTATAGTCCTCTTATCACGTCTATCAACTCTACCCAGCTAGGCCCTACCTCTACTGGTACCAATGCTCTCCTGGTGTCCTCCACTAGATCCTCCTCCATGTCCATCCAGTTGCATCCCTATCCTCCCAATAGTCCTCCTCATCCTCTCCCTTGTCATAATCTCTAACACCATCCCCACCCCCACTACCTCCACCCTCCTCATCATCTCCCTCCTCTTCTGCCTTAGTACCCTCCTCATCATCTCCCTCATTTTCCTCCTCAACATCCTTATCATCACCCCTTGCATCACCCTTAGCATCCTCATCTCCCTCCTCCTCCTCCTCTCCTTCCTCCTTGTCATCTCCCTCATCCCCCTCCTCAATGTCATCCTCTACCCCATCGCCTGCATCAAATCCTTTCTCATCCTCTCCCCCATCCTCCTCATCCTATGGCCTCCCTCAGGGTACTAGTATTGTTGGATCTATCAAAGGTCTCGACCGATGCTATGCAAAACACTTATCATATGCTACTATCATGCCTACATCCACTTAATCTGCTACTACCCCCCATAGTCTTCATTGTAACTCAACTTACTGTGCATATGCTACTTGTGTCCTAATGGGTGGTCTCCACTCTCAAACCTCTACTCTAGATCAAGAAAACAATGCTAACCCTATAGGTACATCTTGTGTCTCCCCAAACTATTTATGTACCTACTCTAGTAGTTACATCTCTATAACCAGATGACTAATCAATGTGTGCCTTATGAGGTAGTGCTCTTGCCTATAGTATGGTAAGTGGATGTCATCATCATCCCATCTAGGGAAATCTCTATATGGTCTCCATATGAACTGTGTCATCATGTCTATCTAATGGTGAAAGAACCTTGCATATCCCAATGGTCCTTCGGCTAGGATACCTCTATAGCTATAAGCATATGGCATATCATCCACCAACACTCACTCTACTAGAGGCCTAAATACCACAATATGCTCATAGGCCTAGATCTATAATAATGTGTTGCTAGTGCTAAAGGATAGTTTTCCTCTATACACTACTTGATGCAGATAATAATATAACATTCCCAACATGCATGGACCCCAAGAAAACATGATACCCTCCATGATCATCTGCTCAAGTACTCAACCCCATCCAACTAGAAATCCATGTCCCTATCTATCTGGTATCAACAATCTACTAATCACCCATCAAATCACAACCATCAACCGCTCATGGCATGCCACCAATAAGTCCCATCTGATCTCATAGTCTTGGATCCCTAGCTCTGCATCTCCACATCCAAATAGCTGGTGTAGAACTGCTCACCCTATAGCTAGGTCATACACTACTAACTCTCCATAGATAGGGATCCTAAGGATGCACCATACATCCTCTAGTGTCACAGTCACCTCCCCAATCAATAGGTGGAATGAACTAGTCTCTAAGTGCCACCTCTCTTTCAAAGCTATCAGCAAAGCCCTGTTCCCACTCACCTTTGGCATAAACACCACATGATATAATCCCAACCCAACCAATATCCCTCACTCACTAGGTGTCATCTGATGAGGTAGTGCAAGACTCTTTGGCCTATGTCCCCTTATCCGTAGCAAGGGTAGCTCCTCTTGCATAGTCATATAGCCTATGTCATTCTCCTATTGTTTTACATCTATTTTACCCTACTTTTGACCCAAGTTTGACCCTATTTTGACTAAGTTTGACTTTTTTGAGCATTTTTTACTATTTTGACTTATGTTTTGAACTCTTCCTAGGGTTTTTAACATGTTTGCCAAGTTTTTGATTATTTTGAGCTCATTTGCATCATTTTGATCCTATCTCGATCTATCGATCAACCTTTTTCCACCATTAGAGCTAAGTCTGACCAAGTTTGTCTTCTTTATGACTATCTTAGCCTTAGTTAACCTATGTTTTCAACTCTTCTTAGGGTTTTTAACATGTGTTCCAAATTTTGAGTCATTTCAAGTCCATTTTCACCCTTTCGAGCCCTTTGCACAGTCCTTTGTCAATATTTACCCAAGTTTGACCTATATCTGCCCTATCTTTGACCAAATTCCAAGAATTTTGAACACCTTGACTACATTTTATCATGTTTCTAAAAGCTCCCTAGGGTTATGCTAAACTCTACCAAGTTTTATCTTGATCCGAGACCATTCAGACCCTTATTGGGCATAGTTGGGGTTCCAAAATGCATCATTGATGCACTTGGTCATAGAAATTGTGTCATTGATGCACTTGGGAATTCCAACTCTATCATTGATGCACCTGGCTAAATTTTGGTAATATTTGGGCCATTTGGATGCCCTACTTGACCCTATTTCCCCTTGACAAATTCCTAAGTGCCTAAAAAGCATGGAAAAGCAATAAAAAGTAGTAAAAAGCATTGAAAGTAAAAAGATGGCCTCAATGTACTTATCAAATGTCCAACATCTACCTGTTGTCAAAAGGTCCTCACCTGTTCACCTTGATGTTGCTCCCTAGGTAGTTGATCCATTCTCCTTGCTCAAAGCTCTTTTCTTCCAAATGAGAGAGTGAAAATGACCTTTAAAACCCTCTCATAGTCCTTTTATAAATTATTGTTACCTAGATGGATGTGCATGAGGTCCTTTCTATGTTGGTCGCAGTGCCCTTTTCACTCAGAAGCCCATCACTTTCACATTTTAACTCCAATTTTTGATCTGGCAATTGCTATGGCTTTTTTTTCTCATTATCGATGAGATTGACCTATAATATGCCTATTTTGGTCAACTTATCAAGGGGGCATAAATATATACCACATTTTTGGTGCACGCATTTATGGCCTTCTAGTTAGCATTCTTTGACACAACACTCTAAATCACATTGTATCAAAGAGGGGAAAAATGTAGATGATAAAAAATGGTTCGCATCTATGGTTTCATCACTTCTTCCTACTAATTTGTCCCATTTTCTCATTCTACTAACTTTGATCTTTTGGCCAAATTGATCATACTTTATTGTTTGTATCCTCTTTCACATTAATTTCATGTCATTTCAAAATCATTTTTTACCAATTCAAAACCATTTTATATCAACTCAAAATCACCCCAAATCAACTCAAAATCACTCAGAATCAGTCCTAATCAATCTAGAACATATCAAACATCCCAAATCAATCATCATTTATCCAATCCTAGGTATCGCTATGGCTTTCAATGCCTTGGAAACCTATCAACCTATCAATCTTATCAATCTAGCCTTAGTATTGTCATGGCTCTCAGTGCTAGGTCAAACTATTATTCATGTTATCTAATCTTTGATGTTGTTGAGGCTTTCAATGTTGAATCATGGAATTATCAACCATTTTAATAATATTGAGAATTTTTGTTGATGTTATTATGATCAACCTTATCAATTAACCTCGATCCTGTAGCATTTGCAATGTCAGTTAAATGTTACGTATCAGTCAATTCATGTCATGAGTCCTTGTCTTGTTATCAATTTCAATCAATCTTACCTTTGCTTTGGTCTACTTGTCATCATCTCATTCAATCTATATCATCATCACATTTTCATCAAAGGGTACTGTCGCATTTATTTAATCAATTTTGGCCAATCATTTACTAATATTCTGTATAGGATTAAATAACCCATAATTTAATTCTATTATTCTTTCTAATTAGTATTCCTAATTATCATCCTTAATTAATTAAATTTATTAGTTAATTGATTCATTATCTGCAAACCATGGAAATTCTTAATTCCTCAGTTCCATTTTCCATCATTAATTCCATTTTCTACTAATTCTTATTTTGTGGAATAAAAGGATTTTTAATTTGAATATTCCATAAAATATTGCATCATAGTGACACTTGGATATGCCACCTCGTGGATTCTCCTTTGACACTTAAATAAGATTTTTCATAATCAAATATTCTTATTCTCTTACGCATATCCCTATTTGGCTTATTTGTCATAGATTCTTGGCTTTGAGTGGGCTTGAGGTGTCTTATGACGTGCCATAGATTCTCTTCCACATTTAGCCAAGTTTGACTTCCATGCATCATAGAATCTTACAATTGGCATATTTTATCATATGTGTCATGGATTCTCAAAGGAATCTCTTGCCACATTGCATATTTAAGGGTGAAAAATCCAATGCTCTCATCCTCCATGCCCATTACAAAATGAGCATTATTCCTGTCATTTCTAGTCCCTTGGGTCCTAATTCTTGAGCATTTTTCAAGTCCTTAGATTCTTTTCATTTTCACACTATTTTCTCTAAAAGCTTAAATCACACTTCTAGTACTCTCATGTCATTATCCCTATCATAGACTTTGCTTCAATAATGTGTGCACTATAAGCAAGTTGGAGCTATATCATTTGGAGAAGAAAGAAGGACATGGGAGCTACAAATGAAAGAGGGGGTTTCTAACCTTGTGTTTTCTTCTTTTGATTAGTTTGGATTTCATGGTAGACTAATGGGTGCTAATGTATGTTGGTTGAGTTTTGTGATTTTCTCATAGTATGTTATGCATTCAGCCATTTTTCTAGGTGCTACACAAATACCACACACCCTAGTGAATGTTAGACCATCAACAAGGCTAAGTAGACCTCTAGAAAGAGTTTCTCCTTCCTCATAATCTATTTTACTAATAGATGCTAGTGAACCTAAAAGTTATGATAAAGTTTTATAGGCGGATACTAAGATTTAGTGAGAGTCTACAATGGTAGAAAAAATGGACTCACTAAAAAATAAGACTTGGGATTTGTGCAAGTTTCCTGTAGGCAAATGGGCTTTATAGAATAAATGGGTTTATAGGTTGGAAGAAGAGAATGGAGGTAAGAAAAAATTTAAAGCCAAGCTAGTTGTAAAAGGATTTACATAGAAAAAGGTTATTGATTTTGATGAGATATGCTCTCATGTTGTTAAAATGACTTCTATTCACACTATTTTAAGTATTTTTGCTAGTGGAGGTTTGCATTGAGAGTAGCTTGATGTTAAAACACCCTTTCTATATATATATATATAGTACAGCCATAGGGATTTGAGATCATAGGTAAGGAGAACTTAGTGTGTATATTGAAGAAAAGTTTATATGGCTTGAAGGAAGCACATTGACGATGGTATGTAAAATTTGATAGTTTTATGCATGAGCATGGATACAATCAATTTCATTCAGATCATTGTGTTTGTTCTAAGAGGTTAGATGATGACAACTATATTATTTTATCTTTATATGTTGATGATATGCTTGTAGTTGGGTCTAACATGGATCACATTAAGGGGTTGCAATGTTAGTGAGAACATTCATTTGCTATGAAGGATTTTGTAATGCCCCTATATTGGCACATTGCCATATTCAACCAATTTTGGTCTATTGATCTTACCTACAGTCCTATTGTACTAGGTAAGTCTAATTTTGATAATCACTATTTGAACTAAGTGTCAAATATAGAAAATCCATAATCTACATTAATCATATACTTTATTTAATTCCTAAGTATTGACTCAATTTAACTACATTAAACCTATATAAGTCTTAGTGCTCCAATTAAATTAAAGTCACCATTTTAGCTAATGCACAAGGTAATTAAATGTATTTGATTTAATTAAATATCCTCATTCTACTTATTGAATTTTTTAAATCAAATATCTTCTTCAAATACTCTTCTTCAATTTAGAAATAGAAACACTGAGTAAATTAGAATTGGAAAAGGAATGAGATTAGTTAATTTCTCATCACACTCAAAAGTGATCATTTAACTCTTTTTTCACAAGGGAATGTTCTATTCTAACTGAATCTCATCTTCAATCTCAACCATTCATTCCATTTGATCCCGACCATTGATCAAATTTGGGAATTCTATTTAAGAAACCTTCGACCTCTCATTTTAGAGAATGCATATGAAAAGTATCGAACTTATGTCAAATTGTTGATTCAATTTCTTGAACTTATAGCTTTATTATTCTCCCACACTCTCTTGAACATATAGATTAAAAATTCATTGATATATATTAATGTGCTCTTTATATTCTTAGATAAACTTGCAGACATCTAGCTTAAATATTGCATATAATCTAGCTTAGAATAAATCCTTCATACTAGAGGTTTGGTTGCTAGCTTCTCAAATGTGAGAGTGAATAGAAAAATTAATCTAGTTAGGAGGCAACAAATCAACTTGTTGGATTATTTTGGATGAACATGTTGGAATTACAAATGGGAAACATATACATCTAAGGGGTCGGGGGGGAGATGAATCAAAAGTTTAAACTTCAACACTTAAAACTCTTTTTCTATTCATTAGATGCATAGAATACACTAAAATTAAATGTAAAGCAAATACATCAAATAAGCATACACATATTTAACACCTGATATGATTACCCATAAACCCTCCAAATGAGAAGGTAAAAATGGGGTGGGGATGATACCCACAATTCTTCAGTACTGCAGCAATAAAGTTTCACCAATTAAAGTTGCAATAAGTTGACCATAAAACATGATCTACCCTATGAAAGGCCTACCCTATTAAAGACTTACAAGAGATTGTCAAGTCCCACCCTATTAAAGGATTTTAATACCCTATTAAAAGTGTGCCTAATTAAAGGACTTTAGAAAATTCACTTGGAATGTCACCTTGTTAAAGGATTTTGTAGTGATTGTTAAGTCAACCTTAGTCCAAAGGATTTCACTCTACTGATATAGTTGTTAGAAAGTAATAGTGGAATTTTTGAACTAATTACTTAAAACTCTAACTTGCTAGTTTCAGATCACCATTTTTTCCTTATTATTCCTTTTTGATCTAGTTTGTCAATGTTGTGTCTTCGATCCTCTATTTTATAAATCGATTCTACAATTATTTCACTCTGCTAAGTCACCTTGAATGCTTTCTAATCAATTCACCCCTTTTCTTCCTTCTTATTTTCACTTGCATGCATTTTGAATTGTGGTGCTTCATCTTCCTTATAAAGACCTTAGCAACCTTAGATGGACTAGAGCCTTCTAATCTTGAGCAGTATGAGTTTGTTGCTCAACCATGTCAACTTTTATAATGGTGTCAACCTTTGCAGATGTATCATTTGATGTTTACACTAGAGGTTGAGCACTAGTGAAGGGATGGTAGAAGGTGTTTCTTGTGTGTTCACCTTATCCCTTGTTATATCAGCTACTACATTTTGAAGCTCTTCAACACTGACCAATACAAGATTCTCACACAATCTAGCTTGTAGTGTGGATTGGTCAAGGATTTTCTTTAGGTCCTCTACAGTCAATGGGTTGATGTTTTGAGGAGAGTTATCAAGAACATCCTTTGCTATTATGGTTTCTATAGGTGTTCTTGTATCATGTGGAGGGCTTATGGCTTGCATTTATGTGTCTTGCACACTTTGTTCTTCTTGCTGCTTTTTAGCTATGGCCATTTCATCTTTCTTCTTTTGTGTCTCCTCCATAGTGGTATCTTCTTTTTCTTTTTCTATGTCATCTTCCTTTTGTTCCTCTCATTCTCCATCATTTCTTCCCTCAAAGAGATCCTCTTCTCTTACTTTGACAATTGTGAACCCATATATCAATTTCCACATTTGAGTGGATTTCTTTATGACATCTTCAATGTTATTCTGGAGTGCGTTGAATGCCCTATATTTGGTGCAAATATACTACCATACTTCTTATTTTCCTTGATAATTTCCCACTTTTTTAGTTCAAGCATCACTTGGGCTAGGATTGATTTCGTTATTTGTTTTTCTAGTTTAAGAAATAATGCCACTTATTTTCTACAAGGGTTTATAGCTCCTTGGGCATTGTGTTGTCTAACTCAAGTGGAGTATTCTTGAACTTAGACATCATGGCATACACTAACTCTTCTACCTTGTTTTTCTCTTCTCTAGCAAGTTTTTTGAAATCAATGTTCTTTAATCCTGTCATATCTACATTATCTTTAAGATTATCACAAATATTCTCAAGATTAGATTTAGGTGCATGACTTATTGTCCTAAACTAACTTGTGTCTTCTAACTCTGTCTTTTCATCATCTATTTCATGCTATGAAATACACTTTCTCCTTATTTTCTTCTACACTAGGCTCTTCTATTGAGTTGCATTTTTTTTCTCCTTTGCCTACTCTTTGGCCTTTTGAGTAGTGGCCCTTGTACTAGCCCTTGTTGTTGGGGCAGTTGTCTTTGTTGAGCTTGGCTTAGTAGCCCTCTTTTCTTTTGGTTTGGCTCTAGATTGTGCCTTAGCCTTCCTCTTTTTAGGTTTTGGCTTTACTAGTGCTTCCTTGTCTTCTTCTTCCTCTGCACCTTCTTCTTCTTGGTCTTCACTGATGCCTTCGGTTAAAGCTAAAGGTTCTTGACCTTGCACCTCTTCTTCCTCTTCATCTTCTTCATCATCACCCACACCTTCTCCAAACTTGGCCTTCAATTTCCTCACCATTTTATCCTTCTTTTTCAAAGTAGAGGCTATCTTTAGTTTAATCTCAACCTTTGACTTTACAACATCATAATTTCCAAATATCTTGGAATTTTTGTCAAATTCTTCAGCAAGGAATATGGTAATGGCAATTGAGGCTTTGTCAACATTTATTTTATAGCCTAGGGGACTAAGCCACCTAACCCTTGGTACAATAGCCTAGATGTAAGTGGAATCAATATCTACAAGGAAAAAAATGTCATTATAGTATTGCTCAACTAGGGAAATAGGAATCCTTAACCTCTACTTCATATAGTTCTTAAAGTCTTCAAAATAGCTTGTCATAATTGACTCAAAATTGTCTCCCATTTTCTCAACATACTCATTGATTTGAACAACAACTGACCTATTTTTCTTCCATCCTACTTTGCCAAAAGATGGAAACTCATTTTGTACATAGAAAAACATACATACAAGTATTGATCCAACCTTGCATTGAGCACTCTTTGACCTTCTACTAGCTCCAAGATTCTCCATTATTTGCTACAATTGGAGTTCTACTAGATCATAAGTATGATCCTTCTTGACAATTTTATACCCTACATCAACAACTATGCAAGGAACACTATTTAACCTACTTGATTGATAAAATTTATGTGATATGACCTATTGGAATTATAGATGGAGTAACTGGGGAGGGTGGGGGGGGGGGGGGGGGAGGGGGTGAATCAGTTACCACAAAAACAAATCCATAGATCCCTTAGATGTCTTAAATACCTGTTTACTGTTGATACTCGATAAATACTATAAGAATGTTGTAACTTGATAGATTAACTAGTTACTGATCATCTAGCATTCATTATTATTAATTTGAATGCAAAAGTTAAATAAAATGAACAAAAGAGACACCAATTTTAACATGGAAACCCAATATGGGAAAACCACCAAGTAACTAGCTACCAATTTTCACTCTTCTGAAGTGAGCCCTATTAGGAGCCAACCCTATTAAAGGTTACAATACACACTATTAGGTTTGACCCTGTTAGAGGATTTAATCACCCTATTAGGAGTGGCTTTTCTAAACATCTTTAGAACAATTCAAATGAACTGTCACCTTGTTAGAGGATTTACAAAATGGCTATTAAACCAACTTTGTTAAGAGATTTAAAATCACTGCTACAATGATTAGAAAGTAACAATGAATTGACCTAAATAGGATGCAATTGAATTTTCTAATTATAGATCTCTATTCTACACCATTAGATCCTCCTTGATCAAATATAGCTTTTCTGCTCCTCAATGATCTCTGATCATCCTTCAAATTTGCTTTCACAATAATCAGTCTCCCTTATTCACATTACATCAACTTCATCACTTTCACTTAGAATTTGCAACTTGACTTCTCATATATACCATTCAAACTATCAAGTCAACTCATTCATAAGTTACATTTACCAATAAAGCATACATCATTCGACTACAAATATTATTTTAAACAAATAAAACATTATTTCATAAATCAATGAAATTCTTAATTGGCTGACCCTGCATGGTAAACACTACTTCCAAAAATAATTTCTTGAGTTAGCCGTCTTGATTTAGTTAACATTGCAACATCTAGCTTCCAAGTTAACTCAGTAAGAACTAAATTTCCTTCACTGTCTATGAAAGCTCGGTTAGAACTATTTCCTGCACTATTTTCTCTTGATGAGGAAGTGAGCTCGATACCAACTGCTTGTGCAAGGTAAAGCCTGAGAATGCTTGGTAGACACTATAAACCTTCTTTGCTAACCTTTGATACTTGGTAAACTTTGTATTTTTCCTTGCTAACCATCTAAGCTCGATAGACTCTGTCTTTTGCCTTGCTAACCAACTAAGCTCGGTAGACTCTGTCTTTTGCCTTGCTGACCAATTGAGCTCGGTAGACTTTGTCTGATGACTAATATGAAATTTGTGTAACATCAAAGACAACACAAAATTGAATAATTGTATCCAAAAATGACCCTTATTGTAAAATCAAGAAGTGGATCTATAATAGTATCAATGGTCATTCTGCATTTGTTCCACATAGCACCTATCTTTTTCTCTATTGCCTCTTTGGAGTTTCTTCTTAATATCTTGGGCCAATCTAGGGTTGGATAACTAGTAACCCTATGGAAAATTCTATTTAAAATTTTAATGGGTCCATATTCTAACCACATACATCCATCATGTATTCTACTCAAAACTATTTTAATCCATTCAGTTTTAAAAATTATGGGAAAATCTAGGGTACGGGTCAAACCCTTTCTCTCCACAATCTTGAATTCTTCCTTCAGACCCTATTTTCACATAATTTTTCATACACTTGGTCTTATTTCCATGTCACCTATGGCTCTTGCTTTACATTTATAGTACTCTCTTACATCTTGAACCATTATAACCTTAGGCAAGATCATAGATAATGCTCCAACTAGGTCATTTTTATAGGCAAATTCTGGAATAGCTTTGAAATCTTGTTGTTTAAGCTCATTTCTAACTAATTTCACATCAAACACCTCTTTCTCTTTCATAGTTTTTGAACTAGAAACTATTTTGACAAACTAGGGTTTATCAAATTTAAAAACTTTGCAACTTAGCTTATGAAGAATACTATTTAGATTCGATAAACTGATGCTTAATCATTGTGGAAATTCTTGCAAATTCTTTGAACTAGTTTTAAGATCACTTTTTCACTCTTCTCATTCTTTCTTTGAGTCTGTAATGATGAAAAATAGGCAAAAATCAGCAATATACCCTTCAAAACTCTACAATTAATGCTTAGTTGTGTATAGCTGTAAAACTTGGCATCCATTGATTTTACCACCACTCAACAGCTATTGGAATTACCTTTACTCGACTCCTATAGAGATTTTCCTCACTCGACAACTACTGCTAATTTAGCTCCAATTGACTTTAACTGATAGCTTGACACACACTAGTATTTACTTGGTATACACAAAAGACTTTTCATACTCGGCAACAACATGAAAACTTGAAGATTTTAACCATGAATTTTCCTTGAATTCTTGCATCTTAATTCATGCTAATGGAATCATTTTAGTGCTAATTTCTTTTGGAACTCATGTATAATGCAATACTTTAAATATCAGTCCCACATACCTCTTATTTCTTAGTTTGATGAAGTGTGACCACTTGACCCATTTGGGGAAGTGATCCCTTCTCCATTTGATGTACTCCCAACATCTTTCCTCTTCCATGTCTAGTTCATTTTGTTCCTAATGTGCTCAACATCTATCTTTTCTTTACCTTTGTCAAATTTAGAATTGGGTGCCTTTGACCTAGTTGGACAATCCTTGCTGATGTGACTAGTCTTGTGATAGCTAAAACATGTGGTTTGACTTAACCATCTCTTTTTGTTACCACTAAAGTGTGTTCTAGTGCAATTTTCAAGTAGATGCCCATATTCCCTTATAATAGTGATAGCTATATCTTGTATTGTAATCCCAATTATAGGAATTTTCATAGCTTCTTACCTTTGTTGGCTTGCTTAATGACCATGTGGACTTGGATCTGCACTCAAAGGCTTTGTGTCCACACTTTTGACAATTATAGTAGTGTCCTTCAAATTTTGGTGCATGCATGGTTCTAGTTTTGTATTCATGTGCTTGATGACCTTGTTTGTTGCACTTGTGACAATGAGTCATGTTCTTTGGCTTACCATTCTATTTTGCATTCTTGCTCCTATAAACATTAGGTGTATATCCTTTCTTACCACAATGATGACAAGTAGGTTTAGAGTTTTTACCTTTATTGTTCCTTTCCTCAGTAGCTTTGGATAATTGTCCTTTTGTGGTGCTTATGTAACCCTATCCTAATGCATCTCTACTAGATCTAGGGGATTTTAGTAGTTTCTCAAAGTACTTGATGGCTTCATTTGGCTTGTTGAAACTTTCAACAAATTCCTTTTGCTCTTTTCAAGTCATTCTACAGATTCAAAGTGGTTATTTCAATGTCCTTGACATTCAACTCATGATGAGCATTCATCATTTGGCTTAAGGTGTCCAATTGCATGTTTGAGATCCTAGATAACTCTATTAACTTTTCCTCTAATATGTTTGCCAAAATTATTTTTTCTTCTTCAATCATGGCCTTAACTTCTATAGCTTTCTTCTTTTGTTTAGTCACCTCACATAGCAATATACCTTGTGATTCTTTTTCCAACTTGAGATTTTTGATCTCTTCAGCTTGTGCTCTATTATTTTCCATTAGATCTACAATTTTTGCATCAAATCCATTGGAGTTGCCATCTACAAATAGTTTTATGGTGCCAATCTCTTTCTATTGTTTGTCATTTTTTGCTATAGCAATCTCATTCCTTCTCTTCAGGGAAATCTTCAAAGCATCTCTAGATTCATTCAATTGATGTAGTATGAGATGTATATCAATATCCTATTTTCAATGGTCTTTCTCAACTTGTAGCCTTCCATCTCAAGAGCTTTTCTCCAAGCTGTAAAGTTTCTCTTACTGAGAATTCAACTCTGATACCAATTGTTGAAATTAAAAATGGGAAACATATACTTCTAAGAGAGGGGGGGGGGGAGGGGGGGTTGAATCAGAAGTTCAAACTTCAACACTTAAAAGTCTTTTACCATTCATTAGATACATGCAATAAACTAAAATGAAATGTAAAGAAAATGCATCAAATAAACATACACACATTTAACACCTGATATGATTACCTAGAAACCCTCCAAATAAGAAGGTAAAATTGGGGTCGGGATAATGCCCACAATTCTTTACTACTATACCAATAAAGTGTCACCAATTAAGGTTAAAATAAGTTGACCATAAAACATGATTTGTCCTATGAAAGGCTTGCCCTGTTAAAGGCTTGCAAGTGACTATTAAGTCCTACCCTATTAAAGGATTTTAACACCTTGTTAGAAGTGTGCCTGATTAAAGGACTTTAGAACATTCACTTGGAATGTCACCTTGTTAAAGGATTTTGCAATGACTACTATGTCAACCTTAGTCCAAAGGATTTCACTCTACTAATACAGCTGTTAGAAAGTAATAGTAGAATGTTTGATCTAATGACTTACAACTTTAACTTGCTAGTTTTAGATCACCATTCTATCCTTCTTAATCCTTTATGATATGATTTTCCAATGTTATGTCTTCGATCTTCTATTTTGTAAACTAATTCTACAATTCTTTCACTCTACTAAGTCACCTTGAATATTTTTTGATCAATTCACCCCTTTTCTTCCTTCTACTCTTTGCTTGCATGCATTTTGAATTGTGGTGCTTCATCTTCCTTATAAATAATTTGGTGGCTTAGGATTAGGTATGAATCTATGGCTGAGATTCATTCATTTTTCTAGCTTAATACCTTCCAATTTTCTGATTGGTTGCATGTTGATTACATAGGGAATCCAAATAGATTCGTCCTTATCTTCAAAGCTTCAAGATTTATCCATAATTCAACATAAAAATGGTTTACATAGTTGTTTGTGCCATCACAAACAACTAGATCTAATCTGTGTTACTTGGCACTTGATAATACTAATGCTCAACACATATTGTAGTTATATTTCTAGCTCAGCACCTGAATTTCTCAGCATCAACTACTTACTTGACACTTGAATCATTCAGCATGGTCTATCTACTTGGCACTTGAGTGACTCAAAACTCATTTCAACTCGGCATCTATACATATTATACTCAGTATGTATTACTAGCACAACATGAACTTAGTAAATATCTTAAATGTGTTGACACTCAATTGTCAAAACTAATTTGAGATCAATAGAACAATCCCATGTTCATTCTAGGATGATTCTACATATACTGATCATGTTAAAGTGTAGTTAATTTATAGGCCATAATTAGAACTCACATTTTCAACACCCACCCTGGGGCCAAGAAATTAATTTTTTGGCCTCATGTATTATTTATTTTTCAAAATTGTGATGTTTTTTCATTTTTGTCCACATACTTCCTTAGTTTCTTGAATGGAAAATCCAATTCTCATACAAAGAAACTAAAATTTCTCTCCTAGTTTTGTACTTTCTCACATGGAATAGTGTATAGTTGTGTGGTTTCTTGCATGGTACACAACATATTTTTGCACAAGTCTGCATAGAATCTCACATGAAACTCAACACTAGTAAATGTAATTTTCAATTTTTGGATTTGGTTTTCATAATGTTATTTAATCTAACAATTATTTCTAAAGTATTAGATTTCTAATTTCTAATTTCTGACAACTTAATATTGGTGTGCAAATTACTTGTCAAAGACACCTTATCATGAACTCACAAAAAATACTAATTTTTTTATTACAAGATCCTTGGTCAAAGATTGAAATGTAAAAGAATGAATTCAAACCCACTCAAATGTTGTGTCTTTTTACTGGTTTCTTACAGACATAGTTTAATAGGGCTTGTGAACTTTGTAAGGATCTAGACAAAGGAATAGGGGAGTATTCTTTTTGCTACTTGGAAGTGGTGCCTAAGAGTAAATCAAATTACTAGATGCCTTTAGAAGATGCTTCTCGAGGGAGGGAAGAAATTTAGTGGTTCTCCTATATGAATATTTTTTTTGAAGAGATGATGACTTCCTTTTAGGAAATCAAAATCTTGTGAAAAGATAAGTTGGGATTGATAAACTAACTTAGTGATGAACATGTTTTGTGTGTTTGGGTAAGGTGATGAGGTAAAGGAGTATGCTCTTTTCCCTTTGGGAAAATTAGAAACTTTGACCCTTGAATCTGAACCACCAGTCCATGTCAACCTTTAGAGGTGCCTACCAGAGTGATCTAGCCTTTGGGAATGACCCAAGTGAGCGCACACCTTTCACTGGTGATTCCAAATTACTATAATAAAGAAGCTTTGTAGGATGAAAGATTTCATAGCCATGTTAATTTCTTCTTCTCAATTATGATATCACATATCAAGAAGAGGCTATGTCTATTACACTGAGTGGCACTGCCCCAATCTTGCTAGTCAAATGTGTACACTTTCAAATGCTAGTGCAGGTTGTTGGCCACAACTTCATTCATGAAGCCACCAGGGATTAATGTGAATGGAAGCCAAGTAAAAAAAATTAGATAATTTCTACCCAGTTCACATCTAAAAGGGAGCATAATCTTTTTGCAAGGAGGAGGGCATAATCTCTCTTATATATCCTCACCATAGGCATGTACTTGGATGCTAGAAGGTGGTATATGCACTTGACCCATGCCACAAGGGTGGTTATTGAATGTATATGTTATTGAGTCCTTGGAAAACACCAAAAAAAAGGATGCCCTCTAGTGGGGTGACACAACTATGTGAGGTGAACACACACACACAAGTTGTGAGACAAAGGTTTTGCTTCTGCTATTATTTTTGGTTATAGGGATAAAGAGTGTCTTTTTCAAGTCTTTAAACTATCCAAGTCATCCAAACAAATAATGGTCAAGAATCCCTTGTCCTTCTAAGTTTCTTTATCCTTGATTAGATTATTTGTGACTACTACTTGCTTCCTATGTCTAAAAAAAAACTTTCTACATACAACTAAAATGATGTCCAAAATCTCGAAACAATGTTGATATCTATTTAAAACTTGTAAAAATTGTTAGTCCTCTATTTAGAAACTATCAAAATCATTGAAAATCTCTTGATGTACAGTTAAAACCTGTTAGTTTGGTCCTTACTTCTAGTTCTGCAAAACTTTGTGTGAGAAAACTGTTAGTTTTCATTTCCTCATGAGGCTTTCTATAGTTCTTCACTTGGTTGTCTATGAATCCTCACACAAAGGTTTACCAAAATGTTGTATTTTTGAGTGAAAAACTATCTAATTGGTCAAGTTGTTCTTCCCTTGCATGGCTTTATGCACATTCTCACACTAGAAAACAAGTCCAAAAGTATTGTTTTGAATATTTTCTTGCATCATTATGTTATCTTGCATGGTTCTTTGTGAATCTTCGCATTAGCTTTTGTCCTAAAACTATCAAAATTTGCTCTGGTAGAGGAATTTTCTCACCTGGGACTCATTTCCTCTTGCAAGTCTATCAAAATTTGTCCAAAATAGTGAGCTCTTTTGAGCTCCCTTGTCAAAACTTGATCCAAGTCTGATTTGTGTCTAAAATACTTGGTCATTCCTCTATCTATAATAGTGTCAAACTCTGATTTCTTTCTTAGTTGACAACTTACAATTTACATGTGAACTGGTATCCTTACTTGTTTGTCTTATTTTGTTCTCTTGTGTTTGTCATACCTTACATCATGATAGTCATAACTCTTGGCTATTCTAGCCATTTCTTAGACTATTCATACCTAGATATACAACACACTTATCTCACTTTGAGACAAAGTTCTAATGTGATCCCTACTTTAGACTTTATTCTAAGTCATTGTCTATGACTATTTCCACAAGGAATGGAAACTTGTTTTCTCTCTATAGAGTATGATGTGGTAGAGTTAGACGTGAAAATTGTGATAGAGGTCACTTCCTAGTTTATACATAATCTAAATCTAGTGAAGAGTCCTCATAATCTCTTGCACCTATTAGTCCACCTCTTCCTTGAAGAATGCTTTCCATAAACTTTAAGAAAACCAAGAATACCTTATATCAAGAGAATATTGAAACTAATAGAAAACCTACATCTTTAAATGATACAACTAAATTTTTGTTCAGAACATATTTTCAACCAAGATATACTGAAACCTTCTACACTCTTAAAATCTCTAATCAAGTCCAAGAAAATGAAGAGCATAGTAGAGGACAAGATCACCAAAGAAATGAAAGACTAAAAGAATCTTATAAGTACACTAATGAGCATGAGGAAACTAAAGATATACTACCTAAAGACATAGAAAAATGTTGTAAGGATGAATACTTAAAGAAAGTAATGGAGATCATACTCAATGAGGAGAAAGAGAAATACTTTCTTAAACTCTCTCAAGAAAGAGGGAAACTACCTTAACATTTTGATGTTGAAATAATTATCACACATGAAGAAGAAATTGAAACATCCAAGTTACAAAAAAATTGAAGGTCATGCAAGAAAAATTGGCCCAAATGATGCATGAAAAGGATAAACCAACAAAAAATACACTTTAGACAGTGTTTGTCCATTCCCTTTTGACAAAATTTTGGACATGCCTCCTCTTACAAAAGTAGTTGAGTTACCTAATTACAAAAAATACTTCAAAACATCTAATCTCCAAGATCATTTGAGGGAATTTAGTGCTTTGTCCATGGAATTCATGCACAATTAGGCATATCTTATGTGTTTATTCCCACAAAGTCTAGGTGATCAGGTCATAGAATAGTTTTCAAGGTTGCCTACTATTATCAAAACATTTGATGAGATTGCTGACCAGTTTGTTCAACAATACTCACACTACATACAATATGCCATCAACATGCTCGACTTGTACAACCTCAAACAAAAAGTTAGGGAACCTTTCCTCATGTTCCTTCAAAGGTGGCAACAATTTCATACCAAATATTCATGAAGTATTATTGAAATAGAAAAACTTGATATCTTCATGGATAATCTCTTTCTTTAATTTGGTTACAAAGTACAACTTCAAGGTCCACACACATTTGAAGATATGATCACACAAGTCATTCAAATAGAGGAGTTCATGGTCAAAAAGGGCAAGATATCCCTTCAAAAATATATTAATCAAGGATCTACCTCTAGTATAAAAAAATCCAAGTATGTGAACAAGAATTTAAAGGTAGTACATGATGGAGTCATTGATAACATTACACCCAAACCTACTAAAGTGGCTTTCAATCTCATGGATACCATCAAAGCATCTAATACTATTGACAAATCTCCTCCAAGAAAAAGACATTGGGGAATAAAATGAAGAAATCATCTTGGGTTACATTCCAAAAATGAGACTACACACCTCTTGGTGAACCTTTGGATGTGGTCTATAAGACCTTGCATCAAAACAAGATCATTTCACCACTAGAAAATTCTCATCTTACGATCCCCAATCATGACCTACATGGTGGAGTGAGAGTGCATTTTATGAATATCATCAGAACAAGGATCACAAAACCAACAATTTCAACAACCTATGTCACAAAGTTCAAGACTTAATTGATAATGGTGAAATTATTATGGATGGACACAATAAGAATTTAGAACACAAGGCTTGTAAAGAGCCATTTCTATCCTATGAGAAAGGAGAAACCTCTAAATATAAAACCAATAACAAGGTCAACTATACATACACTTATGAAAATGATG
The DNA here is from genome assembly GCA_028749045.1 of Cupressus sempervirens. NCBI lineage: Eukaryota > Viridiplantae > Streptophyta > Pinopsida > Cupressales > Cupressaceae > Cupressus > Cupressus sempervirens. The sequence continues at coordinate 690,123,087 of CM053791.1, read as the reverse complement.
TGATCAACATGGTTGAACCCATGGACTGTGAATATTTTGATGTTATCATGATTAAAGGAAAATAGGACAATACAAAATTGAAAACAACATTTGTCTTTAGAGTTGTTACATCTCCTACAACTGATCAAGAACCATCACAATCTTATACCATGATGTTATGCATTCTCATGCCAAGATAGTACTCAAAGGCCTTGCACCTTCTACTCCCAATTTAGATCAACACAAAGATAAACCTCTTGCCAGTCCATTTGGAAAAAGTTACAATAATTGCAACATCTTATGCGGTTACCAACTATAGTATATTTAACCAATTGCAATAGACAAGTGCTCAAATAAAGATCTTTGAGTTAGTCAAAAAAATTCCTAATCATAGGTAGATTCTTGACGAAGCCCTCAATGAGGAAAACATACCTCAAGATCTTGATCTTAATAAGTTTCAATCTATGGTGGGTCACTTGACCTCACCTCACTGCTTTTCCTTTTCTAAGGAGGACGATAATTCACTGAGTCATCTGTATAACCAAACATTACACATTGAAATTATGATACATCAAAAACATGTTCATCGAGTGCTCATTGATAATGAAGCCAATCTAAACATCTATTATACTACTAAGCTCAAGCAATTGGGCTATTCTGAAGAGTCTATTGATCCACATCACAAAATAACCATCAAAGCATATGATGAATTTGAGCATAAATCCCTGGGTCTTGTTGTGTTACCTCTCTGAGTTGGTCTAGTAGAAAGAGATGTTACTTGTCAAGTCCTCAACATTTCATTAGCATACAATATCCTATTAGGGAGACCATGGATACATGAGATGAAAATTGTGCCTTCAACATACCATCAATGCATCAAGTTTCCATTCCAAGGCTCTGAAGTCACTATACCCACTAATATTAGTTACACCTATTAAAAATATAAAATCTACTAAAATGTTTTTACCTGCTAATAGGGAATCTATGGATCATCATTATGATAAGTTGAAATAAATTGAGAAGTCACTCATGTTGATAAAAACTGGGATGGGCAAGAATCATATAGAACATGTTTTGTCTTTAACATCTCTTCCTAAGATTTCTTGTCATTATGGAAGACCATCTGAAGCAAAGAGACCTTTTGTGTTATCACCTTAGACTAAGTTCAATGGTATCTTTTTCAAAGCTAATGTGCCTCTAGAAGAATAAGATGAAGAAAGAGCCATCACTACATGGATATATAGAGAGGAAACTCCAGTGGATCTCACAAAACAATCTGATGAGATTACTCTAAAAAAGAATGGTCTAGGTCTTAAAAACTCATGAAACACTTTGGCTCAAAAGGGAATGGTCTAATTGGATATAACAATAATAACTTGACTAATCCTATCAAAGTAATAGCTAGAAGGTCTCGAGATACAATAGGCCTAGGTTTTAAGAAGATGCCTTTCATCTAGGGATTACCAAATTTATACCAAAATCTGAAAGTTCATTTGAACATGAGTCACAAACTAAGTTGGATAATCATGAAGATAGCTTTGAGGTTGATGATACTTATCCTTATCAATTTCATTTTAATCTTGCCAAATTATTCACAAAACTAGATGACTTTGTACCATGTGTCAGCACTGTAGATGTTGACAGTGATTCTATTGAAGACACTACTAATCTTCCTTCCATTCACCAAGAACAAGGAGAGTCAAGTCATATTATAGTCATTAAGTGACTTTATAAAAGTCAAGATGATTAGGGAGAATGGGTCCCTATTACTGTTGGGGAATTCTATAGTCCCTCTCCATGTAGAAGAGACTCTCGAGAGTATGAAATTGACTCTATCTTAGAAGAAACTACAGACAAAGATATAGATCAAGTTCATGCTTATGAAAATTAGTTTGATGTAGGTGAATTGTCTAGGGTTAGGCTGGATGAGTCTCATCCTAGTAATTTTGACAAGTCTTTGATTAATGTCATTAGAAATCAAAGGCATTCAAACACACATGTGGACAAAGCCACTCTAGGTCTCAAATTACTTGTCCAAGAATTTCATGGCTATACTATGAATGCCATCAAACATACCGCATCTCTCTCAATCACCTATACCAAGCTTATAGGCTAGAATTCCAATACATCTAATGAAGTCCCTACGTTCCAGAATGCCTATGATCTCTCCTGCTATCTAAACTTTGTTGAACCTATAACATCCTCCACTAGTGAACAGAGTGTCAATATGAATGAAGATGACATCAAATATCTCAATCACACAATAAAAAGAAAAATAAAATAGAAGGTCTAATGGTGAAAACCACATTGTGGCAATATCAAAACCTAAAATAGTAAAAATAAAATATGTATCCAAAGGTGAAAACCTCTTTGAGGTGCTTAAGGATGAGATATTTGATGCACTTCCTAGTCATTTTTATTAGAGATCATCAATGTTGATGGTGCCAATACAACTAATCAACTTGGGAATAGAGGAAAAACCTCACATGATACACCTTGCACAATCTTTTTCTGCAGAAGAGTAAGAGGAATTTATTGCCTTCTTTTAGGAGAAAAATATAATTTTTTGTGTGGACATACTCAGACATGCCAAGCTTAGATCTTGATCTTATAATGCATCATTTATCTATTGCACTAGGAGTAAAACTATTCAAATAGAAGCTTAGGAAAATTCATCCTCATGTTGCATTACTTGTTAAAGCTAAATTGGAAAAGCTTCTAAAAGTTGGTTTCATCTATGCTATCGACTATGCTGAATGGATATCAAACATAATTCTAGTCTCCAAACATGACAAGCCTATTCAAGTTTGCATAGATTTTTGAGATCTAAACTTAGCATGTCCACATGATGATTTTCCACTTCCCAACATTGATATGATAGTGTATATGACAAAAAGAAATGAAATGTACTCACTCATGGATGTTTTTTTGGTTAAAATCAAGTTAAAATTTCACTAGAAGACTAGGAAAAGACTACTTTCACTTGTGCATGGGGCACCTTCTATTGGGATTTGATGCCATTTAGTTTGAAAAATGTTGGTGTCATGTATCAAAGGGTAGTTACAACAATCTTCCATAATATGGTGCATAAGACGATGGAGGACTATGTCGATCATACCTTGGTTAAGAGTATACAATGCAACACTCATCTTAAAGATTTGGGAGCCATCCTATATCTTATGGAGAAATTCTCTCTCAGATTAAACCCCAAGAAGTGTTCATTTGGTATAACTTCAAGGAATCTACTTGGTTACATTGTCTCTACAAAAATAATTGGTTACCCTGTAATATTAGTCAAATAAGGGGCTTGTAGGGAAGACTTCATCCCATTCATCTCATAGCTAGCTAATAGGTCATAGCCTTTTACTAAAACTTTTCATAAAGGGATGAAATATGACTGGAACAAAGATTGTGATCAAATTCTAACATAGATAAAATAATATCTCACTAATCCACCAATTCTAATGCCTCCTATTTATGAGAAGCCTCTCATTTTCTAGATCTTAGCAACATATTCATTTCTTGGTATCTTGCTATCTCATGAGGACAATGATAATAAGGAATGAGCTATTTATTATCTCAATCATACATTGATTTCCTATGAAATGAACTATAACATCATTGAGAAGGCTTGCTTGGTAGTCATCTTTGCTTCTCAAAAGTTGAGAAACTACATGCTTGCTCACACTATGTGTGGTTGCCAAAATTGATCCATTGAAGTACTTACTTATCAAGGAAGCTCTAATAGGGAGGTTACCTAAATGGGTCATGATACTTAGTGAGTTTGATATTACATATGTTGAAAGGAAGGATATCAAAGGACACACAATTGTTGATGAATTAGCAGAAGCACCAATGCAAAGTCTTCTTCTACTGAACATTGATTTTCCTGATGAATCTATTTTAATGCTAACACATCAAACCTAGGTGATGTTCTTCGACAGTTCTTTCACACAACAAGGATCTAGTTTTGGGATCCTATTCATAACACCAAATAAGTATTTATTTCCTAAGGAATGGAAGATTTTGTTTTCTTGTGTAAACAATATTACAAAAAATGAAGCTCTAATGTATGACATGAACATTGCAGTCAAATGGAGAGTAGATGAATTGAATATCTTTGGTGCTTCATAGTTCATAATCAACTAGGTCAATGATGTGTATCAGATAAAGGATGAGAAGCTGATACCTTATAAGTGAATGGTAGATGATCTAAACAAATATTTTGCTCATGTCACTTTTCAACAAATTTTCCAAGTAGACAACAGAGTGGTTGATGCGATGGCTACTCTTGCTTCCATATTATAGACGCTAGAGAATGATTTTTGACACAAGTTCCTAGTGGAGACTCTACTCTACCCTTCCTATAATTTACTTGAATCATGGATGATATGTTCTATTACAAGACATGATTCATCCCGCTACCATCATATCTACTTACCTTTGTGACCAAACAATTCTGGACAATCTAACCTGAAATGAAAAATGTCATCTTATCTACAATGCAATGCAGTATGTTATTATTGTTGATGTTTTGTATAGGAGAGATCTTGAAAGAACACTCCTTAAGTGTCTAGAACCTAATGGGTCCAAATGCACATTAATTAATTTAAAAAAGGGCATTTTTGGATCTCACTCTAACGGCTTGACACTAGCTCATAAACTTATCAGAGCTAGTTACTATTGGTTGACTATGGAGCAAGAGGTAATCAAATAAGCCAAGTCCTACAAACAATGCTAGCTCCATTGAAATCTAATTGATACTCTAGCTAAAGAGCTAATTCTATCTACCACACTAAGGCCATTTCAATAATGGGGCTTTGATCTCATGGGTTAGATTCACCCATCTTCTTCAAATGGACACAAGTTCGTTATCATAGCTACAAACTACTTCACTAAATGGGTAGAGGTAGTCCCTCTCTCTATAGAAAATGACAAAAATGCAGCCCTATTCATTTTGAATTAGATGATATTGAGGTATAGTATACCATCCTCCATTATTATTGACAATGGGGGATAGTTTAAAAATAAGGATCATAAAGAGTTATGCTCAAAGTTCATAATCAAGCAGCATTTTTTTTTTTTTTTTATTACCCCCAGGGTAATGGCCAAGTAGAAGCATTCAACAAGGCTATCCTTCAAATATTGCATCACATAGTCAACAAATATAGAAGGTACTAGCACCTTCAAATTAATCTAGCTTTATGGGCTTACAAAACAAGTATCAGAACTCAAATGGATATAACACCCTTTACTTTGGTATATGGGGTGAATGATGTGCTTCCAATTGAGGTCAAGATTCTACCTTGAGAATCTCCATGAAAGGCCTCATTACTAATGATGAGTACATAATATCTCATCTTCAAGAGCTAGAATTGTTAGATGAATGTCAACAAGTGATGAGTTATCATCTCTGAGCTTATCAAAAATGCATGTCTGAGAGCTACAACAAGAAAGTCAATCCACATGACTTCTAGGTGGGTGATCTTGTCCTGAGGGAGAACCCTAAAAATCAACAAAAATAGATACAAAAGGGAAGTTTGAACCCAGCAAGCTTGGTCCATACATAGTTACTGTAGTGTTTGGATCTTGTTCTTACCAACTTTCAAAAATTGAGGGAGAATCACTCAAGGAGCTGATCAACACTCGTCATTTGAAGAGGTTCTATAGCTTACATGCTTTCAATAGCTTTTTCTACATACTTAAAATTCATAAAAAAAATATTATCTTGGTGAAAACCTAGCAATAGGTGCCTTGGTAATACAAAAAAAGTGGAAAAATCAAAAAAGAGAAAAAAGAGAAAAAGAGAAAAAGAGCAAAAATATTGAAAAAAAGTGTCATTGATGAAAACCTGGCAAACATGCATCATGGTAGAAAAAAAGAATCTCTACCAAGAAGGTGAAAACCTGGTAAATAAGCACCTCTTCTTCCAAATGCTACATCTTGCAATGCATCTTTTGGTTCTTGTATAGTTGCTTTCCTACTTTCATTTTCTACTTTTTTGCATGTTAGAGTAGTGGGCTCTTCTTGCACACATTCTTATGTGATCTACCAACTCCTAACAAGTTTGAGGCTTCTAACAAGGCCTAGTCTCCTAAAAAGGACTCAAGACACTATACATTCTTCATAGACTCCTAACAAGGTCAATATCCTAAACTAGATTCTTTATATAGTGAATCACCAGAGTTTTCCCTTGGCCAGAGTTACCCTAGTTAACAAAATATGGTGTTATGATTTCTCTTCATGTATGGTTGTTTATATTGTTTGGCACTATTGGTTCTCTTTCTTATGCTTGTGGAAAAGTACTTAATAATATTTAATTGTGGGTAAAAAGATTCAAAATACTAATTCACCCCCCACCCTCAGTATTATCTATTTCTAACAATTGGTATTAGAGCCTGATTATTCATAAGAGGCTTAATAGCTTGAATAAGATCACTATGGAAATGGAAATATTGAAGAATCTTGAAGAATTTCTTGAACAAATTGTTCTTCTTATTGATGAAAGAGATGGCCTAAAAGACAGATACAAAGATGCAAAAGCTTACATTGGTGAACTAAAGGACAAGATAGATGACCTGAAGCAAAAAGGGCATAGTGAGAAAACAATTGATTATGATATTGAAGATCTAAAGAAAGAAAATGATATCTTGAAATGTGAGTTAAAAATAGTTGAACTCAAGTTAAGTCTTAAGAAAATTGGAGGAAAGAATGACTGTAAAATAAAAGTTGAGAATGCAAATCTAAGATCCCAATTAAGCAAAATAACATCTAAATTGGAATCTATCAAGTTAGAGCATGCAGAATTAGAAAAATACAACATGATTGTGAAAGGTGAGTTGATACAAATCAAACAACAACTTGAGAAATTATATACCGATAATGAAAAGATTGAAGAACAAATATCTGTACAGAGACCTAGTTATGACAAGGCTAGACTTGGATTCTTCCTTGGACAATCCACCAAGAAATCTATTAAGAGAAAAGAACTTGATACCCCTGAAGTCAAAAAGGATCTAAGCATAAAAAAACTAGATGATATTTCTAAGTTCAAGGAGAATGTTGTCCAATCTGAGAAATCTAAAGAATCTGATCAAGATGAGGATAACAAAAGAAAGGAACCTCATGCTTGGTACAATGAACTTGAACATACTAGAGCCGATTGCAAAGGTAAGTCTTTTAAACCAATTTCAAAGTTTTATTGTCATAATTGGTGTGGATATGGATATTATGTAGTAGATTGTAAGAAACCTAAATTTGATAGTGATAATGCAAATAGTAGAATGTCTAGGAACACTAACCATGTATTCAATAGAAGAAGATCTCACACTAACTAAAGTGGAGAAAGAAGAAAAAATATTGGTTATAGATGCAATAATCTTGGACACATAGATGGGAACTGCAAAGCACTTGATGACTAGTAGAATGAACAAACAAGAAATTTACCTATATGTTAGTTATGTAATAACTTTGGACACATAGCAAAGTTCTACAAAATGGATAGAAGAAACCTAAATAAGAACTAAAATTACAGAAGGAATAATAGAAGAATTGATGATAGTCTAAAGGAAGAAATAGAGTTGATAGAAGAATTTAAGGAAATATTTGTAAAATCAAAAGAACTTGGAAATTCTCACATAGTTTAGGAAGAAGCTCATCCTAATGTATCTGACAAGATAGTAAAGTCACTTATTATCTATGATTAATCCTACAAGAATTAAACATTCCTAGTGAAATAGCATGTCAGTTATTAGTAACTGATATTAGAGGGAATATCACAAATTGTGCAGTTAACAATATATACTAGACATTGAGAGGAGTCTATAGTTAAGTGTGCATTGCTTAATATGATCAAGATAAGGATATATAAGAAGAATAATCTCTCTATTATACAGAGACATTATACTAAACTAGTGAAAGATATGCATTTAATGTGAAGTAAATATTGCAAAAGATTTAAGGGATGCAAATTGATTTGTAGACATCGTTTTCTTGTGTGAAGTTTAAAATTTGAGATCGAATCAAGATTTGAAATGTTAAAGAAGTTTGCGGATACGTGAATTCACCAAAACCTTAAAACATGAAATCAAAGTATTTTTTGAATTTTTTTATTATATTTTCAAAAGTGGCAAGACAAGAAGTTTTTAATGTCATTAATAGACCTAGATACAACTTTAAGAAAAACACCCGTTTGTCTCTCTGCTTGATGACCCTATTGGAGCATTCTTGCAAGTTCTAGAAAATGTTCTTCATGTTGAGGATATAAGAGGTTATTCACACTACAAAATTGAAAGCATAGGAGGTACAAAGATTCATAAAGAATTGGAGAAAATGTACAATAATTATTTGTCATTAAAACTAGAACATGCATATCTAGAACAACTTAACCTAGTTAAGCATATGTTCTATACAGACTTTGATAATCAAGAATGGATAAGAATAATTTTGAGTAGAGTTCATGATGACCTTATATGGTTGGGAGATTCTATCATATGTATTGATAATGACCTAATTCACAAAGTCACAGGTTTAAACAATGAAGGATGCAATCCAGTGAACATAAAGAATGCATGCAAGTTAGTTGAAACAAATATCAACACATATTTTGATGTAAGAAACATGAAGTTCAACACCATTAAAGATGATGGAGTGAGACTGATTAGTAAAATTTTGGGATACAAGTTGAACAATGGATCTAGGATAGATTTAGTCACTGTAGGATTTCTTCATGTAGCTTACATGGTAGTAAAGGGTGAAGAGGTTAATTTATGTGACATTATCTAAACATAGTTATTGGATAACATATCAAGAATTAAGAAGTCTAGGAGTGTAGTCTTTAGGTTTGAATGCATGCTGACACATATATTCTTCTATGTAACAAAGAAGTTTCTTGGTATCTCAAATTGGGATGCAAGTGAGTGCACAATACAAATTATCACTCATACATATAGAACCAAACTAGAAATAGTAAGAGACAATGATATTTACAAAATGATGAAATATTTCCAAGATGAAATGAAGCAAAGGTATAGGATACCTCTAGTGGAAAAATATAAGGATGAACTATGCTTCGTGGTAGAAATAAATTTCACATGTATGGATGTAGTAGCTCCTTGAGTTAAGTTTATAGAACCTATGCATTATAAAATGAGTGAGGAATTGATTAAAGGATATGCATAGATAATCCTACAATTAGAAGTTGATTCTGAATGTCCCAGATGGGGAATATATATTGAGAAAATGAGAGAAGTTAAAATAAGTTAGATAATCAAGGATTCCAAGAAGAAGGTAGAAAAAGTGATTGATTCTATCTTGAAGGAGTCAAGGATGTCAAGAAAGGAATTTGAAGAGGTGAAAGGGATAGCCATGGAAATGAAGGCTAGTAGTCAATCTCAACTATTGACCTCTACACCTATTGTACTGGATAGACCTATTGAAGAGGTCACAGTTTCCTAGACAAGTGTGCAAGCACCTATAGTGCCATATGCAACAGTTGTGCAACAATAATCTTTAGGAAACCCAAAGAAAATTGATGAAATGCCAGAACCAAGGAAGTCTACAAGGCTTGAAAAGATCAAAACCCCTCCTAAGAAGAGAGTCAAACAAACTCCAACTAGTCCAAGAAAGAGAAGAAGAACTCTACAAATTAGTTCCTCTAAATCTAAAGAAGAGGCTAGTGATAGGTGAGTTCGTAGATCAAGAACTGAAGACTTTAGTAGGAAGAAAAGCATTGAAACCCAAGGTAGAGAATCTTAACATGAAAATTATTAATGACAATAATTTTGTACAATTGAATAAGTACTATGAATTGTATAATAATATGGATAGAATATAGCTAGAGAATGTTGTAGTTAGAAATATGATCCTAAAAGATAAAAGGTTTGATAGCATAAGAGGTTAGATACCTGAGGATTTTTACAATAGACTTTTAAATAGAAAAAGAAAATTTATTGAGGAAGATAAGCAAATAAGGATTAATATGGTGAAAAATCTATGTATTGTAAATAATGAGGAATAAATATTTGAAATCTTGAAATGAATAGCACCATTATTGAGAAATAAAAGGAGATCCAATCTCCCCATGGGAGGAAAATATGAAGAAATAAATGTGGAAACTCAAAAGGAAATAGTCACATATATGTCTACTATGCCAAAGGAGAGTGTGCAGCCAAAAAAGGCAAGCCCTATGCTTAAGGAGTCTAAGAAGAGTGCACAGACAGAGGAAACAAGTCCTATTGTATTTAGTCTACCTCATAGATTTGAGCAACCAACTGATACATCAATTCCAAGTGATTCACCACATATTACCATTGGAAGTGAATCTATACAAGTGGATGACACTAATGTAACAATGGATAAAACTAAGGACACTTTTCAAGATTTTGGTTCCAACATTATTGCCAATATTGTTGATTATAGCAACTCATAATGTGATGAAGAAAAAGGTCAGGAGCCTAAGGAAGAAGATGAACCTTCTGGAAAGAAACTTGAACCTAGCACTAAAGTAGCTACCACAAGTGTGCCTATAGAAAGAGCAATAGTAATATCCTCTACACCAACTACTCAAGTAGCAGTGGTCACAACAATAGCTCAGTCAAACGAAGAAGATGAGGCACAAAATATAATATCTTCTTTAAGTAAATTTCTTGAAAAGAAGAAATTAATCAAGTCTATTGAGAAGACTTTAACTTTAGTTTGGATATATTGGAGAAGATAGTAAGTCCTATTGACACACCTATAGATATCCAATAGAGAGCAGTAATTTTGTGTAAAACTTTTGATAATGAGTTTACAACACTTATCAATGTTGCTGCAATTCAAGCACAAACTAAGCATGATCGAAACTTCTTAATACAATGTGCAAAAACATAAGAAATGATATAGAAATGATAAATTTATGCATTAAAGCATTGAGATAGAGCATAGAAGAAGGGAAAAAAACTTATGCTAAGTGCAACTTGGCATACCTTCACCATTCAAGGTTTTGATGAGAAAATCAAAGAAAAGGTAATTGAGCTTTAGATACTCACAGATAACTTTCTAAAATATAATCAAAAGTTAGAAACCCTTGAGCATGTAATTCAAGAAATTCATGAAAACATAATGGATTTACAAGTAGAAAAGGAGAGAACCTTGAAAATATTTACACTTTTGAGAGATCACTTATCCCCACAAATTGCATTGCTAGAAAATTAGTTGGACGAATGCTTGGTAGCAAAGTCCTCATATGAAAAGTTTGTGGCTATAGATTTGAATGTAGCAGAGTTAGCCACATATGCTCTATGTGTACTAATTTGTGTGTCTAATGTAGTGAAAGATAGTTGGAAGAAACACCTTGCATAGTTAAAGACTAACTTCAGTGATTGTTTCTCCAAGTTTTGATGCAGCTACTAGATTTTGACATTTTTTTTCTCTTTTCCTTTTATTGGCACCTTTTTCATTAATTTCAAAGGGGGAGAAATAAGGAAAATTGTAATTTTAAATTACATAGTTATATCTTGAAGTATAGTAGTAATTGTTTCTTTAAGAAAAGTTTGTAATCGGAGTTATAAGGGATGTAAACCTTACAAAACATGAATAAAATATTTTTACTGTGTTATATTTATTTACTTTGATTGGTATGAAAACATGTTGCAGACTTAGCTAATTTTCCAAAAATGTTTCTATCAATGCCAAAGGGGGAGATTGTTGGCAATATTACCAATCAATCTAATAAGGTGAGATATGTGGTTGTCATTTATGGTAACATTTGTTTTGCAATTTAGTCACGATTATTTATGAAGGAAAATTTCCTAAGTGCTAGACAGTGTTATAGAAACATGACAAGATTTGTTGATAGAAAAATATTCCCTTGGAATATTCTCTTGCACAATTAACCAGAGATGCATGATGTCATCCTGATGATGCCTACCAGTGCACATGTCTATATGAGAAACCAAGTTCAAGTTATGAAGGAAATAGTGATGCAGTGATTTCACAGTGCAAAATAGAGCATGTTAGCAGATTGAGTTAAATGACTTGAATAATTGTTTTAATTATTAATTATTGATGAGTTGAATAAGGAAGAATTTATTAATATGTTTGGTATATATAAAGAACTTCAATTGTGAAGTTAGTGTGATGTAATGATGAAAAATGTTATGCAAAGTAATGTTATGTGATGTGAAATATGATGTAGTCTAACATATGTACAGTTACAATTTGTATGAAGAAATGAAAATTAGAAGAATTTCAAAGTATAGCAAGTAATTCAGTTATGCATAGTTACTAACAATTAGAAGATTTGTGAAGTACAAAAAGTGATCCAATTTTGTATGTATATCTATTCTCTTGAATAACTTATTAGCATAGTTGCATGTTAGGGTAGTGGGCTCTTCTTGCACACATTTGTATATGATCTACCAACTCTTAATAGGGTTGAGGCTTCTAACAAGGCCTAGTCTCCTAATAAGGACTTGAGACACTATACATATTTCACAGACACAGACTCCTAACAGGGTCAATATCCTTAACTAGGTTCTTCATATAGTGAATCATCTTGTGAGTTCCATCCCCATTAGAGTTTTCCCTTGGCCAGGGTTTCCCTAGTTAAAAACAAATGGTGTTATGAGTTCTCTTCATGTACGGTTTTTTATATTGTTTAGCACTATTGGTTCTCTTTATTATGCTTGTGGAAAAGTAATTAATAATATTTAGTTGTGCGTAAAAAGATTGAAAATATTGATTCAAACCCTCTCCCCCCCTCAACCCACCCTCTTAGTATTTTCTATTTCTAACAAATTTGATGTAAATCCTCCACCTCTATTAGATGTCATACATTTCAAGATTTTACTTATCTCCTTTCAACTCTAGCTTAGTACCACTTGTATATTTGGAAAGCGTCAGATTTTAGTTTTAGAAACATAATGGTCATCATCCTAGAATAATCATCAACAAATAGGATAATGTACTTGTCACCTTTGTAGCTTTGCATATCAATTGGTCTACACAAATCAGTATGAACAATCTCTAGAATTTATTTAGAGGTGTGAATCTTACTATTAAAACTAGATTTTTTTCATTTTTCCTAACTAACATTGTTTGCATATCATATTGTTAGGTTTCTTCAGTTTTGAAAAGCCTCTGACTCTTTTTCATCTTACTGATAGTGACTAAGCTATCAAAGTTAACATGACATAACCTCTTGTGCTAGAATCACACATCATCAAATTCTATCATTCAAATCAAGATAAAATAGAATACCTCTAGTCTGATCACCTTTTCCAATTAGTCTCCCATTAGTGTCATAGATCTTTTATATCTTGTTCTCAAACTCAACTTTGTAACTTGAACTATTGTGTTGTGATACACTCAAAAAAATATAGTTAAGTCCTTCTACATAGTAAGAATTCTCATACATGATCTTTTATGTGAGTTGATAAATCCTTTTCCTTTTATTAGATAGGGTACATCATTACCAAACCTTGTACTATTTCCATCATAATAATCATGGGTAATGAACTTACTTTTGTCTCTAGTCATGTAATGTCAACACCCACTATCAATGATCCATCTATAACTCTTGTTCACATAAGATACTAGTGCAGTTGCCTCATCCTCATTAGAATCATCCTTCATTACAACACACACCATTTTATCATCATGGTCATCAAATCCATCTTTGGTTTCCTCTTTAGCAATGTATCAAGACTTCTTACCTTTGTCTTTATAATCTTTGTTGTCCTTATCTCTTTTGCTTTTGTATTTGTCTCAACTTGTATTGTTCTTCTTCTTTGAACATCTAGCATTAATATGACCAACCTCATTGCAATTAAAACACATGATGGATAACTTACCTTTTAGTTTTTCTCTAACTCTTTGAAATCTCCTTACCAACAATACTTCAAGTTGTTCTTCATCTTCCTCATCTATATCACTTTCACTAGAAACACATTTTACCTTTTTCTTCTTCTCTTTAGGACCTTTTAATGATGGTTTAGCTTTGAAAGTAGATTCAACATTCTCATATTTTAAATTATCAAAATTAGAGAGTTCAAAGGTAGTGAGTTGACATATCAATCCTTCAAGGGTCAAATCATTACCAGGTGTGCACCATAGTTCTTGTATGGTAGAAACTCTAATAGCATAGATAGGCAATAGGATTCTTAGTACTTTTCTGATCATAGTCTCATCTCCAATCTTACTAGTTGCTCCTCTAATAGCATTGACTACTTCTTTTACTCTGGCATAGTATTGAACTATATTCTCACCATCTTACATATGTATATCATCAAACTTACCTCTACGACTTTCATATTTTTCTCTTAGTAAATTTTTCTATCCTCCATAGATGTTTTCTAAAGCATCCCACATCTTCTTAGTAGTATCACATTCCTTAAAGTCATCAAACTTGGTGTAGCTTAGGGCAGATGAAATCTCTAACATTGCTTGATTGTGTTCTTTCTTCTTTATAGACTATTTACAATTAAGGCTCCAACAAGGTCAACATGCTCAGTGGTCATGGTAGATTGTGCATGATCTCCATGACCTCCTAGCTATAGCTTCATTAGAATTTTCCATGTAGGAAAGTTCTCCTTATTGAGATTGGGTGTGTCTCTTTTAGACATCTTGATCTTTTTCTTCTAGTACCTTCAAACTAGTCCTCTTAAGCATTATGGCACTCTAATACCAATTGTTGGAATTATTTAGAATAACTGAGAGGTGGGGTGAATTAGATATCCAAGGTCTAGGTGTGCAAATAAAACTTTACAATCCTTAGTAGAACCATATCTATAAAACTTTAATATGCATGCATCCATTAGATCATAAAATACTTAAACTTTATAGGTTATTATCCTAGGTCAAAACAATTTTGCAAAAATGTAAACATTAAACATAATAGATTCAATAATATATTTGACACAAGAATTTTATGTGGAAACTCAATTTGGGAAAAAACACTAGTAACATGCTACTAATTTTTACTCTTTTTAAGTGATGCCCTGTGAAAGGCCAACTCTATTAAAGTTTAGAATATACATTGTTAAATGTGACTTGGTTAAAGGATTTCAATTACCCCATTAGGAGTGAGCCTTACTAGAGGATTTTAGACCATTCCATTAGAATGCCACCGAGTTAAAGGATTTAAAAATGACTACTAGGTCAACCTTAATCAATAGGATTTACCCTAGACTGATACAATGATTAGTGTTAGAGTAAATAATTAATTTACTAATTATTTATTCTATTACTTAAGCTTACTTAGGTAAATGCATTTATTTATTAGTTGTAGTCTAGGAGTTTGTTATAAGTTGGGGACAATATGGGAGTTTGTTCTCTCATAAGTCATACTTATCCTCTCACTTTGTTTGAGGACTTTCCACCTTATGTGGATGTATGCTTAGTTGTCACACTTATCTCCTAGCATCTTCTAGCTTGTTCTAGGAGATTCCTTGAGGCCTTTATAAGCAGTCTCTCCCTCATTGTATTTAACAACAACATCACTTCTTGCATATTGTAAATACATATTTTCTTGTGTTTTCATATCTTTCTCTCTCATGTCCATTTAGGGTTTTTCCCTATCTCCTCACTCTTCCTTCCTTGGCTTCCCTATGATATGTTTTCACATGCAAGTGATCTTGAGTGTCTTTGGAGTTGGATTTCATCAACTCTAACAATTAGAAAGTAACATTAAGGCTTGATCTAATAAAAAATAAAAACTCACTTGTAGATTATAGATCTTTAATTTAGTCCTCCATTCTGCTTCGCATTCACATACTTTATCTTTGATAACATGTTCACCCTTCAAGAATTCATTCTCTTAAGCCTTATTTCTATGCATGCCAACTACAATCACTTATGTTTAGCAACTAAATGAAGCAATACCCTAGACTCCTTGTCTTCCTTAGGTTCTTGCACATGACAACCTTTTCTTTTAACTAACTATCTTTATAAATAGATAATTAATATCTTTTGTTTCTTAACCACAATCATCTATTTTAGGGTTATGTAGGATACATTGAATCTACTCACTTTTCTATTTGGTTCCTCTAGAAACTTCTTCTACAATCTTCCTTAAATTCACCTCAAAATGGCTTACCTTTAATTTTGTGCCACTAACTCATCATAGTTATCTTTCACACACTTCACACAATTCAAGAAAATAAAATAGTTTGCTTAGATTTGTCAAAGCTTTGATTTAACACATTTACTAGCACTTGACATCAATATGTTGTCACTCGGCCAACACTAGTTCACGCGACAAACACTAAAGTTTACTTATGCTTGGCACCAACTAAACTTTACTCAATATATACTAACAATAACTTGTCTTGCACTATTTTTCATCTTTTCTCGACACCTTTTGATTTTCACTTGGCTTCCACTAGTTTCTACTAGGCTTGCACTAACTACTTAGCAAGACTTCATAGACTCTTTTCTTACTTGATCTTTTTCAAGTCTTGAATAATTTTTCATTCCAAACATAAGTAGAGAAACAATACACTATAGCATCAATGTGTTAATTGGTCTTAGTGCTTCTTTTACATACCAAATAACTCAAAACCTCTCTAGGTGCTATTGTTATCTCCTCTTTTCAAATCCTCTTCATTAATCAACAAAATGATAGCTTTCAAACCAAAAAGCAACTATCTCACAAGTAGGTAGTAGGTTTGACATCATTGAAAAAATAATGATTGTTCCATTATAGGTTCTTCACTTCAAAACAATCCTATATCAACAATGAAACTCCACTAGAGTCCCTACATATTTATCCTTAGTGGGTCGAACATGGTAAGAATTATCGTACAATACTAGAAAGTATCACATGGTAGTTGTAGAAAGTATCGCACGGTAGTAGTAAATAGTGTCATACAATACATGATATTGGAAAGTATCACATGGTGTCTATGAGAAAACTTGTTTGAGAAAATAATAGGTACTTTTTGACTTGTTGGTGTGGTTCTTTTCTTGTTCTTTCCTTCTTGACATAGTTGATTTATGCACATGTATGTTCATTATGATGTTTATTTCTGCATGATTGCATTAGATTTTATGGACTAGATGTTAGAGTTATTTTATCTTCTTTATGCTTTCAAGTGTTAACTTCTCAACTATGGTGGTTCTAGTACACCCTAGTATGGAGGTTCTAAATCTATTTTCCTTCTAAATTGGTCATTTGGCATTTCTTTGCAAACTAGGGTGACATTGGTTCAACATTGGTTGATACCAGTAAAGTATCACATGAGTCTAGTAAAGAGTACCATGTGATATTGGAAAGTATTGCATGCTAGTAGCAAGGAGTATTATGAGATACTGGTAAAGTATAGTATGGTATTAGTAAGAAGTACCATGCGATACATGAATGTATTGCATGGTAGTTGTAGAAAGTATCACATGGTAGTAGTAAATAGTACCATACGATACTAGAAAGTATCACATGATATTGGAAAGTATCACATGGTGTCTATGAGAAAACTTGCTCGAGGAAATAATAGGTACTTCCTAACTTGTTGGGTGCACATTTTGGAAGGTTTTTTGGGTACACTTTAGGAAGTTGTTTCCTCTTGTAGTGAAGGCATATATATATATATATATTAGGCTTAGTCAACTTCCAGGATATATGTTCAGGTTTCATTGTATTTTTCTTTTTAGTTGTAAATCAACATTGTATGTTTAAACCACTTGGTTAATGAATTTATTGGTAAGTAGTGATGTTTGGAGATTGTTGGTTTCTTGGATTGTGTGGTTAAGTCTCCCATTGTAATCTTGTGATCAATTGCATGTTGATGTTTATAGAATCTATGCTTAATACCTTGAAAAACAAAAATTGAGATTTTATTTGTCTTTGTTCCAAAGATCTACAAACAGGGCATTACAAGTTGTCACCAAGCACCTAATCAAGAAGTGAATAATACATAGTTTTAACCAAGCAATTATAGTGTTAACCGAGTCTAGTATTGACTAAGTAAGATGTAGTGTTCATCAAGTTTACATAGGAAGAACAAGTTTAAGAAAAGAGATTTGATAAAAATTAAGATTTATTGATAAGTTTTAAGGATAAGGTTGAAGTTAGTTATGAGGTCAATGACTAGAGAAATTGAAAGAAGATCTAATGGAGGAGATTTAACAATTTGAAATGGAGCAAAAATATTTGTTGATCTCTAAGACTATGTTGTCTATTAGTGTCCAAAAACTTAGTCATTTACTAAGCAAGGATGAATGGTCATCACCGTGATCGATTCATCTAGTAAAGGTCAAGCATAATGAAGGACTTGTTTATTTTTCATTACATGTTGAACAAATAAGTGATTATTGAGCACCCTAGTGGAGAATGAGAATATATAGGAGCTAAGTTATTTTAGTAGAGACCAAGTAAATTGGTAAGATAGTATTTGTTGAGAAAATAGAGAAGGACATGCATATGGAAGCTGAGTGCCTCTATGAATGTTAACAATGACCAAGTATGAACACATTTAGATATCAACAAGTTTAGTGTTGTTATATGAGTTTGTGATTACACAAATAAATATGTAAACCATTTTGGTTGACTTCCATATGAGATTTAATGTTTTTAGAGATAGATAAGATGGAGATGGCATGCCATCATAGAAGGTAATGATCCAAAGGAATGTAATTCAACCAATTGGAAAATTAGATAGAAATGATAAAATATGGTGAATTGTAATCCATTGATCAAGATCTAGAACTTTCACAGAATATCTATTTAAGGAGGATTCTAACCCTAGAATTAGGGTATGTGAGTGATAGAGGATAATGTGTATGTGTGAATGAATGCACAAGTGAAGGATTGAGAAAGGACATATTAGAGAAAAAAAATCTAAGTTTGGAATCAGTTCAAACAAGGGAAATTGAAGCATTGAAGGACTAAAAGGAGATATCATATTGAGAGATCAATATCAGAGATTGTATAGAGATGATCCAACATCAACTAGGAGATAAAAATGAGAGTTAGGTACTAAATAAATTTTGAATTAGGGAAAATCTCTTAAGCAAGTGATCCTAATAGGTCTGTGTAAACCTCCTAACAAAGTCCTTACTTAATTGTACTTGTGAAATCCTTCAACAGGGTAGGACTTAACAATCTTGAATCTTTTAACAGAGCATGCCCCTCACAAGATAGATCATATATTATGATTAAACATTGTAACCCTAAAAAGTTAACTTTATTGTTGCAACAATGAAGATTTGTGGATTTCATCCCCACCCTAATTTTATGTTCACATTGTAGTGTTTTTGAGTTAACAAATCATTGTGTGATGTGTTGAATATTTCATGGATGTGATGTATTGCATTAATGTTTTAGCATTACAGTTTTAGTGTTAGATCTAAGATATGAGATGAATTAGGTGTGAATTTAGTAATTTGGTTTTGAAGTTTAAGTTTAAGATCTTGATTCAACCCCCCACCCCCCCCCCCCCCCCCCCCCCCCCACACACCCCCCCCCCCCTACCTGCCCCTCTCAATATCTTATTTCCTAATAATCCTTCCAACAATTGGTGTTAGAGCATAGTTGTCTTGAAAGAAGCCTAACAGCTTAAAGAGGACCAAATCATGGAGATAGATGAATACATGTTGGGAAAAATCATTGAGAACCAGATGATTGAAATCATTATCATACTGCAACAATTTGAAAGTGTCAGAGAAGAGTTAAAGAAATCACTAACAAAAAGGAAAGAGATAATAATTTTGCAAAATGACACTTAATACAAGGAAGTAGACATAGAAGGACTACTTCAAATGGAAAGACATGTATCAATAGTGAATTAGTAATAGGAATTACTAGAAAAAAATAGTGCCCTAAGAAAATAATTAAAAGATCTCAAGATAGAACAAGAAATTTAGTCAATATTACTATGTGAAGTTATAGAGAAAAAGAAGAAAGATGAAGAAGATGAAGAAATGACTGAAGAAGAAAAAAGAAAAAGGTTAATCAAACTTGAAGAGAGATCATATGAAGCATAGAATCTTACAAACAATCAAATGGATATGATAAATAGTTGATAGTTGTTAATTAATAAGAAAATAGAAAGGACTTGGAGATCACAAACCTAAGGTCATAGAGTGAGAAACTAAGAAGTGGGTTAAGGCATGAAAAGGAACTTATGGAAAGAATGAATAAAACAAATCAATTTGACAAACACTTTGAAGAGCTCATCCACCTAGAACAAAAGGCACCTCTAGACTTGGATACAACAAGCACTTTTCATCTGCTAAAGAAGGAGAATCATCAAAGAGTGGAGAAAAAAGGAATGTTAAATCCCAAGGCAAACCTACATGTCATCAGTGTGGTAAACTTGTACACACAAAAAACATTTGCAGAAGTAAGAATGGTATGAAAACTTCTAAACCTAAGTCCACCAATAATTATTCTAAATGCAATAGGGTAGGACATCAAGCACATGAGTGCAGATCAAAGAAAAATGATTCACTCACTGCATTTAAAAGACATTACAATGAATGTCAGAAATATGGAAATAGAGCTCATGAGTGTAGATTCCAGAAAAAGTCCAACTGGATATCTAAGAAGCAAACACATACATCAAGGAAAGGTAATTCCTACAATTGGGATTACAATACAAGGTAAAATTATCACTATTATAGAGAGTATGGTCATATCCTAGAGAATTGTATCAAGACACATTTTAGGGGGAATTATAAAAAGTGGTTGAATGGAGAAATAGTATGTTTTAGTTGTCTCAAAGTTGGACATATTAGTATAAAATGCAAGCTAGAGCACCAACATAAAATAATGGAAATGAAAAATTTGGAGGAAAGAAAACATTGATAGAGATAATGGAAGATGGAAACAGTAGAGTAGGAAAAGTTAAGATCACCCAATCCAATGGATCAAGTGAATACACCACATCCAACTAACTAAAGAAGGTATGTAGGAATTGTATAATACATGATATATTTTACATTAGTTCCTAATATAGATCCATGAAAATTTCATATCTGTATAAGTAAAGATGTGTAAAAGAGAAAACAAAACAAAATCATTCACTACATAGAGTGGTATAGTTTACATTGACTGAGCTTTGTAGTATAGACTAAGTGATTAATAAAGTTTATGTATTGATTAAATGAATTAGTGTTGGCTGAGTGAGGTAACCTTGACCAAGAAAGCATGGATATTGAGCTAGCTATCATATACCAACCAAGTACAAGAACATTTATTTTAGACCTAGAATGGAAATTTGAAGGTATATATCAAATTTGTGCATACATTTTCATTGACCAAGTGATTTTAGAGCTCTCAACTAATTTTATGGTGATTAAGTCAATTTCAACAATGAAGCAAGAAAATCACAATAGAGCATTGAAAAGTTTGTTTGCATCAGTAAGTGTTACTTTTGGTGCTGAGTTAATTGTTTTCATAAGATATTGTAGAAGAATTTATGCAATGCCCCACACAAAGATCCTTTGAAAAAGGATTCAATACAAGCCAAGATAATTTAAAAAAAAAATAAGTATGGATATACATGAAATATAACATATAAGGATCAAAATGATCACAACAGAAGACTTAACCAACCATCCAAACACTAATGGATCTCCAAACACCACTACAAAATAAAATGACAACTACGAAAGACAACAAACAAAAGATGATAGAAAAACACAAAATCAATGATCTGTCAAAGCATGGTAATACAAGCAGTCCTAAAAGGTACTCAAATTGTCAAATTTCATTTTCTAAAAAATAATAGAGATACCCCCTATTTTCTACACAAGAAAACACAAATGATAGTTTTGCATGAGGAAATGCACCATACCATGTGATAAACTATCCTCTCACATGAAGGATTACCTAGCCCAGCCACCAAACTCATAGAACTAGTGTTAAGGCCCGCACGAGGAAGCACAAAGAACTATGTGAAGAAATGCAAAGATCCACATGAAGAAACATAGAAAGCCATGCAAAGAAACATAGAGAACCTCATGAAGAAATGTAGAGAGGCATGTGAAAATTTACACTCTCGCATGAGAAACCATAACAACAAGCAAGAAAACTAAAGATGAAAGAAAGGTAAAACTATTCCTCCATATTGGGGAGTACTAGATCCACAAATCAAGGCTTAGACACTTGAACACACAACAATTGAAAGATGAAAATTGAATCTAACCATCTAAACATAATAGTGAAGGAAATCTACTAAAAGCAACATCTCAATGGGCTAAAACAAAAAAAATAAGTGTGCGGTTCCTCCCAACCATAATAGCATCATGAGACCTCGAAGGTCCTAGCCATCCCCCACACGTAACATCCCAAACTACCAAATAGATAGTCAAAGTTATCTTATGAGGATTTCACTACTAAAGTGTAATAACATCATAAGAACAAGAAATTATAACATGGTAACCAATAAGAAATAGATACTCCAACTAAAAAAAATAACATCATCTAGTAATATGCTATACATCATAATAAGGGAATGTATCAAATAAAATAACATCATCTAAGAAAGAGATCCAAGCATTCTAATGAAAGCATAAATCAGAAGAAAGCATACTTTGGAACTGAAAGTATCAAGTGAAAGCATTAAACAATGGTCACACTATAATAATACACTATCTCTGTATACTGGTCCCCAATAGTGGGGAAGGTAGGTACACCTCCCAACCATGTGGAACCCATAGGTCCACTCCCATCGTGCTAATGGAGATAATGATCCAACCCCAAACACACCTAAAGAAAACATCCATGGCTAACACTCACACCAGAAAATAAGATGACTAAAACCAAGATCATGAGACAATTCAAGTATAATAGGTTCTGATTAGACACTTAATGGGTTACTATGTAGGGACCTACCTAGAGGAGAAATAGCATGGCATCAAGTAGCCCAAGAAAGTGGGGTGCCGATCTCTCTTCCCAATGGAGGCTCATGCACTTTGTCCTTAGAATTAATTAGGTGCTCACATATTTTAATTATCTTTAGTTTTATTACTACCTAGTATTTTATTTAGTTATTCGTAACTAATCCTTCTACCCATCAACTTAGGAAAAGTCCCCAAAATTGAGGTAGAAGCCCCTCCATAGAGCTACACTACCCTACCCATACTCATCTAATGAAAAGCACCTATAGGCATGCATATTCCCATTCCAAACCCAAAGATATAACTCAACCACATTACCATTGGGAGTCCAGGTCTCATAAGTCACCTGATAGACACACACACACATGTGCTTATGAGTGGTTGTACCACTATCAAAAATATCAAAACACAAGGGTTGGATGAGAGCACAAGCAATAAAACACTCACCCAAATAACAACTCAAGAGGATTTATATGGCACACATCCTAATGCAACATAAAATTACAACAATGATCTAACTAACATCCCAATGGATGATCCAAGTCCAAGACCAACATCATGCTAAGAAAACCTCAAAAAATAGGGTGGTACACAAAATGATGTAAAAACCCCAAAATTGGAAAACTTCAGAATTAAAACTTATTTGGTCTTTGGGTATGAAAGTCACAAAAATCTAATAAAAATTGGGTTTGGACACCATATGCAAAAATAGCTAGCATAATGGTGCAAAACCCCAAACCCTCATCTTGAAAACTAGGAAAATATTCATACCCAACCAACTAGGTAGAACCAACAAACAGATGGACAGGAACACTATTTCTCAGCCTCCTAACAAACAAGTACTAGAAACAACCATAAATGAAGTTGAAACACAAAAATGGGAGATTCCTACCCGAAAAAAAAAAGGGTTGAAATAGAAAATAACACAATAAAATGCATAACTTGTAGAAGTTGTCATAGATCACATCAAAGCAAAGTCTCCCTTGTTGAGATCAGATTGAAGAAGCCTATCAAAGACGGAGATTGTTGAGAGTAGATTGATACAAGTATGATCAATGTTATTCAATCATTTTTTTGTCATTGATTTCAAACATATTATTTGTTGGTAAGATAATTTCTTATATGATTCAATTACTATCACTTATTTGATTGATGAATAGGATTTGATCAAAAGATATAACAATAGCACCTAGAGGAAAGGTTGATTTATGATTATGTAAAGGAGTGAAAAAATTAGTTAAGATAGTGATAACATGATCTATTGGTAATCTACTTAAAGTTAAAAAGGTTGGTTATACTAAGAAATTCTAGAAGAACAAGTTACACAAAGTTTGTATGTCAAACTTGACTGAATAAATAGTAGGTACCAAGCGAAGTTAGTGCAAGTCAAGCAGAAAATCATTTGGAGTCGAGTAAAAGTTTATTCTAGTGTATACCAACCAAAAAAATGGATGTCGAGTAAAATCTAGTTGATGCCGAGCACCAAAAAACTTTAGTTCATGTTGATTAATTTCATAAAGGATGCTGAGAAATGTAGTACGTGTCGAGCATCAAAAGCTAGATAATGTGGAGTGGCTGCATTATTCAAAAGATCATGAATTTGATGAATATGATCTAACATGTTTATTTTCTTGGAATTTGTGAACTAGATGAAGTTAAGATTGATGCGCTGGTGGCACAAAATTCAAAGTAAACCATTTTTAGGAAAATTCAAAAAGGATTCAAGGAGAAGTCTCTAGAAGAGATATGGAATATGCGATAGATTCATTGTATCCTACTTAATTTGTCCTAACCCTAAAGTGGATAATGGAAAATGAGCAAGAAAAGATCTTAATTTTCTATTTATAAGAATGACTGGTTAGAAGCAAGGAGAGTCATGTGTGAGAACCTAAGGAAGATAGGGATTCAAGGGTGTTGCTTCATCAAGTGACTTAAGAGAAGAGATTGCATTGGCATGATAAGAAAGAAGGCTTAAGGATATGAATGCTTAAAGGGTGAAAAAGCTATTATAGTTAAAAAGTATGAAGGCCAAGTAGAATGGAGGACTGAAATAGTGATTTGTAATTTGCAAGTAAAGTTGTAAGTTGTTATCAGATCAAGCCTTACTATTACTCTCTAATAATCCAAACTAGGGTAAATCCTTTGGATTAAGGTTGACTTAATAATCATTTGTAAATCCTTTAATTGGGTGACATTCCAAGTGAATGGTATAAATTCCTCTAGCAAGGCTCACTTCTAATAGGGTGATTGAAATCCTTTAACAGGGTCACATTTAACAATGTGTATTCTAACCTATAATAGGGTTTTCCTTTCATAGGGCATCACTTCAGAAGAGTGCAAAGAGTAGCATATTACTAGTAGTTTTTCTCAAATTGGGTTCCCACATAAATCATTATGTCAAGTGTGTTGATTAATCTATTATGTTTCATGTTTACATTTCTACAAGTTGATTTGATAGTAATCTACAAGTTTTAATGATTGCATAGTCTTATGGATGGATGCATGAAGAATATTTTATGGGCTCACTAAGCTGTGAAAAGTTTTATTTATACATCTAGACCTTGAATAACTAATTCAGCCCCCTCTCAAATATTCTAAAAGAATTCCAACAATTGGTATTAGAGCCATCTACTCAAGAGGACTAGTTTGAAGGTACTAGAAGCACAAATATCAAGATGCCAAAATGAGAAGTACCAAACCTCAACAGAGATAACTTTCCTGCATGAAAAAGTTTGATGAAGCTACACCTCAGAGGACTTCCTATTGGAGCACCAATAGTTGAGGATATGAAGAAGAAGAAAGAACATAACTAGGCAATGTTGGATATTGCCTCTACCCTAAGTTATGCTGAATTTGATGATATAAAAGGTCTTGATAGTGCAAATAAAATGTGGGATGCCTTATCCACCATCTATGGAGGAGACACCAATGTTCTAAGAGCCAAAGCTGAAAGTCTTAGAGGTAAGTTTGATGATATGAGAATAGAAGAAGGTGAAAATATTGCTCAATATGCTGAAGGATAAAAGGAGTTGTTAATGCAATAAGAGGAGCTAATGGTAAAATAGATGATGATACTATGCTAAGAAAAGTCTTCAGAACACTACTACATGTATATTCTATTAGAGTTTCTACAATTCAAGAACTAAGATGTATACCAGGAAATGATCTATCAGTTGAAGGTCTGGTAGGTAGATTCACTGCTTTTGAGATATCTAACTTTGATAATTAAAAACTTTTAAATATTGAATTTTCCTTTAAAGCTAAAGTATCATTGAAGGAACCTAATGAGAAGAAGAAGAAGAAAAAGATAAACTATGTATCTAGTGATAGTGATATAGATGAGGAAGATTTAGAATAGCTTGAAGCACTACTAGCAAGAAGATTTCACAAAGGTAAAGGTAAGTTCAAAGGTAAATTGAATATCACTTGTTTCAATTGCAATGAGGTTGGTCATATTGCTGCTAGATGTCCAGAGAAGAAGAACTACAGAGGTGATGACAAGTATATAAGTAGGAGAGATGAACATAATAAGGACTACAAATACAAAGGAAAAAAGTCATGCTACATTGTTGAAGAGGAAACAAAAGATGAATATAATGAATAGGATGATCAAGTGGTGTATGTTGCAATGAAGGACAAATCTAATGAAGATGAGCCAACTACACTTGTGACTTGTGTAAATAAGAATGATAGATGGATCATTGATAGTGGGTGCTCACATCACATCACTAGAGACAAAAGTAAGTTCATCACCCTAAATTGTTATGATGGAAATAGTGTAAGATTTGCTAATGATGCACCATGTTTGATAAAAGGAAAAGGTTCTATCAAACTCACAGACAAGATTTTATGTGATAATGCTTACTATATTGAAGGACTTAACTATAATCTCTGGAGTGTATCGTAACTAAATAATTTGGGATGTAAGGTTGAGTTTGAAAATAAAGTTGCTAAGATATATGACACAAATGGAAAAATGATTAAAAAATGTGATCAAAGTAGAAGTAATCTATTTTATCTTAATTTAGAGGATGCTACTTGTCTAGTTGTAAAATCTAATGATGTATGTCTATGGCACAAAAGGTTATATCATGTCAATTTTAATAACCTAGTTAGTATTAATTAGCAACATGAGAAAAGTTAGAGGTTTGCCTAAGTTGAAGAAGCTTGATAATATAATGTGAAAACAATGTTTGTTAGGCAAAATGAAAAAGTCAAGTTTTAAGAGTAAAACTCATACCTCTAAAGAAATACTATAGATTGTTCATACTAACTTGTGTGGACCAATTGTAGTGAAAACTTACAAAGGAGATAAGTACATTATGTTGATTGTTGATGATTATTCTAGAATGATGATAGTTATGTTTCTGAAATAGAAAGTTGATGCTTTCCAAATGTTCAAGTGGTATTTAGAAATAGTTGAGAAGGAAATAGGTAAAAATATAAAATGTCTAAGATCTAAAAAAGGAGGAGAATTCACATCAAATGAGTTTGAAATGTTCTACAATGATAGAGGAATAAAAAGATAGACATCTACCCCTAGAACCCCTCTACAAAATAGAATTTTTGAAAGAAGGAAAAAATATATAATGGATTGTGCCAGGACACTCATGATGGAGAAAAATGTTGCTTTGAAATATTGGAGAGAAGCTGTAAGTATAGTTGTCTACACCTTGAACCATGTACAAGTCAAGAAAGGTACTCATTCAACACCTTTTGAATTATGGTATGGATACTCACCTAATGTAAAATACTTTAAGGTATTTGGAAGAAAATGTTACATTCTTAAAGATTTCAAGAATGGTAAACTTGATGCAAAAGGTGAAGAAGGTATATTCCTAGGCTATTCCACAAGAAGTAAAGCTTATAAATGTTTGAGCACTAACACTAACAAAGTTGTAGAAAGTGCAAATTTGAACTTTGATGAATATACAAAAGTACATGAGGCTAAACCTATGAAAGAATTAGAAGAATAAAAAACATCTGTATACTCTTATGTGGTATGCCTGTTGAAGAAGATGCAAAAAATCAAGCCACAAATGAACAACAAGTTCCAGTGACTTCCAAGTCATAGACTATGAATGCAGAGTTGCATTTAGGAATCGAGTTACTCTCAGATGCCTAGTTATAGAATGAAGTTGAAGCACATTGTGATTCTAAGATTAGTGGAAATGTTGAGTTACCTAAAAAAGATGTACACAGTGATTCTGAAGCTAAGAGATAAATTAGAGAAACTAGAGTTGAACCAAAATTGTCCAAATATGTTAAGAGATATCATCCTACTACATATATAATTGGAGTTAAAGATGCAAGACTAATGACAAGAAATAGATTGAGAAGTGATACATGTTTGCTAAGCATGAAAAAACCCAAATCAGTGAGAGATGCATTGGAGGATGCAGAGTGGAGTAAGGCCATGGAAGAAGAGATTGAACAAATTTAGAAAAATAAGACATGGACTCTAGTTCCTAGACCAGAAGAAAAAAATGTGATTGGCACCAAGTGGGTATTTAGAAACAAGCTAGATGAAATTGGTGAAGTAATACGAAATAAGGAAAGATTAGTTTGCAAAGGATATGCACAAGAAGAAGGAATTGACTATGGAGAGACATTTGTCCTTGTTGTCAGATTGGAAGGAGTAAGAACTTGACTTACTTACTATGCATACAAAGGTTTCAAAGTTTATCAAATGGATGTTAAATGTGCATTTCTGAATGACATATTAGAAGGAGAAGTTTACATAGGACAACTAGAAGGTTTTATTGGTATTAACAATAAGAACATGGTATGTAAATTACACAAAGCTCTATATGGTTTGAAACAAGCACCAAGACCATGGTATGAGAGACTTCATAAGTATCTTGTGAAGATTGGATTTGAAAGGATTGATGATAACAAAAATCTATACATAACGATAGAGAGAGGAAAAGGTATTTTGTTATTTGAAAGTTTTGTTGATGATATCATATTTGGAGGACAATATGCTTTATGCAAAGCTTTTGCAAATGAAATGAAGTAAGAATTTGAAATGTCTATGTTTGGAGAAATCAAATTCTTTGTAGGTTTACAAGTATATCAAATGAAATATGGTATATACATCACTCAGTCAAAATATGTCAAATAAATACTGAATTTTATTTGGATTAGAAGATTCAAAACCAGTAACTACACCTATGTTGACATGAGATAAGTTTTCAAAGAATGATGATTCAATTGAAGTGAGTCAAACACTATACAAGTCTATGATTAGCAAATTACAATATGTGGTACATAGCAAACCTAACATTGCATTATCTACAAGGATAGTTGCAAAATTCTCTGTTAATCCTAGGTAGAATCATTTGATGGCTATAAATAGAATAATGAGATATTTGAGAGGAACATAGGAGTATGGTCTATACTATAAGAAAAATGAAAAATTTGAATTAAGAGTCTATATTGATGCTGATTGGGCTAGAAACATTGATGACAAAAAGAGAACCAGTGGAGGATCATTTTTCTTAGGCAAGAGATTAGTTACATGGACTAGCAAGAAACAAAATTGCACCTCACAATCTACTATTGAAGCTAAATATGTTGTTGTTGTAAATTGTACATTGTATGGATAAAACAACTACTCAAAGGAATGAAGGAAGAGATCACAGAACAAATTGCACTTTAGTGTGATAATACAAGTGCTATCAATATATCAAATA
Source organism: Cupressus sempervirens (assembly GCA_028749045.1). Lineage (NCBI taxonomy): Eukaryota > Viridiplantae > Streptophyta > Pinopsida > Cupressales > Cupressaceae > Cupressus > Cupressus sempervirens. The sequence continues at coordinate 690,093,592 of CM053791.1, read as the reverse complement.
ATCTTGTGATGCACACAAAGACTAAGCACATTGCAATCCAGTATCATTACTTGAGAGAGTTAGTTCAAGATAATGAGATGAAGATGGAATATATCAACACAAAAGAGAAAATTGATGATATCTATACAAAAGCATTACCTAAGGATGCTCATGAGTATCTAAGAGGTAAATTAGGGGTGTAATCCTTATCAAAATATATCTAACAAGGGGAGTTCCCTGCATCAAACAAGCTAATTTTCATATGATAGACATTGATGTAGAGGATCTTACTTTAGGAGCTACCTAAAGTAATCAATGAACTAAAACATCAAATCAGTCACAAGTAAGGTGACAAAGGGAGAAATTGAAGAAGCACTATATTTGCATGTTAAGATGACATGTCTTTGGCATTGTTGTCAAAGAGGGAGAGATTTACTTATCTTAGAGGGGGATTATATAAAATGGTGATTAGAGGGAGATAATTTTTTATCAAGGGAATGATAATTGGAGAGATTTACCAATCTTAGAGGGAGATTAGAGATAGATATTGATCAGGAGAACAAAGAAAGAGAAATTCTAACATCTACTTAGTGAGAGGGAATATAAGAAAGAGTTTTGTAACCTATTCAGAAGATGGAAGTTGCTGATAGAGGGGGATATTTCAATACAAGAAATTATTTTCCTTTTGGTATTGGCTTACTATTTTAACCTAGTCAGTTTGGTTGAACAAGGTAGTTTCCATTTGGTTGATCAGTTTGGTTTTCCATCAATGCCAAAGATGGAGATTGTTGAGAACAAATTGATACAAGTATGATCAATATGCTTCAATCATTTTTTTGTCACTTATGTCAAACCTATTTTTTTTGGTAAGACAACTACTTATATGATTCAAGAACTATCACTTATTTGATTGATGAAGAGGATTTGATCAAAATATGTAACAGTAGCACCTAGAGGAAAGGTTGAGTTATGATTATGTAAAGGAGTACAAGAATCAATTAAGATAGTGATAACATGATGTATTGATAATCTACTTGAGGTTACAAAGGTTGGTTACACTAAGAAAATATAGAAGAACAAGTAACACAATTTTTTTATGCCAAACTTGAGCAAATGGATAGTAGGTGTCAAGCAAAGTCAATGTAAGCTAAGAAAAATATCAATTGGAGCCAAGTAAAAGTTTATTCTAGTGTATGTCAAGCAAAATAGTGGATGCTGACTAAAGTTTAGTTGATGTTGGGCACCAATACACTTTAGTTCATTCTAAGTAATTTCATAGAGGATGATGAGAAATGTAGTATGTGCCAAGCATCAGAAGTTAAATAATGCTAAGTTGTTACATTATTCAAAAGATCATGAATTTGATGAATCTAAGCCAACAAGTTTGTCTTCTTAGAATTTGTGAACTAGATGGAAGATAAGGTCAACAAGCTAGTGGCACAAAATTCAAGATAAATAATTTTTAGGTGAATTCAACGAGGATTCAAAGAGAATTCTCTATAAGGGATATGGAATCTAGGATAAATTCATTGTATCCTATCTAATTCATCCTAACCCTAAATTGGACGATGGAAAATGAGTAGGAAAAGGTCTTAATTTTCTATTTATATGAATGACTGGTCAAAAGCAAGGAGAGTCATGTGTGAGAACCTAAAGAAAATAGGGAGTCAAAGGTTTTGCTTCATCAAGTGACGTAAGAGAAGAGATTGCATTGGCTATTAGAAATAGGGATTACTAAGAAGGGGGGTGAATCAGTAATCTACAAACTTTAATCACCAACTAGATATTATTACTTACATTAAACACTGCATAACAAAGAAACAAAGTAATGCTAAATAATAATTGTAAAAATGCACAAAGATAACTCATAACACCATTTTTTTTAACTAGGGAAACCCTGGCTAAGGGAAAACCCCAATGGGGATGATACCCACTAGATAATATATTGATATATGTTCCTTGTTAGAGGATGGAACTTTTAAGGATTCAATGAGAAAATTTAGTATAAGTAGTCCTTGTTAGGAGATTCCAACCCTATTAGGAGTTGTAATACACTGTATGCAAGAAGAGCCCATTACCAAAACATGCAATTTCAACTACAAGAAGAGCTCACTACTCAATCAAGTAATTTACTATTATTTTCCTTTCTTATCTAATCTTTGATCTTCAACTCAATCTTGGATCACTAATTAGCTCATATAGAACTTCACATATATCACTTTCACATATGGTCACAATTCACAATTCATACTTGCACTTTAGTTACATAATACACCAAGATAGCACACTGCTTATCGCAAGAGGTCCTTTGCATAAATACCATTCCTTTACACAAATTACTATGACATTGGGTAAGATGAAAAATCACTTTTTCATGTTAGATTAAATATCTAGGATGTCAACCCTAATTGGACATGTCATTATTTTTTAAACAAAACAATTCTCTCCTTCAATTCCATTGTCTTGCTTCATCAAAACATGATTAACTTTGTTTTCTATAGTCTATACAAGCTTTTTATTTTATAAACATCATCACCAATATGTATACTATCTCCATGTAACTTTTCATGTCATAATATGATGTCCCCAACATGTTATAAACAAAACAATACATTGTTGTAAACCAAATTCTATAGTTAGACAATTTTTTGATTACCAAACACTAAGTATCTTTATTTTTGAGGTTTCCTATTAGCATGTACATCATGTGTTGCCATAAATGACAACAATTACATATCACTATTAGCTAATTTTCAACAATCTCCCCCTTTGGCATTGATAGCAATAAAATAGGGAAAATTGGGTAGGTGACAAAAACTTAACTATCAAAATAAACATGACTTCTATTATAACTTGTTCAACTTAACATATATTCTCCCCCTTAAAATATACGTTACACTTTTATAATCTTCACATGTATATCTCCCCATTTTATCTCTTCCAACAATCTCTACTTTTGTCATGTATACAATTTTCACATCTCTTCCCCTTTGACATCAATGACAAAGGTCAAAATGTCAAGATTATGTTCAAAAACTATCCAAAGACTACTAAAACTATTTTCTTTCCTTATGTTAAAATGATGTTCATACAATCATCAAAATTAGTCTTTAGACTATCCATACCTTTGGTCTATGTTTCTTTGGTAGCCTTAGCTGATGTGAAAATTGCACATAAAGCATATGATGCAATCTTAACTGCATTGATATCTGAATGCAAAAAGTTTGAATATGTGTCCTTGGCCTTGACACATTCCTCTAGCTACTTCTCAAGAAAAGATAACTTCATAGTAATGAATTATCTAAAATTAGAGGTTCTCTTCAAAATATTCTCTTTCTGAAGTTCCAATTTCTTGATGTCACTATGAATACTACCAACTTGACTTTTAAAATCATCTACTTTTCTAGATGGATGTTGGATCTAGCTGGATAAAGCCTCTAGCTCACTCATCTTTGTCTCTATCTGACTATCCAAGTCTTTAGTCATCTTGTATGATAAATTACACTTAACATACAAAGTTTTTCCTTACTTTTGGAATTTCCAAAGTTCTTTTATACATGTATCAAGATTAACTAAGTCATTCTTGATATTCTGGCATATGGTGCTAAACAAGTTAGCATCATGGGAAATTTGAGCCTTCACCTCTGCAACATTCAATAGATTTGTGAACTCTTAATCGAATGATTTTAGCACTATTTGTGCTCTCTATTTAGGATATGATTCAGTATGTTGAACTACCAATATATTGTGCAATCTATCTATTACTTCCAACAATGTTCTTTGCAAATTCTTCACTTTCCTATTTTTCTCAATTAGCTTGGTCAGGGATGAGATCAAATTTTTTTTATCATCATCATTGGTAGATTATCTTTTCCTTTTCTTCTCTTTCTCTCTTCTCTTTTGATCTTTTCTTCTCTTCTTCTTCTATTTTTCTTTTTCTTGTCTTCTTTTGTAATCCTTCTTTTATCTTCATCTTCCTTTCTTTTCCTTTTTTCCTCAAGCAATTGCTACTTGGCTTCTTCTATCTTCTTCTTTTCTACTTCTAGTAGTCTCTTCTCTTCCTTAATTTGCCTCAACTTATCCTTAATATCTTTAGTGTCAAGTACATTTGGTTTCAAACCACCAAATGGATTGGTAGCATCAATGTTAATTGTAACATTGGTTTGATCAATCTACATAGTTTCACCACTTACTGACACTTTCAAGGCTCTAGGAGTTGGAGGAGATGATGCTTGTGATTCTATCAACATCTTACTAATAGATACTATAGTCTCCTTTCTCAACTTATTCTTTTCACTAACCATGAACAGAAATCATCTCAACTTATTTCTTAAGTATGGCACTAGGTTATTCAACAATCCTTTTATTTCATCTTCATTATCATCCTTGTAGATAGTCCTCAGCATAGACTTCCAAAGTTCAAGGTCTTCTTCTCTTGTAGGAGTCTTCTTATTTATAAGTCTCTCATAGATTTTCTTGTTCACTACTCCTTCACTATCCTTCAAACTTAGATCATTTTATATTATGTATCTTATAGTAGATATATCAATCTAATCCTTCTCAAAATTATTATACAAATTAGAAAAATTTTTCATCTAAAAAAAGTTACTATCATTGGCAATCATTTTATTTATCTTTTCAATATTATGCTTCCAAGGTTTTTGAGCTTTGCCTACTGCTTTTTTAGGTGGAGTCACCTTTTCTACTTGTTTAGTTTCATGTTCCTCATCTTCTTCATCACTTGACTCAATTGTCAACAATGTTTTATGCCTCTTACTAGGTCCTATGGCCAATTATTTTACTCTCTTAGTCTTTGAAGATACTAGTTCCACTATCTCTTTGATTTTATTTTTTTCTCACTAGGCTAAACATTAGACACTGCTGCATATGGTATGCTCTGTTCCAAAGATGTCTCAACAACTAATAGTGACAAGGGTTGTATGTTTAATAGACCTTGCTTCATTGTTTTTCTCATGACCTCCAATTCACTCTCTATCATTCTGGCCTTTGATAGTGCCTTCTTCATTATTGATTCAACCTTCTTGTGTGATGCCTTCTCCAAGATTGCTTGATGAGCATGCTGTGTGATTTCATCATATGTGCAAAATTTGTATTCAGTTTTATCTTTCTCTGAATTCAACAACAAATCAATGTAATCAATTGCAACATCATCATTCAACTCATAGCTCAAGGGATCAAGAAATGTCTCGTGAGGCTCCACTACTTGAATATAAGTGTGATCTATATCAACTAATATACAAATGTATTCCTTGAATCTATCCACAATTGCAGGTTAAATCCTAAATCTTTGTTTCATCTCATTTTGAAAAGTCCTCATAATTAAGTTTCCATTGTCCAATATCTTGTCTATAGGGTGTCTTCTACATACCTTTGATATCTTCTCCATTGTGCATCTATAACTACTCATTATGTTTGTGACTGATAAGTAGGAAAATCTCTTCAGTACATGGAAGAATATGTGATTTGTCAATGATTGGAATCTAAACACACCATTCTTGGTTCTCTTAATCTTTTCAAGGTTTTCCAATAGTTGAATTCTTAGTATTTCACTCAAATTTACTTGCTCTTTCTCTGCACATATCTTATAAGCCATGTAAATAAATCATGTTGAAAGTTCATCAATCTTGGAACTTGCACAAACTGAATAAGAAATAATTCTACTAAGAAATCTCACATCATCTTGCTTGATGGAGTTGATTACCATAGCCTTCCCATTTTATACTTCCTTAGTGTAACTTTCCACTTTCTTCTTAACCATCTTCTCACCTATAGGTACACTACCTTGTTTGCTAAGACTAGTTACCTCATGAATAAGGTCAGCAGAAATGTCTACTACATTATCTTGCATCCACAATTTTCCATCATGTATCCTACTCAATATGATTTGAGTTCATTCATTTTTATCTAGCTCATGGTAGAAATGATACTTAAAAAAGTAAAATTCCTTTAAACGTTCAAATTTGGGCTTCATAGTCATGTCAAGGTTAAAGACTAGTTTCATATCCTTATTCATATATTCACTACCAATTGACTCAAACTTGTAATTCAAATAATTTTCTACATCTTCAAGGTAAACTACATTGTTCAATAGACAATGCAAAGTTAGGGTTTTCTTCATTAGGTTTTATAGAAACAATCTTAAACTTAGGTCTATCCTCATTTCCAACACTGTACTAATGACATATCCATGATCTTTATCAATATGAACTTTTACCAAGAAAATTTTTGGTAAAAAATGATAAAATACCTCTTTCTAAAAATAGGGTTTGCTTCAAAATCACTCTAACAAGTCACTTATGAATGCTCTTCACTTCGAATATGCTTGCAATGAAGTAAAATCAGTTATGTACTCCATTTATCCCTCAACTTGAACTTGCATTAATTGCGTATTTGACAAATATCAAAAAGTTGTTAATTACATTCTGTAATCATATAACTTCTCGAACTCATCTGTCCAATTTACAAATGTCACTCAAGGTTTATTATAGCCTCCTTCTATCATTAGAAATATCCTGAAGACTTTGCATCAAAAAATTCTCTACAAAAACATACTTTTCATCTTATTTTATAGAATCAACCTTTATTGTAGTACTAGTAGCTTTGATTTCCTTCATAACTTGTTTAGATGAGCTCCAAATCTCAAGCAAGCTTAGGTACCATCTAAACTTAATTGGATACACCTTTTACAAATTTTTCTACCTCTAATTTGGTTTTTAACTGAAGTTCTCATATTCAAATGTTGTGAACAAGCTAAATTCAACTTAATTAAATCAAACTCAATGATTGACTTCAATCTTCCTATCTCATCATCATCTAACTTTTCTTTTGAGATATCTATTCCTTTTACAAATTCTTCATTAAGTTTTTCTCAAAGTTCACTCACAATGTTTCTTTGTTCTTCGCTATTAGTTTCGAAGTTCCTTTCATGGTTCCTTCTATCATTCCTTCTTTTTCCAAAATTTCTTCCATTGTTCCTTCTATCTCTGAATTTTTTGTCCATTCTATAGTATTTCACTGTGTGTCCAAAGTTGTTCCATAACTAACATATAGGTGCTCTACTTCTAGGATTCTATTGATCATTAGGTGCATGACAATTTTGAGAAATGTGTCCTAAGTTGTTACACTTATAACACACGATCTATCTTCTATTTTTATAAGATCTTCCCTCACTTGATGTCCTTTCATTAGATCTTCTTCTATTTGTAGGGTTGGTATATATAGACATTCTACTATTTCTCCTATCATTATCATACTTAGGTTTCCTACAATCAATTGCATTATAACCCATACCATGACAATTATGACAATAAAATTCCTTAACATGATTAAATGACTTATTAGTACAATCTATTTTCATATGACCTATTTCATTACATAAAAAGCACTTACCTCTAAATTCATACCTGGTTGCCTTATGAGTTTCCACTTACTTTGGTTCATCCAAGATTTCAGCTTCCTTGTTTTGCTCAACTTCTTTAGGTTTCTCAGAAGATTGACTGAATTCAATCTTATCATCAGATTTGTCTTTTTCTTTTGGTTTTGATATAATCTTAGGTGTCTTCATAGATATGTTAATTAGATAGCCAAAACCAATCTTATCATAAGAAGGTTTCTATATAGACATTGAATGGTCAAGCTTTTCTTTCCTAGAATAAAGCTTCTCAAGCTATTGTTTGCACTAATTCAACTCACCTTTCACAATAGTACTATACTTAAGGAGTTCTTCATGATCTTCTTTCAATGTTTCAAACTGAGAGGTTATTTTTTCTAGACTTGCTCTCATATCTACATTTTCAATCTTCAAATCAGATTCGACTTTGCTCAGATTATTTCTCAAAGTCAACTTTAGATTTGTAATCTTAAACTCATGCTTCAAGATCTTGTATTTTGTCTTCAAATTTGGATAATCATCATTAGTAATTCCAAATTTAGTAGATTCAGGCTTGGATTTTAGATGTCAATATTTTCCTTCAACTAACCAATGTATACTTTAGAGTCTTCATATCTGTCTTTCAGCTTATCTCTTTCTTCAGTAAGGAGATCAATTTGTTCAAGAGCTTCTTCAAGGTTTTTCATCAATTGTTCCATATTCATAGGGATCTTACTTAAGTTGTTAAGCCTCTTCAAAGTAACTAGGCTTTGATAACAATTGTTAGAAAAAGGTACTACTGAGGAAGAGGGGGGGGGGGGGGGGGGGGGGGTGTGGGTGAATCAATAATCTACAAACTTTAGTTGCCAATTAGATAGTATTACTTACTTTAAACCATGCAAAACAAAGAAATAAAGTAATGCTGAATAGGAATAGTACCAATGCACAAAGATAACTCATAACACCATTTTTTTTAACTAGGGAAACCCTAGCCAAGGGAAAACCCCAGTGGGGATGATACCCACTAGATAATATTATACTAATACATATGTTCCTTGTTAGAGGACGGACCCTATTAGGAGTCAATGAGAAAATTTAGTTTAAGCAGTCCCTACTAGGAGACTTTGAATCCCTATTAGGAGATTCCAACCCTATTAGGAATTGTAGTACAATGTGTGCAAGAAGAGCCCACTACCCAAACATTCAATTTTAACTACAAGAAGAGCTCACTTCTCAATCAAGTAATTTACTATTATTTTCCTTCCTTTTATGATCTCCAATCTTCAACTCAATCTTGAATCACAAATTATCTCATATTTAACTTCACATTTATCTCTTTCACATACAGTGACAATTCACAATTCATACTTGCACTTTGCTTATTTAATACACCAAGATAGCACACTGCTTATTGCAAGAGGTCCTTTGCATAAATACCATGCCTTTACACAAATTGCTATTGGGTTGGCTATGGCCAAAATTCACTTTTCCAAGTTAGAGTAAACATCTAGGATGTCATCCCTAATTAAACAAGTAATTGTTTTGTAAATAAAATAATTATCTCCTTCAATTTTGTTGTCTTGCTTCATCAAAACATGATTAACTCTATTTCATATAGTATGTACAAACTTTTGATATTATACATGTCATCACCAACATGTATACTATCTCTGTGTAACTTTGCATGTCATAATATGAAGTTTGAAACATGTTATAAACAAAACAATACATTGTTGTAAAGCAAATTTTATACTTAGACAATTTTTTGATTACCAAACACTAAGTATCTTTATTTTTGAGGTTTCCTGTCAGCATGTACATCATATGTTGCCACAAATGAAAACAATTACATATCACTATTAGCCAATTATCAACATTTGCATGTTAAGCAAGAAGGCTTAAGCATATGAATTCTTGAAGGGTGAACAAGCTATTAGAGCTGAAAAGTATGAAGGCCAAGCATAATGGAGGATTGAAATAGTGATCTATACCCTACAAATGAAGTTGTAAGTTGTTATCAAATCAAGCCTTACTATTACTCTCTAACAATTTTATCAGTTTAGGGTATATCCTTTGGATTAAGGTTGAATTAATAGTCATTTGTAAATCCTTTAATGTGGTGACATTCTAAATGAATGGTCTAAAGTCCTCTAACAAGGCTCACTCCTAATAGGGTGATTGAAATCCTTTAACAAGGTCACATTTAATAGTGTGTATTGTGACCTTTGATAGGGTTGGCCTTTCACATGGCATCACTTTAGGAAGAGTGAAAAAGAGTAGCATGTATCTAATGGTTTTTCCCAAACTAATTTTCCACCTAAATCATTGTGTCAAGTGTGTTGATGAATCTATTATGTTTCATGTTTACATTTCTACAAGTTGACTTCATAGTAACTACAAGTTTTAATGATTACATAATCTTATGGATGCATGTATGAAGAATGTTTTATGGGTTCACTAAGTTATGAAAAAATTTATTTATACATCTGGAGCTTGAATAACTAATTCACCACCCTCTCAGTTATTCTAGAAGAATTCCAACATCTACAACCTAGATCCAACGATACTAATCTCAAAAAAGATCCCATGACCACAACTCTCATAATGAATATAAATGTAATCCTCCAAAAGAGGATTTTGGAAAAATTTCTTAAATTCTCAAGTTTTAAAAGTGAGAAGTGAGGTATTAATTTCCTCTATCAATACTTATTCACTTTTCTAGTGAATAATTGATTAGGGTAAATAACCAATTAAACTTGTTAGACCTTGAATCAACCCAAATGAAAATGGGCTATTCAAAGTAATTGGAATTCATCTATGGAAAAGCTACTAGAAGTTAAAAATCAATTAAATAAAGCCCAAAAACCCTTAAACAAAATTCATAGAGGACCTTAACAACTTTGCGACAATGCAAAACTCTAAATGCACAAACACATTCATTGGTCTAATCACATAATAGAAATGAGTCTAGATTTATCAAATCACCAGAAGGTTTAATTTAAACATTTAAATAATATACATTGACCATATAAGAATGACATTGGTAAATATGAATAGATGACTCACTGACTCCATTTTCCATTGCTAAGGATAAATATCTTGCACACTAAAACACATGATCAAGTGCAATTGCATATAATAACATAGCAATAAATCACCTAATTTAACCATTTACTCAATTATATTGAAATAGTTCATTTACATCACTCATATTCACATAAAACATAATGAATCAATAATGAAGTAAATAACCATAGCATTAATTCCATCACATGACATAGGCAGAGATGTGCCCAAATACTGAATAACCAAGTATCATCATAAAACATACTATCATCTCAAAATGGCATCAACATGCAAATATAATCAATGCACAAAATATTAGTATAGAATTTATGATACTAAAATCAAAGTATAACATCCAACCCTTAGGTCATCTCAAATTCAGAAATAACATGAGTACAAGTATCTCTCAAAACAAAATATAACAAGGTACACACTACAAACACGAAAGGCCCTACATCCTCATTCACTAGGCATAGGATTACTCCTAGAAGCCATAAAAAAGATAGGGGTAAAATCCTCTCAATCATGTACCATCTTCCGAAGTGGCATAGGTCTCATCACTTGGCTCCTACTCAAAATTCAAGCCCTAATTTGGAGTACCATCTTGAAAATCAAGCCTTATTAGCACTTTTTGATGCATATGTACCTGACTATCCTTTTGAGTCCTAAGAGGTGTTTAATGTTTCTAACACATTGCATTCATTATATTCACTTGTTCCATGAAGATAAATTGCCATTCTGAGTCATTCTATGAAGTTCTATTTTGACCAATGTCCAAATTTGCATTTTTGCCCAAGTGTCAAACAATGACAGGAGGCCTTGTTTGCAATTGAATATCTTGCACCCAATAATGTTTCATGACTCGCTGATTTGAGAATATTTATTATCCATACTAGAGAATGTATATTTCATATTTTGATTCATTTCAATATATTTTGACTAGATTTTGAATCCCTAAAAGTTGGTTGTTTATTGTTGTCGTGCTGATGCAAATTGTTCAAAATTTTGGGAGGCCCTATTTGACTTGTTATAACTTTAACCCAATTGACCAAAATGATAAAATTCCTTTTGCATTGTATTTTAGAGGTCATAGACTTGTTATGTTTAAATTTTGAGCTTATTACAATTTTTTTTTGATAAGTTTTCAAACACAATTTGAAATGAATTTTGTGAAGTTTTACTAGTGTCAAAAGTTGCAGATTATCGGTACCCTTGTTTAGGATGTCATAACTCCAAATTGATGATAGGTGAGATCAAATGGACTATACCACCATGTTCTAATCTAAAAACTCTTTAAGTGTGTCATTTTCAAGTCTTGATGAATCTATCTACACACTTTCTAAAGTCCATTCTATTTGCAAAAATCACTTTTCTACCAGTGTTTCCATTCTTGCAAATTTGAGTAGCCTACTTTGACTACTTTCCAATTGCATCTTATAATTCATCATGAGCCCTAATCATAGATTTATATTTTCCTCATGAAATTGAACCAATGTCCTAGTTTTTGTGCCCCCAAGTGTCAAATTGCCCAGTTTTCAAAGCCAAAACTGAATGTGATTTATTGTTTTCTGACATGTTTTCTTGTAGGCAGTTTTGAGAAGGCAACTTTGATGGTTAATATTTTTTGACCCAGGTGTTGTCATGTGATGAAATTTGATAGGGTTGATGGTTATTTTGAGAAGGATATTTCATGAGAATGGGGTCTTTATGAACACCAATGTCTAATTCACAAGGTGATAAGATAGATCTGATATCTTGATGTATGGAATATGTCATTGGTATCATAGATGTATGTGTTTAATTTGTGGAATTTCCCAATAGATAAGGAACTAATCACCTACAAGATCAACTTGTTCTTACTGATGCATATTTGGGGCTTTGCTAAAATCAACATCATTAATCAAATATTTTTCCTTTAAATGTTGAAGAACTAAAATGTGATACCCTCACCTAGCTTAGCAATTTCTTTGGCCATGTTATTAGCTATTCCATGTCTGGGATCTTTGCATAAGTGTTAGAAGAACTATGGTTTTATCTACTTTGTAAGATTCAAGTTTATGTTTTAGCTCTGGTACCATATAAGTGAATCTAAGGTCCACCTGCCAAGATTTTGCAAAGCCTGAAGTAGAAAAATGGTCCAGCCTTATAGTTGGCCTGGTGTTTGAAAAGGTATTTTGAAGATGGGAAATAGCTACCCCTAGATGTATCTTGTTCTCATTAGGATAATTTGAAACCATGAAGTTTCAAAACACCAACAGGACCCTTACCTACTCTATGTCCCAACCTCTCAAGGTTAGTCTCTAATGCTAAAGGATACGAATGGGTTCCAAAGAAATATTCCTATCCTCCACCTACAAGGCATCCCAATCAAGAACATGGGTTAATCAGGAATATAGTCTCAAAAAAAAAATATGGAAAACATCATGGATGCATAATAGGTTGGGTGGTAACACTAGTCGATAAGCAATAGGACCAATCCTTTCGAGGATCTTGAATAGTCTGACAAAACTTGACATTAGCTTAGAGTCTTTCCAATAATGGATGGGGCTCTTCCTTAGATGCACTCGCAAAAACACCTTTTCACTAATAGAAAAGTGATGATCCAACCTATGGGCATCTACATACTTCTTATGTCTATCCTGAGCAATAACTAAATGTTCTCTAATATGAACAACCTGCTACTCCATATCCTGAAACATCTTTGGACCTAGAAGTAATTGGTCCTCTAAATGATCCCAATTTAAAGGGGTATGGTATAGTCTACCATACAAGGCCAAAAAGGTTATATGCCAAGAGAAATATGATACCCATTGTTGTATGAAAACTCAACAAGGTATAAATAATGATCCCACTTCATTTACCTATCCATCAAATACATGCAAAGCATGTCTTCCAGAACCTAGTTCATTCTCTCTATCTGACCATTAATCTCTAGGTGATAAGCCAAACTAAAATTGAGTTGTGTACCCAAAGGATGTTGGAGAGATTTCCATAGTGTTGAAGTAAACACTAGATCTCTATATGAAATAATTTGATGAGGGATCCCATGCAAATGAATAATATCTTCCAAGAAAACATGTGCTACAAAAGAAGTTGTGTAGGATGTTCTCATGGGTGAAAAATATGCTACCTTGGACAACTTGTCCACTATCACCATGATACGATTGTGTTGTTGTGATGACATAGGAAACCCTATGATAAAATCAATAGATATCCTTTCCCATTTCTACTCTAGAATGGCATGTAGCTACAAAAAACTTGTCGAAAGTTGATGCTCTACCTTCACTCTCTGGCACTCAAGACAGAGAAAAAAAAAATCAACAACATCGCGCCTCATCCCTACCCAAAAATACAACTATTTAAGATTGGAATGCACCTTCTTGATGCTAGGATTTGTAAAATACAGTGCATGATGTGCTTACAACAAAACTAAGGTACGAAGATCACCCAACATGAGCACATAGATATGCCCCAAGTGTCACAACAATCTATCAGACTCAAGAAAATAACTTGAAAATATCCCCTCAAGTGTACACCTAGACTTGATCTCTACCCTCACCTCCAAATACCATGTGTCACTAGGCAAGGCCTCCAAGATATGGCCTTGGAAACTTACTCCCAATGACAAAACTAATATCTCATGTTGACTCCTACTGAATGCATCTGCAATGACATTTTCTTTCCCTTTAATGTAGTGAACATCAAAGTCATATTCACATAGGAACTCCATCTAGTAACATTGTTATGCAATTAGGTTTTGCTAAGTAAAGATATACTATAGGATCCTATGGTCACTATGCAACTCAAACCTATGCCCCAAAAGGAAATGCCTCCAATGAACAAGAGCGTGCACCATGGCTACAAGTTCCAAATCATGAGTGGGGTAGCTGATCTCATGGTCCTTGAGTTTCCTACACTCATATGCAATCACCCAACCATTGTGCATCAACACCATACCCACACCTTCCAACAAATCATATATGCAAACCATGAATTCTCTTACGGGATTAGGCATTGCAAGGACTAGTGCATTGGTCCAACACTCCTTAGGAGCATTAAATGTTACCTCACACTAATCTGACCAAACATATTTCTTCTCTTTTTTGCTAAAGAGAAGTGGTAGGATGAGCTACACATGAGAATTCCTTCATAAAGTGATGGTAGTAACCCACTAATCCCATGAAACTATGAACCTCCAAGACATTAGTGGGTACCGGCCAATCCATGATAGCTCAAATTTTCTCTAGATCCATTGTAATACCATCACCTATGATGATATGCCCCAAATACTTCACCTTTGACTGGAAGAATTCACATTTACCCAAGTTGTCATACAATTGATGATCTCTCAAGAACTGCAATATGTGATCTAAATGGACCTCATTTTCCTCAACAATCTTCAAATATATCAATATGTCAATCAAGAATACAATGATACACTGATCGAGGTGCTACACCCTTAATAATTGTGTATATAGGGTTATGAATAGTCAACTTGTGGCTATCTTAATCCTTAATTAAGTCATGTTATCATTATTATATTATTATTTAGGAAGGTAGGTTGGCCTAGGTGTTATGTAGGGATGTTTCTATTCAACATAAGCATAATTAGGTATATATAGGAGGTTTTGAGTCTTATTTCAAGATCATATTATGTAGCTTGATCTCATTGGAGATATTTGGAGGTTTCTCCCTCAAAGAGGCCTATTTTCTTAGTTATTATCAAGTATTTATATAATATTTCATATTATTTCTTCTAATGTGCAAGTTATTTCATTACAAGTGGTATAAAAGCATGATCTTGGCACCATAGAGACAAGATTTTTTCTCAACATTGGGGAAATTTTGGAAAAATTATTACTCTTAGATTTTTAAAGGGTTTTTTAAGACCATATTAAAGAAGCTATAGTCCAAAATTTAGAGGAATTAGAGAAAATTTGAGCAAATTATTGCAAAATTACTATTTCTACACAATTTATTGAGATCTTCATATCTCTCACATCCTGTTGAATTGGAGTATAACTTGTATTGGGTTTTTGAATACATATTAGAGGAGCCTAAATTTTAAATCTTGGAGAAATTGAAGAAAAATTAAGCAATATATTGCAAAATTAGGAAAATTTCCTCTCAAGGGAACAAATTTGATAAATTTTTTTGGATTTTTTCCAAGTAAGGGTATCTTGGCCCTAGTAAGTTACAATAAAAAATAAATTAAAAAATTAGATAATTCATATTTCATTTGTGTGATTTATTTCAAAAATATTGGTTTCCATCATGACGAGGCCTTTAACAAGAGGCAAAAATAATGTTACCACACTAGGGAAATCCTCTAATCAAGATTGGGAAAAAATAGAGGATAGTAATCCCAATAAGGAACTAAGTAAGTTAAAGGAAGAGGTTAAGAGGGATATGTGTGAGCTACGAGGAGATATATCAAATATACAAATCATGTTAAGCACCTATATGAATGGAATAAGAAAGGAACTCTCAAGCAATCAAGGTGAAACCTTCAAGTCAACTAATAATGATACAAATTTGAATACTACTATGGGATCTAGGAATTTTTTTCCAAAGGTGGATATTCACAAATTTGATGGTGATGATCCTCTAACATGGATAAATCAAATGAAGAATTTTTTGAAGTACATCAAACCCCATATGGAAAAAAGATCATGATGGCTTCCTTATATCTAGAACTAAATCAATTCATTTGGTATCATTGGCTTTGTACTCATGGGAGGAAAAAGGGTCTCATTGTATCATGGTCAATTTTTATAGTAGAACTCCAAGCAAAATATAGCAATA
Organism: Cupressus sempervirens; assembly: GCA_028749045.1. NCBI lineage: Eukaryota > Viridiplantae > Streptophyta > Pinopsida > Cupressales > Cupressaceae > Cupressus > Cupressus sempervirens. Next base: position 690,077,352 of record CM053791.1, on the reverse strand, counting down.
GTTTAATAGAAAACTTGTTTAGCCAACTTGCTAAGCTTCAAAAAATAGGATCAATTAAGGATTATATTGAAAAATTCCAAAATCTACCCTTAAGAGTGGATACAATTACAGAGGAGAACTTGAATGATTTATTCTTGGGTAGTCTGAAGGATCACATTCAACATGAGGTACACATGTTTTGTCCTAGCTCAATAAATGAGTCTTTTATATTGGTACATAGGTTAGAGGAGAAGTTCTTGATTCCTAGAAAGGAAGGGGCTAATGTGAAAAGAGAAAAAAGATATTCAACACCTTCTCTTCCTCAACCTACTAGGTTGACTTCACAAAAAGTTAAGGAAAAAAGAGAAAAAGGATTGTGTTTCAATTGTGATAGAAAATATAGTCAATGACATAAATGTAGTGAAAAGAAAGTGTTTTATATTGAAGGTCCAAGTGAGGAAGAAGAGGATGAACCCATAGAGGAGGATAGAGAGTTAGGTGAGGAATCACATGATTCTCAACTAATCATTTCTTGTCATTCACTTTTAGGTTTTAGTGCACCACAAACTCTCAAGGTAGTGGGTTTCTTAAAGAAGCATAAAGTAATAGTGTTGATTGACTCATGTAGTACTCATAATTTCATCAACAAAAAGTTGGAAAAACTTCTAAATTGTTTTATATATCCAACCCTAGAGTTTCAAGTTTTGACTATAGATGGGGGCATAGTTAGTTGTTCAAGGAGGTGTCATAGCATCAAATTATCCATGGGAGATTATCAACTTGATACCCCAATGTATGTGATATCCATGGGTATGGTGGATATTGCTTTGGGAGTACAATGGCTTACTACATTAGGAACAATTGAGGTGAACTTCCAAGAAATATTGATGCAATTTCAATCAAAAGGAAAGGTAGTGGAGCTAAGGAGATTGAAGGAAAAATCCCCAAATATGGTAAGCTCTCATCAAATTCAAAACTTTATAAAGTAAGGAGTGGATGAGTTTGTGGCCCAGCTATGTTCATTAGAAGTCTCTCAATCTAATGCTCTTACTCATCCATATTTACAAGCAATAATTTATCATCACTTAGTGATTCTTGGAGATTTTCGTAAAGGACTTCCTCCTAAGAGGGATCAAGACCATGCTATAGAACTAGTTCTAGGGAGCTAGCCACCAAACATCAGGCCTTATAGCTATCCACATATACAAAAAAGTGAGATAGAAAAAAATGTTGAAGAAATGCTAGAGGCACAAATTATCAAGCATAATCAAAGTGCTTACTCCTCACCTATTTTAATGGTGCCTAAGAAGGATGAAACTTGGCACATGTGTCCAGATTATAGAGTGCTCAACAAGTACACCATTAAAGATAAGTTTCCTATTCCATTCATCGATGATCTTCTAGATGAATTAAATGGAGCTTTGTATTTAAACAAGTGAGATCTTAGATCAGGTTATCACCAAATTTGAATTAAGGAGGAAGATATTTGTAAGACCGTATTTCAAACTCATGAGAGTCATTATGAATTTCTAGTGATGTCATTTGTTCTTACTAGTGCACCATCTACATTCCAAAGTTTTATGAATTCCATTTTGAAGAAGTTCCTGAGAAAGTTTGTACTAGTGGTTTTTGATGATATACTAATTTATAGAAAGACTTGGGAAGAAAATTTGGTGTATGTAGATCAAGCATTACAATTACTCGAAGATCATCAACTCTATGCAACACCATCCAAGTGTGCTTTTGGTCTTAAGGATGTGGAGTATTTGGGACACATAGTTTCACATGAAGGAGTAAAGGGGACCCTAACAAAATTAAGGCTATCACTGAATGGCCTATACAAAAAACCATTAAGAAGCTGATCAGTTTCTTGGATTGACACTATACTATAGAATATTTGTGAAGAATTATGGTTGAATATGTTAGAAATAGGGATTGCTGAGGGGGGGGTGAATTAGTAATCTATAAACTTTAATCACCAACTAGACATTATTTCTTACTTTAAACCATACATAACAAAGTAATAAAGTAATGTTGAATAGTAGAAGTAACCATACACAAAGATAAATCATAACACCATATTTTGTTAACTAGGGAAACCCTGGCCAAGGGAAAACCCTAGTGGGGATGATACCCACTAGATAATATACTAATATATAAGTTCCTTGTTAGAGGATGGACCATATTAGAAGTCAATGAGAAAATTCAGCATAAAAAGTCCCTGCTAGGAGATTCCAACCTTGTTAGGAGTTGTAGTATAGTAGATGCAAGATGAGCCCACTGCCCAAATATGCACTTCTTATTACAAGAAGAGTTCAGTACCCAAAAAAGTAATTAGACTTTTGGAATATAAGTACTATAGTTTCTTCCTTGACTAATCTTTGATCTTCATCTTGATCTCAGATCACAAATAGCTTTACAAAACTTATCATATATCAGTTTTACAAAAGTTTGCATACAATTGCTTAACACAATTTCTCCAAGATAGCACACTTGAATTCGCAAGATGTTTTTTGCATAAATACCATGCCTTTACAGAATTTTTTTCTAGGTCAGATAAGGACACAATACACTTTTCCAACTAAGAGTAAACATCTAGGATGTTGGCCCTAATTGGACAAGTAATTATTTTGTAAACAAAATAGTTCCTTTCCTTCAATTACGTTGTCCTGTTTCACTAAAACAAAAATATCATTTTTCTGGACAGGCTGTACTAACTTCCAAGGTTATACAAATCATCATCAACATGTATACTATCTCTATCTAACTTCACTACTTCCATCAGCAATATGTTATTGTAAGATTTTACCTTATGGAAAAATTCACCCAAGATCAAGGAACTCAAGCACAAGCACAACAGCAGACCAAAAAGAGTATGATCAGAATAACGATATGCATTCCATTCATTTTGAAAGTACACTATGAGTGCTTGTATATAAAGGCCTCTAGAATGCTTCTAGAATGTAAAAGAATCAGTAGCATGATAAGTCATACAACCAGGCACATGTCCACTAGATGTGGATTATCCTCCATTAAGCACAGAAGTAAGTGTGATGATGAGAGGATAAGCCTACAAAGGTGTAGCTCTTAAAATAATGTTGTAGATACCATGTGCTAAACTAGAAGTGTGAATAATTGTGTTGTCTACATGACAACTAAGTTAATTATGCAAACTCCAGTGTTGTAGACACCATGTGTTGAATTTGCTTACTCCAGTGTTGTCAACATGAAAACTCGTAAAAGTACACAAACTCCTAAGTGTCTCACCACAAAAATAATATTAAAATGCATAATAATAAAATAATGCATTAACCTAAGTAAAGTGTAAATAATAAATACGTATTTACACCAACACCCCTCCTTAAGTGCAACTTAAGGTAATGCACTTAAACTTACGAAAGCTAGGATGAAATGCATAATGGGTCCCAGCTACTAGGCCATGTTAGGTACCCATGTAAATAATGAAATGAAATCTCTCATAAAGAAAACAAAGAGGGAAAACCTCATGGGAAAAACCATCCCCCAAAAAGAGAGATGAAAAACAAAGATACATGGATTGATGGAGTAATCAAGACCCTCCCCATTATGACATACATCAAGTGTATACAATACTGAAGAATGAGAAGGAAAAAACCCCATAAGAGGAAAAAGTCTAAAATGTCCCTTTTCTAATTTTATATGATATTTCAAGTCTCTAATCAGATCTTTAAGATCAAACAACCAATCTTTCAAAGATCCACCAATTTCTCAATAAACCCCAAATCGGGTATGCCCAAAATAGTGCCAAAAACTTCACAACTTCACATATTATTAATAAATCTGAAAGTGGAAATTATTATATAAATTTCAGCAGCATAATAGCCTACAAAATGAAATTTCCAGATCTGTATAACATTTACACAACAGCTCCCAAACGAAGGATAAAACAATGCTCATCGAGCTCCCGAAAACAACATAGAATAGCCCTAAAACACCACAAAAATACTAATAATCTATCATAGAAGTATAATCATGACAAAATAAATATATTAAGATCTATTTTAACATCTAAAAGTTTGAAATACAGCAGCAACCCAAACTGATATGAAATACTCAACTGGAAAATATACACCCGAAAACCCACAAATCTGCACTGTTCAGCACAAAGGCAAACTCTGCATGAGCATGCACATGGAATGGCTTCAAACTCCTATCCTTACACCTTTTGGAAAACTAAAAACTCCCATTCTTGGGTCTCCTTCTCCATAGGTTTGGCAGCCTCTGAAGAACAACAAAGCAATGCGCGAAAATCAAGTTATAGAATCAGCCCAAAATGCCTCCAAACCCCTTAAAAGAGGGCATAACCCTAACTCACATTCAAGAAGGTTTAATTAAAACATATTTTAATAATAATTTTCATTTATTAGTCCATTAGCTTCCAAAGATTATCCCCTTTTTCTGAAACTTCACCTTTTTGGGCTTGCCTGCCTTAGAGAAGATTATTATTTTTAATTATTTGAAAAGGGGACATGACAAGTCCTCCCCTTCCAAATATTGATTGTGCTCAAGCAATGGCTAAAAAATAAACCAATCAATCCACCTGGATCCCAAATGTAGTCATGAACTATACTATTGTCAATTAACACAAGCTCCTGTTACATCCTCTGCAATATAACCAAGAGGAATCTATAATCAAACTGACAATTACTACTCAACCAAACTCCAAAATCACAACTTCCACAATCAAAAACCCATGAGACATAAACTCTTAGAACATCAAAACCCAAGTAAAGTGGATAAATCAAACTGCCAACATAGTAATTACCATCAATGCATCCCACTAGCCTATATAGAATGTACAATCCAACTCTGCAATAATGGTGAATGCTCCTGAATGAAACTATACCAAGTATGGAGAATCCACACACTATACAACTCTTATAGTCAACACAACTCTGTAGATCACTGACCATTATCTCATAACCATAACTCCCATGCACCCCTAATTGTGAAAAGCCAACACAAGATAAACAGAAAGAAATGGAACCAAAACCAAATTTTCCTGCCATCAACTGCTCAACACAAGGATCAAATGCTAACTGATGTACATACCCTGCAATATAATGTTGATAAAAAAAAAAACAACCTCAGTCAATAGCTCACCATGAACAAGTGATACAACCCACTGTGACTGATCACCAGCCAAGTTAGGAGATTTCATAGCCAAAGGAGTAGAATCACTAACAACACCCACTGAAGAATCACTCCAAAACTCCTGCTCTAAGTCATGTATTATCAAGCTATCAACTGTAGAACCTATTGCCATGTCGTGCCCCTCACAACTCTCATCTTGAGGTGTCAAACTATCCCATAACTGATGATAAGCACTAGGAACCAAAGTACATCTCTCTATCATCATCTCATCAACATGGTCATCAAAGGTGAATTGATGAGCATACCTCACAATGTAATGTTCATAGAATGTACCAATCTTATTCAATGGCTCAAATTGCAATCCAGATGTAACTAACTACAATCGATCACTAACAAAGTTGGAACTGACTACTACCTCTGAAGACATCACCAAGGGAGTAGTATTACTAGCAGGAACCATGCCAACTGTTGACTCACCAACATCACACCTGGTCTTTGATACAACATCTCTAATTTTTGTGCCATTAGTACTAGAGGTCACCACCATGTCAGTCATACCACAACAATCTACTGCAGCACCCAACTCAACTGAACCTAACTTTAGTGGGGATGAACCTAATATGCCAATGTTAGTATCAAGGATGGATGCATCCCCATCTCCACTATCTTTGACAATCTCGACCATGGACATCCTCAGATCACCAGACACCATAGCTTGTGACTATATAAAATCTGGTAAAGACTGTAGTTGCTCTAACTCCATGGTCACCTTAGCCAAATGAAACTATGACTCCTTGAAAGCCAACTGTGTACTCTCGAGAATCTTAGAAGTAACCTCAAGTTGCTGAGTAAGTTCATTCACCTCTTCTTCCTTGGCCAACAATGCATCGTATGCTGTACTACCCCACTCCATAAGATAATCTCTGTTGGCTACCAACTGCATATAATCCTATCTCAAAATTCAGATAGCCTCTAATAAAGAGTGGAACTCTATCAAGGAAAGATAATTTCCTCCCTGCTCATCACTAGTAGGAGAACCCCATCCATAAACTGCTAACAACTGACGAGTAGCATCAAAATGTTGGCAAGTGATAGCAATGTCTTGCTCACTAACTCTCAACTAATTAGACACATGATGGCACTGGCTAGACTATCTCCTACAAACCTTTTCTGATGCACTGTCTAAAGGAGTATCCTCAAAGTTACTAGTCTTTAGAGTATTACCATCCATATCCTGTGAATCAACTCCAAAGCTCATATCAATATACAAACTATAAAAAATTGTAGCAATGATGTCCAAATCCTCTATACCAAAAGAAACTCCAAAGGAAACTAAGTCTTTAAAATTGCCCACTGCATCCTCCTCGATGTCATCAATGCCAATATGATCCTAGGACTCATCTGTACACACTACCAAATATGAAAGATCATCAACACATTCCAGCAAATATGGTCGACTAGATATATGAACAAAGCCCAACACCGGTGTGTGAAAACTAATACCAACATCAGATAAGCTGCTAGCACAAGAAAAGACAACACCATGATAGCATCCAAACAAACACTGCTACCAAAAAGTGTTAAAGATCTCCAGTCAAGTCCATGATAGCACCCAAACAAACACTGCTACCAAAAAGTGTTAAAGATCTCCAGTCAACTGAATCCCAAATGCCAATATAAAAATCTCGAGTCCATATTCATAAACTAGAATCAGTTGGTAACTCAAGCAAACTCTTCACCTGAGTAATATGACCAATACCAACTAACTCCATATACCTATCATGATGAGATAATGAAGTCACAATACTATCTTTTTTCACCTTTAGCTGGCTAGACAAATCATGTGAAGTACTACCTGCCTCAACCTCATGTGATGAAGCATCTAACTGTGCCTGGTAGTCTTTCTCAGCAAAGTCATGAATGCTCAATGTCTGCTCATCTCTACCAGGTATCTCGCCATCATGCACCACAACATCCTCATAATCATCATCTAAACCCACTACCTCCTGTGGCAGAGTAGAATCTGAGACCTCTACTTGGCTATAAGCTAGTTTCTCAAACTCCTCATGCAAGTTCTTGGTAATTGTGTCATCTTCCCTATGAGAAAATCTACCAAATAGAAATCCAGTCAACTTATCCACCTTAGCTGGGTCAGACAACATGTCATTCATCATATGGTGGTGCTCAACCAACTATTCAAACATGTCATGGCTTATTTTCCTAATTTTATCTCGAATGTCTAAATAACCATCCTTTCTACTGTTCTTACTCTGGATATCAATTGTCCAATATCGTGTCCTCTGATACTTTGTACTATACCTGTCCATTCTAGATAAAGTAGAGTGTAACTCAAATAGGTTATAACTTCTTCAAACACCAAGAACTAACATGCAATTGATTAGAAGTAGCATGCAACCATAGATTTTGACATGCAACTGATTAGAAGCAACATGCAACCACCAAATTCACTAAGAACTAACATGCAAATGATTAGAAGTAGCATGCAACCATAGATTTTGACATGTAGCTGATTAGAAGTAACATGTAACCAAAAAATTCACCAAGAACTAACATGAAAATTATTATAAGTAGCATGCAACCATAAATTTTGACATGCAACTGATTAGAAGCAACATGCAACCATAAATTATGACATGCAAGATTTGGGTAGTTGTCAAAACTGACATGCAAACTTCTACAAACCCTTAGGCTGGCAAGATCATAGCTCTGATACCACTAAAATGTCCCTTTTCTAATTTTATATGATATTTAAAGCCTCTAATCATATCTTTAAGATCAAACAACCAATCTTTCAAAGATCCACCAATTTCTCAATAAACCCCAAATCGGGTATGCCTGAAATAGTGCCAACGACTTCACAGCTTCACATATTATTAATAAATTTGAAAGTGGAAATTCTTATAGAAATTTCAGCAGCATAATAGCCTACAAAATGAAATTTACAGATCTATATAACATTTACACAACAGCTCCCAAACGAAGGATAAAATAATGCTCATCAGGCTCCCGAAAACAACATAGAATTGCCCGAAAACACCACAAAAATACTAATAATCTATCACAGAAGTATAATCATGACCAAATACATATATTCAGCTCTATTTTATCATCTAAAAGTCTGAAATATAGCAGTAACCCAAACTGATATGAAATACTCAACTGGAAACACCAAACTCTTACAAAAAATACACCCGAAAACTCACAAATTTGCACTGTTCAGCACAAAGGCAAACTCTACATGAGCATGCACATGGAATTGCTTCAAACTCCCATCCTTATCCCTTCTAGAAACCTGCAAAGTCTCATTCTTGGGTCTCCTTCTCCATAGGTCTGGCAGCCTCTGAAGAACAACAAAGCAATGCGCGAAAATCAAGTTATGGAATCAGCCCAAAATGCCTCCAAACCCCTTAAAAGAGGGCATAACCCTAACTAAAATACAAGAGGGGTTAATTAAAACATATTTTAATAATAATTTTTATTTATTACTCCATTATCTTCCAAAGATTATCCCCTTTTTCTGAAACTTCACCTTTTTGGGCCTGCTTGCCTTAGAAAAGATTTTTTTTTAATTATTTGAAAAGGGGACATGAAAAAGTCCCCCCATAAAAGAGAAGAAGAAGAGAGACAAGGTATTCCCCCTCCAATGAAGATTGTTGATCAGTGATACTTTCTTCAAGGTAGAAGTTGGTCCATGAGTGCTGAATAATGTTCCTCCCTTTTGGAAGAAACAATGGAAAAGGTACAGGTGATATGCTTCCCCTGTGTGTAGAAAAAATCACAATGATCAATGATGCCTCTGAAACCTACTCAACTACCCCTATGTCAATACTGACTATCACCCCTTCCAAGACTGCTAAAAATAATGAGTGCAAATCTAGCAAGGATGGATGTAGAACCTATCCCAAAGAACCAACTGTCTCCTCAAATGATAAAGCGGCCTCCTACAACTGTTGTACATAAGGATCCATAATCATCTCAACCTATGAATATTGATCATGTAGCGAATGGACATGAGGGTCAGACTGAGCCCTCACAACAACTATAGAAGGATCACCTTCATCAAAGACAAGATGTATATCATCAATGATGTCCCCAAAGTCTACTATGTATGATTCCATAAACAAACTTGAAGTGTCTACTATTTAGTCATTTGTTGCTAGAGTTGAAAGACAAGATGTACCCTATTGTGTTGGATCTATCATTGTGGTAATGTATGCATGTGGAATGTGCTGATGATGTGACCTCTTCCTCCCACAAATTTGAGTATGTTGAATCACTATTGCTGGTATCACTATTAGTTTGCATAGTATATGAAGTGCAAAGAGGATTAGAGGATAAGCTAGGTGAACTTTCCTCAAAGTGTTCATCCCTCTCTATAAAAATATCATCAGTTTTAGGATCCATAAGTCTATATGCCTTAACACCATCTTCATATTTGATGAAAGTACAAGGCCTAGGTGGTGGTGCTTTGCATCCCTTAGAAGATATGGTTTCCCATGCTAGACAACTAAAGACTCTAAAGTGTTTCCCAATTGGTTTTCTACTGCACCATTGCTCAAAAGGAGTCTTACCATCTAAGGCACTGTGAGTAGACCTATTAAGTATGTGAGTGGCACTGCTTATAACTTCGAATTCAAGTGTTGGATCAAGAGACTTGGCTTGTATCATGCAACTTTCCATGGCCTTAAGAGTTTTTATCCTTAGTGCTACAACATTTATCTTGTATAGACTAAATATTGGTGGATTTTGAAGATCAATACCCTTAACTGTGCAAAATTCATTAAGTCTTTTGTTCACATATCTGCTTTCATTGTCCATCCAAAGAATCTTGATGGCTTTCCTTGATTTTGGCTTAACATGACTCTTCTAGGCTTGAAGCTTGTCAACCAATTCATTCTTGTGATAAAGAAAGTAGACCCATGTGTAATGTGAAAATTCATCAATGAATTAAGTAAGGATGTAGTGGCCTTAGCTGACTGATGTCACTACAAAAGGACCTACTAAAACCATGTGAACCAATTGAAGAACAATTGGTTCTCTTGAAGACTTCCCTCTACCATACTTCTCCTCAAGATGCATATCCACTTAACATTTTGAAAATTCACCCTTAGAAAAGTTGATTATAGGTAGACATTTGACCATGTTTTTTGAGGAAAGTTGCTAAAGATAGTGGAAGGCAAGATGACCATACCATTCATGCCATAATTTGGTTTGTGGATGAGATTGAGTTAACAAGGCATATGAAGGAGACTTAGGCACAAAGTGGGAGAAAGAATAAAGCCTCTTGTCATGATTAACTTTCTCCACTACAACCAATGAATCATCTTTGAGATTGTGCACCATTACTAAATCTGGAAGGAACTCAACTCAAGGTGAGTGATTTAGAACATAGAGAACATCTTTGAAATCCCCATTTTCCATCTCCACATTTCCTTTCCCTTCAACTTCTATTTTTGTATCATCTCCTACAAAGATGTGTGGTACCTGTGACTGCTTCAATGAAGAAAAGTCTCCTTTTGTGGAACCCATATGATATGAGGCACCTGAATCAAGAATCCATTCCAATGAAGAACTTGATCTAGCCATAAGTGCTTGCCCTTTTCCTTTTGACATGGTTGGAGTTGAATCCTTGGAAGTGTTTGGAGCTTGAATTTTGTTCTTCTTGAGTAGGTTTTCCAACTCATCAATTCTCTTAGTCTTGCAATGATGCTCATCATCATTTGGTTGCTTGCAATATGCACAAAAAAGTTTGTCCTTCTTTTCATTACTTCCCTTATTATTGGAAGAAGAACTGCCTTACTATGAGGAGGATTGTTGTGTCTCAGATTGTGATTTTTGCTTCCACTATTTTTTCTTACTATTGTTAGAACTTCTTCCTCCTTGAGTTGAGTGGTTCTCATCACTAGCAACCAATGCTTTGGTCTTTAATGATGTGAGAAATCTCATATCTATAAAGTGGGATTGTTAAAAATCAACATTTTTGGCAAATGCATCAAATATAAGCTTTTGGAAAGCACTTCCCATGATCAACTTGTGAGTGTTATAACTTGAAACAAAGGAAGCATACTCTAAAGGTAGCCTCTTTAGGATGTGATGAATTGACCTATCATCCTTAATGGGATTACTACAACCTTTAAGTAGTGCTCTAAACTCATTGGAATTGTTTATATAATCTTGAATTGTGTCAAAATTCTTTGGATCCAAGAGAAGCAGGTCATCCTCAATCTAGTATCCCTTTTCCTCATCCACCTTACCATATAATGATTCAAGTTTGTCCCAAGTAGGTTTGGCTTCCTTGAAACTAGAAATGTGGAAGAAGAGATCTCTATGTACACAAGTCTTGGTAATTCCTAAAGCTTGTTGGTCTTTAATTTGCCAATCAGAGAGTGCTATAGCATCAGTGGCTTTGGGGATTGTACCATCAACATAAAGATTTAAACTTTTTGCCATTAATCGACTCCATACAATATCTTTCCATGTAGAATAATTGTGTGAAGTTAGAAGTGGACCTTTAGGTGAACCCATGATGTAGAAAAGTAAAAGAGCACCAAAGAGAGACACAAAAACACAATATACATCCCCCTATTCACTCAATCAAAGAACCCCACCCAAAAGAAAGATGCTTATGGCACTATATATGTAGTGTGTGTACAATAGGCCTCTTGTCAAAATGTACAAAGTGGACTTCTAATTTTTCTATTTACAACTACCTTTTGAGGCTCAAATCTATCACTAAGTACTATAGCTCAGATGTACAACAATTGTGTAAAGTAATCAAAGCAATACAATGCAAAAAAGGCCTAAGTTTTAAAGTGATATTTTTTTCCATACAACCCTATAATCTAATTATAGATATAGAAAGTAGACAAAAAAATTAAGCTTTTTCAAAAAAATGGAACCTATTTTCAAATCCAAATGAGCCCATACAGAGTGTTTCAAGTTGCGAAATGCAGGATTGTACAGGTACAGCCACCAAAAAATGAAATCTCTAACAAATTTGTGCACTAAAACTAGAAAAGGAATTCAGCACTAAAAATTTTAGGAAATTCTACCCAAAATCAAAATAAAATTCAACCTAATTTGGAGTCTGAGTGACTAAGTTATGGCCTCCCAAAGTTAGACTGTCAAATCAAAACTACATCTGGAGAGGGGTATGGGTAGCAAACTACTATGTTAAATTTGATAGAAGAATGGCCATCACAACTTTTAAAAATTTCCTAGAAATGATGGTCAGATGACCATTAAATTTAGCATCATGAAATGTTGATGCAAGCAAAATATTAGCCTCCCTTGCTAATGTGTTAGGCTGACTAGACATATGACTATATAGAAAATTATAGATTGTATGGTCAAAACACGTGTCCCCATATGGCTTGTACATGTGGTAGTCTAGTTGGCACTAACTAGGACTAGGGCTAATGTGTTAGCCTACTAAGTCAAAATGTCTATGTGGCCTATTTGCTGGCAGACATCTAATGTGGCAATGCCAAGTGTCTCAAGGACAAGGCACTGACATCTGTTGCACTAGCATTGACAACTATATGCTAGCATGGCTGATTTTGAAGAAGGATGGTGGAAAAGAAAATGTGGCAGGCGTAAGAATCGGCAATGCAGTTGCCAAGTGGATTGTAAGCCAGACTTGGAGACTTGGCCAGCCAGAATTTAAACACAATTCTTAAGGAATATTCTCCCAAAAATATGTGTGATTCCCATCAGATAAATAAAGATTTCAATGGAATATTTAGCTTGGAGGAGTTGGGGTGTCATTGCCTAATTCTTGCAAAAAAAAAAATCTCTACAGGCCCTACTGGGCATTAAAAAAATTCAAAAATTTGCAGCAAAATGGAAATGAAAATTATAGAGAAATTAAATGCAAATCTAAAGGATAAATTGTAGATCTAATTAATGATCATAACAAACTTGAAAATCAAGCCTTCGAGTGCCAATTTCCAAAAAAAAAATTGCCTTAAAATTGACTTTGGCCTAGGGTAGACAAATTTATGGTCAATTTTCACCAAATTGACATTCTTGACACAATGGCGAGGTCTATTTTTGCTCTAGATGCTCCTAATGATTGCGATACACCAGATATGGGTCGAGGTGTTGAAGCAACATTGGTCTCAAATGGGTATGTAAAGAGAAATTCTCCAAGCTTTGATACCATGTAAGAATTTTCCTTAGGGAAAAATTCACCCCATATCAAGGAACTCAAGTACAAGCACAATAGTAGACCAAAAAGAGTATGATAAAAATAACAATATGTATTCAATTCAATGTGAAAGTACACTAGGAGTGACTATATATAAAGGCCTCTAGAATGCTTCTAGAATGCATAGGAATCAACAACATGATAAGTCATACAACCACACACATGTCCACTAGATGTGGATTATCCTCCATTAAGCACAAAAGAAAGTGTGATGAGGAGAGGATAAGCCTAAAAAGGTGTAACATACAAAATAATGTTATAGAAACCATGTGCTAAAATAGGAGTGTGAATAATTGTGTTGTCTACATGACAACTCAGTTAATTATGCAAACTCCAGTGTTGTAGACACCATGTGCTGAATTAGTGTTGCTTACTTCAATGTTGTCAACATGACAACTCATAAAAGTACACAAACTCCTAAGTGTCTCACCAAAGAAATTAAAAAAAAATGCATAATAATAAAATAATGCATTAACCTAAGTAAAGAGTAAATAGTAAATATGCATTTACACCAACAATTATAAACAAAATAATACTTAGACAATTTTTTGAGTACCAAAAGCTAAGTATCTTATTTCTTAGGTTTCCTATAATCATGTTTATTATGTGTTGCCATAAATGAAAATAATTACATATGTCCATTAGCCAATTGTCAAAAATCTCCCCCTTTGGCATTGATGGCAACAAAATAGGGAAAATTTGATAAGTATCAAAAACTTAAAATGAATAACACATTCAATTTACATCTATTACAATATACTTTTCTCCTCTTTACCTAATTTACAATTTTCCATTGTATCTCTCCCCCTTTGGCATCAATGAAAAAGGTCAAAATGTCAAAAACTATCCAAAAACTATCCAAAATGATGTCTTTCTACCTTAAGTTGATAGAATCTTCATCCAATCAACAAAATTTGCCTTAAGATTATCCATATCTTTAGTCCATGTCTCCTTGGTGGATTCAATAGAGGTGAGAATTTCACATAAAGCATATGATGCAATCTCAACTATAGTAAGTTCTAAGTACAAAAAGTTAGAATAAATGTCCTTAGCCTTAACACATTTCTCCAGCTATTTCTCAGCAATAGATACTTTTGGAGAAATAGACTCTCTAAAATCTGATACTCTCTTTAAAATTTGCTCCTTCCAAAGTTCCAGTTTCTTGATATCATTATGAATACTGAGCACTTGTCCTTCAAAATTATCAATCTTACTAGCTAGATGTGTATCTAGCTAGATGTGTATCTAGCTAGATAGAGTTTCTAACTCACTCATCTTTCCTTCAATCTAACTGTCAATATCCTTAGAAGTTTGTAAGATAAGGTACACCTGTAATATCCCAAAATTGGCTCATTGCCATGATACCAATTTTGGTCTATTTCTGATCAATCCTAAGACCTACCCTAATAGGAAATTCTTATTCTGCTACTTTCTACTTGACTTAATTGTCAAATTCTTGAGACCCTAATCTGCATTAATCATACTTGTTATTTAATCCCTATAGTACACACTCATATTAGCCACACTAAACCTATTTGATTTCAATTTAATTTAATCTAAAGTATTCATACTTTATTAAATTAAATAATCTCCTAAGGCTAATGTACTATGGAATTAAAATTATTTAATTTAATAAATATGTCTATTATAATTAATTAAACAAAATTATTTAATTAAATGGAAAAACTACTTCTAATTAATTAAGAAAAGTTATTTGATTAAATGGGAAGCCATTCCTAATTAATTAAATGAAGTTGTTTAATTAAATAAGAAAAGTGCCTCTAATTAATTAAATAGAATTATTTGGTTAATAAGAAAATATATTTATGAGAGCATATCTCATTTTATTAAATTAAATATCTCTCCAAAATCTCTCTTCAGTTCAAAAAAGGGAAATTCTTAGTTCACTACTGATCAAATTGGAAATGACTCAGGTCACTTACTCTGACACTAAAGTCTATCTGAGTTGACTGACTCTTACACTTAGATCTGAGCTAGTTAACTCCCTTTAATTTGGGAATCTTCCTTTATGACTAAACTTCATTTTCAGTCCTGACTGTTGATTGAAATCGAGCTCAACCATCAGAAGTTTTCAGGTAAGTCTATTTAAGAGACCCTCATCTCTTCATTTTCAAGAGGATGAGTTAGAATTTGCATCGAATTTCTGCCAAATTGCATACTCATTTAAGCTTATTACATTCTCATAAATTTTCACTGTTAGTTTAATTCTCATCTAGATCTAATATGAATACATCTTTAGCATAGTTTCTTTTATATGTTCTTAGACTAGTTTGCATATCTCATTTTAGATTAATTTGCATATTCACATAGATTAGTTACCTCTCATTTTCAAATCCTTTGTTCTTAGAGGGTCTGGTTGCTTGCACCTCAATTCTGAGGATATTAATGGGAAAAATCCCTTTAGATAGAAGGCAACTAGTCGGCTTGTTGGATGATTTTTGAATGACAATTCAATGTTCATTCTGTGATGAATCCTCATATAAAGACCATGTTGAAGTGTGTGTGTTAGTATAGGCCACAATTCACGCATAGAAAACTTGATGTATAGTATCTTACCTTCTTATTGACACTTCCAAAGTTCCTTGATACATGTATCAAGACTTATCAAATCATTCTTAATATTTTGATAAATGGTGCTACACAAGTTAGTATCATGTGAAATTTGTGCCTTTTCTTCTACAACACTCAACAAATTAGTAAATTCTACATCAAATGACTTTAGCACTACATATGCCCTCTATTTTAGATCTACCTTTGTGTGTTACACTGCTAGAGTACTATGTAGTCTATCAGTAATCTCCATCAAGGTTTTCTGCAGGCTCTTCACTATCTTGTTCTTCTAAATAAGTTTTGATAAGGATGAGATCAAGTTAGTTTGATCATCATCATTAGTTGCTATGTTGGAAAGTGATAGCAAATTAGATGAACTAGAAGGTTTTGTGTCATCCTCCCTTTGCTTCTTCTTGGTTTCCTATTTAACTCTTCTTTCTTCTTCCTTTTTCTTTTCTCTTTCCTTTCTCTATTTTTCTCTCTTCTCTTCCTCTTCCAATCTCTTCTTCTTTCCTTCCTCTATTTTCCTTTTTATTTTTTCTTCTACTACTCTTTTCTTTTCTTCCTTTTTTTTTTCTTTTCTTCTCATCCTCAAGCAATTTCTTCTTGGCCACTTCTATTTCCTTTTTGCTTCTTCTAGTAACCTCTTCTCTTTTTCAATTTTCCTTAGTTTATCTGCAGTATCCTTGGTGTGAGGTTTATTCTATTTGGAACCTTCAAATGGATTTGTATCATCAATGTTAATGGTAACATTAGTCTAATCTATCTTCATAGTATCACCACTCACTAAAACTTCTAAGGTTCTAGGTGTTGGTGGAGATGTTTCCTTAAATTCTATCAACATCTAACTTATTATTGATGTTGTCTCACTTCTTAACTTATCTTTCTCACCCACCATAAACAAAAATGGTCTCACTTTATTTCTCAACTAAGGTGAAAGATTATTCAATAATCTCTTAATTTCTTCTTCATCATCAGTCATGCAAATAGTCCTTAGCATAGACTTTCTAAGTTCTAAATCTTCTTCTCTAGTTGAGGCCTTTTTCTTAGTAAGTCTATCATAGACTTTCTAGTTCATCATGCCTTCAATATCCTTGACTTTAGATTATTAGCTATAATGTATCTCATAGTAGAGATATCAATCTGATCTTTCTCAAAATTGTTATATAAATCATCAAATTTTTTCATCTAAACAAATTCGCCTTCAATAACAATAGCTAAGTTTATCTTTTCTATCTTTAGCTTCCAGGGTTGTCAAGCTTTTCCTATTAATTGCTTTGAATTTGTTATCTTCTCTAGTTCTTTGACTTCTTCTTCTTCTTCTTCTTCCTCTTTGGACTTAATAATTTTCAACAATATCTTTTAACTCTTGCCTAGTCGAGTGGCTTGTTTCTTGAACCTTTTAGTCTTTGTGGTCATAGCTTCCACTAATCTTTCAAATTTTCTCTTTGGTTCACTTGGTTGCACATCTGATACTGCTGCATATGAAATGCTCTAATCCTAAGATGTATCTACAATAGATATTGACAAAGGTTACACATTCGATATACCATGCTTTATGGTTTGCATGACTACTTGTGACTCACTCTTAGTCATACTAGCCTCTGATAAAGCTTTCTTCATAATAGTTTCTATCTTCTTATGAGAAGCCTTCTCCAAGGATGCTTGATTAGCTAACTGGATAATCTCATTATAGGTTCCAAATCTATATTTACATTTTTCCTTCTCTGATTTCAACAATGAATCAATGTATCCAACTATTGTTTCATCATTCAATTGATAACCTAAGGGATTAAGAAATGTTTCCCAAGGTGCTACTTCTTGTATATAAGTAAAATCTATATTAACCATAACATAAATGTCTTCCTTAAATCTATCTACAATTATAGGTGCAATTATGAATCTTTGTCTCATTTTATTCTGAAATGTCTTCATTATTAGGTTTCTGATATCCAATATCTTATTTGTAGGATGTCTTCTACATACATCTATGATTTTCTCCATAGTAAACCTATCACTGCTCATTATCTCTGTGACTGATAAATGTGGAAATTTTTCAAGCACATGAAATAATATGTGATTGATCAGTGACTAAAATATAAACACACCATTCTTAGTCCTTTTGATCTTTTCTAGGTTCTCAAATAGTTGCATTCTTAGAATTTTACTAAGATTTACTTGTTCCTTCTCTACACATATTTTGTATGCTACATAGATGAATCCAACTGATAATTCATCAATCTTTGAACTTGCACATATAGAGTAGGCAATGATTCTAGTTAGGAATCTTACATCATCTTGCTTATTGGTTCTAATCACCATGGCCTTTTTATTAGATACTCCTTTCGTATAACTCTCAACTTTCTTCTTAACCATTTTTTCACCTATAGGCACACTACCTTGTTTACTAAGGCCAATGACCTCATGAATAAGGTTGGAAAAAATATCAACTACACTATCTTGCATCCATAATTTCTCATCGTGTGTTCTACTTAATAGGATCTATGTCCACTCATCTATGTCCAATTCATGGTAGAAATTATATTTGAATAGGTCTAGATCTTTCAAGTGTTCAAATCTAGGTTTCACAGTCATATCATGATTGAAAAATAATTCCATATCCTTGTTCATATATTCACTCCCAATAGATTCAAACTTGTTGTTAAGATAACTTTTTATATCTTCCAAATATACTATATTGTTTGATGTAATAGATAATGTTGAGTTAGGGTTTCCTTCTATGAGTTTCACATAAACAACCTTCAACTTGGGTCTATCCTCGTTCTCAACATTGTGAACTACTGACATATCCATGCTTCTAACAAATATGAAATTTTATTTAATAAATTCTATGAAAAATGATAAAATACCTCTTTCCAAAAATAGGGTTTTCTTTGAAATCATTTTGATAAGTCACTTATGAGTGCTCTTTTCTTTAGATGTATTAGCAATAAAGTGAAAATCAAGTCTATACTCCATTTATTCCATAAACTTGAACTTGCATTAATTACATACTTTTCAAACATGAAAAAACTCTCAATTAAATTCTATAATCAAATAACTACTCAAGATCATCTATCTGCTCTTAAGATGCCACCCAGGGTTTACTATAGCCTCCTTTCATCATGACAATGTTCCACAAAACTTCACTTCACAAAATTCTTTGAAAACCATAGTTTTCATCTTCTACTATAGAATTAACTTTTTCTATAATGTGAGTAACTCTTAGTTCCATTGTAACTTGTTTAAATAAGCTCCAAATTACCAAAAAGCTTAGGTACCATCTAAACTTATCTTGATACAACTTTGCCCAACTTTTCTACCTCTAATTCAATCTATAAATGAAGTTCTCAAATTATGGCGTTGTGAACAAGCTTAATTCAAATTAATTGAATTAAACTCAATAACTAACGTCGATCTTCCTATGTCACAATCATCTAACTTATCTTTTGAGATGTCCAATCCTCTTACAAATTCCTCATTGAGTTCTTCTCAAAGTTCACTGACTACATTTCTTTGTTCATCTTTTTCTTTGTTAGTTTTGGAGTTCCTTTCATGGTTCCTTCTATCATTTCTAATGTTTCTTTCATCATTCCTTCTATTTCCAAAATTTCTTCCATTATTCCTTTTATCTTTGAAGTTTCTATCCATTTTATAATACTTTGTTCTATGTCCAAAGTTGTTGCATAACTAAACATACTGGTGTTCTACTTCTAGGATTTTGTTGATCATCAGGTGCATGGCAATTCTAAGCTATGTTTTTGAAGTTATTACACTTATAACACATGATCTATCTTTTGTCTTCATAAGGTCTTCCTTCTCTTGATGTTCTTTCATTAGATCTTCTTCTATCTACAAGGTTAGTATTTCTAGACATTCTACTATTTCTTCTATCATTATCATAGTTAGGTTTCCTACAATCAATTGCATTATGACCCATACCATGAAAATTATGACAATAAAACTCCTTAACATGATTAAATGAATTATTTGTACAATATTTTTCATATGACCTATTTCATTACATGAAAAACATTTAACTCTAAATTCATACCTGTTTTTCTTAGGAGATTCCACTTGCATTGGTTCATCCAAAATTTCAACTTCCTTGTCATGTCCAACTTCATTAGGTTTATTAGAAGATTAACTAGATTCAATCTTATCATCATACTTACCTTTTTCTTTCAAATCTGATCTAATCTTAGGTTTCTTTGTAGATATGTTAAATAAGTAACCAAGATCAGTCTTATCATAGGTAGGTCTCTATATTAACATTGAATCATCAAGACTTTCTCTACTAGAATAAAGCTTCTCAAGTTGTTGCTTGCACTGAGTTAATTCACCTTTCACAATAGTATTGTATTTATGAAGTTATTCATGATCTTCCTTCAATATTTCAAATTTAGATATTTTCTTTGCTAGACTTGCTCTTAGATCTGCATTCTTAGTCTTCAAATTAGATTCAATTTTGCTAGGATCATTTCTCAAAGCCAACTTCAGATTCATAATCTTTAATTCATGCTTCAAGATCTTGTATTTTTTCTTCATCTTTGAATAATCATCATCACTAGTTTTGGATTTAGTAGGTTCATTCTTGGATTTGAGATGTTTAATCTTTTCCTTCAATTGTCCAATGTATACTTTGAAGTCTTCATATCTATTCCTCAGATTATCTCTTTCTTTAGTAAGGAGATCAATTTGTTCAAGTGCCTCTTCAAGGTTCTTCATCAACTGTTCCATATCCATAGGGATCTTACTCAAGCTATTAAGCCTCTTTAGAGTAACTAGGCTCTGATACCAATTGTTAGAAATAGGGATTACTGAGAGGCGGGATAAGTCAGTAATCTACAAACTTTAGTCACCAACTAGATATTATGTATTACTTTATACCATACATAACAAAGTAATAAAGTAATGTTGAACAATAATAGTAACCATGCACAAAGATAACTCATAAAACTATTTTTTTTAAACTAAAGAAATCCTGGCCAACGGAAAACTCCGATGGGGATGATAACCACTAGATAATATATTGATATATAAGTTCCTTATTAGAGGATGGACCTTGTTAGGAGTCAATGAGAAAATTCAGTATAAGGAGTCCCTATTAGGAGACTTTGAATCCTTGTTAGGAGATTCTAACCTATTGGAAATATTATGATAGGCTAAGTTACTGAGAGAGGAGGGGTGAATCAATAACCAATAAAACTTAATCCTTAAATAGCAATTAATCCTTTATGTATATTCTAATCTAATTGCATGCATGAGAAACTAAAAACATTAAAGCATTCATAACTCTTTGACACACAATTTGGTGACCCAAAAACCTTCCAAAGAGAAAGTAAATTTGAGAAGGGGATGATACCCACAAGCTTTAGTACTATAGTATAAAGTTGGAATGTTAAGGCTTACAATGATCATTTCTAATGATCTACCCTAATAGGAGCAATAAGGACTACTAGGTAAAGAGATATGCACTCAGTAAAGAGATTTACATAAGACTGTTAAGTCTACCTTGTGAAAAGATTTGACTGATCCACCTATTGGGATGAAACAATAGCTAATCTCTGATCTAAAACTTGGTTTATTGAATGAGATTCCTTTGAGTATGGTAATCACCTTGCTATGATAGATAAATCTTTGTTGCTCCTTATAGTATTGTAGCCTTTGTACTTTTCTCTTTTCCTCTCTTCTACTTATTACATTAATTCCTTCTCTACATATTGGATGTGATATAATATGTTACATATATACCAATCCAATTTACAAATTACAAAGTTAGCCATAATACAAGTTTACAGAAAAACCACAAAGTTAGCCCAATTGCAGGAACTCAGGTTCTAAATACTCACTTGGTGAGGTTTTGATACTTGTCATCCACTATCAATGCTCAACATCACCAAACACTCGATAAACATAGAAGCTTGGTCCATACTGATCACTTCCAAGTAGTCTTGAACTTGGTCTACACTAGTAACTCAGTGAATACTATGAGACTCAGCATATAAACTAAATCACTTGATTCACACTGCATAGCTCGGTCAATGCTATCACTACAAGCTCAGTATAAATTAAGTCACTTGGTTAACAATGAGTATCTTAGTTAACATTAGACTCACATCATAATAAATGTGAACTCGATAAGCACTGTACAACTTGGTTTGCACTGATAAACTTGGCATACACTGGGATGCTTGGTTTATAATACTAATCAACACCTTGGTAGTAATTGCTCAACACAAACTGAATACTGTCCCTTGGACTTGGTAGCAACTATAAAACTTGGTTAACACTGCTAACTATACAATGTGCTCAGTAGATACTTACAATTTTTATAAGTGTATGTCTAAAATGTCCCTTTACTAGTTTTATATGATATTTCCAACCTATAATCAGATCTTTAAGATCAAACAACCAATATTTCAATGATCCACCAATTTCTCAAGAAACCCCAAATTGAGTATGCTAGAAATAGTGCCAAAAGCTTCACAGCTTCACCTATTATTAATAAATCTGAAAGTGGACATTTTTACAGAAATTTGAGCAGCATAACAGCCTATAAAATGACATTTCTAGATCTATATAAGATGCACACAATAGCTCCCAAACGGAGGACAAAAACAATGCTCATCGGGGTCCCAAAAATAGCACAAAATAGCCTAGAATCACCACAAAAACTTAATAATCTATCACAGAATTATAATCATATATAAATACATATATTCAGCTCTATTTTAATATTTAAAATTCTGATATACAGAAGAAATCCAAACTGATATGAAATACTCAACTAGAAACACCAAACTCTTACAAAATATACACCCGAAAACCCACAAATCTGCACTGTTCAGCACAAAGGCAAACTCTGCATGAGCATGCACATGGAATGGCTTCAAAATTCTATCCTTAGCCTTCCTAGAAACCTAAAAACTCCCATTCTTGGGTCTCCCTAAAAACCTACAAACTCTCGTTCTTGGGTCTCCTTCTCCACAGGTTTGGCAGCCTCTGAAGAATAACAAAGAAATGAGCAAAAATCAAGTTCTGAAATGAGCCCAAAATGCCTCCAAACTCCTCAAAAGAGGGCATAACCCTAACTTACATCCAAGAGGGGTTAATAAAACATATTATAATAATAATTTTTATTTATTAGTCCATTAGCTTCCAAAGATTATCCCCTTTTTCCGAAACTTCACCTTTTTGGGCCTGCTTGCCTTAGAAAATATTATTATTTTAAATTATTTGAAAAGGGGACATGAAAATGTCACTAATAACAAACATGATTGTAATTTCAACAATCTCCCCCTTTAGCATTAGTGACAAAAACATTTATCAGTCAAAACTGAATTCAAAATGTTCAAGAACATCTTTTATCCATCACCTTATGTCTCTGACTTAGTAGAGTATACTATTTTTGAGATTTTTCAAAATTATTTTTGTAAGAGATGTACCTCTAAGTATTTGTACATGAATAATATTATAATGCTCCCCCATACATAATATATAGTATACTATACATCTTTCCACATTTGATATATACATTTTCCCCTCATTTCTATACATCTTCTCCCCTTTACACAATATGCATTTTCTCTACAATATACATCTTCTCCCCCTTTTTTACATTAATGCCAAAGATGTATGTTATATATTATACAGTAATGCCAAAATGTGACAAGAAATCTGAATGTACCCTCAAAATTATTGCCAAAGTCTTGCCCCGATTCTTTTGCAACACCTTGCATGTGTGCAATGCAATTTGTAATTCTACTAATAGTTCTACCTTATGGTCTACAATGGAGAATTTTTTGTCATGGATGAGCATTTTAGCATGTGCAATGTAAATCTACAATGCATCCATGTTTGGGAGAATAATACCCTGTATATCTATCAATATAGCTCTTATTCTTGTCTCTTCTCTTAGTAATTCTACAAGCATATTGGTTAGGAATCTAATCTTTTTGTAATGGGTAGAGCTATAGCTCAGGTCAGGTTGCAACTATTGTGCACTTTCCTTCATATCATCATTAATCTTCAATAGTTTATCTTTTATTTCCTTAGTAAAATTTGAAATATCATAGAGTTTACCAAATAGAGAAGACACATTGTTACAAGAGGTCTTCAGTGAGCCTATAATAGTAGATAATTCTACTTGATGGATAGAAATTTCTATAGCAATAAGTTCCAAAACCTTATTCTCAAAGTTATTCTCAGCTCTCTATAACAATATATCTTGTCCATTCAAATCATTATTGAATTTTTGGACTACCTCTACTAACTAGTTCAAAATTGGTTGAGAAGTATCAACCTTTGTATTTAATGCCTCTACAAGGATATTTTTTGCATCTTCTATTATTTGGGATTCCTTGTTCCTTTCTTCTCTAAACCTCTGCTACTTGGCTTTCTTGTGAAGAATTTCTCCAAAAACATGCATCTGATCAGGATTAAGATTTGAGATATCCCAATTTGGAATCACAATCTCCTCATCAAGATCTATGTCTTCTTCCTTCTCTTTTCCTTTACTCAAAAATCTTGTACTCAGTTAGGAATTGGTCTCAACTATCTTTGCACTTATTAATTGCATGCTAGGAACAAAAAAAAATGTAGAGATAGTAGGACTAGCTCTAGATACTACACTTATTGCTGAAATACCTAGATTTACCAAAATTGATGTAGAGGGAAGTGTTGGTTTCTCACTAAATGAAGTTCTTATCACTTCAGTCAATGAAGTGCTAAGATGGATGGGTGCAAAGACTGATTGGGTGCTTTTGCTTTTAGTTTTAATCACAACCAATCCTGTTGAAGCTTTCTCTAGACTTGATGTTTTTAGTGCTATGCTTGAAGAATGAGGAAGTGAGGCTATGACTACTGAAGCAATTCTCTCTAGGTCAATCTCCTCAATATATGGTACATCTAGTAAATCTTCCTTGGTAGCTTCCTACCCCTGATCCTCTTCATCATCATCTACATTGTCATAATGAGTAACTTCTTCGTTATCAATTTCCTCATCTTTTTCTTGTTCATCATCACCTTCATCCTTGTCACTAACATTGACAACAAAATCACTCAGCTTGCGAAGAAGATAAATTTTCTTGCATGTGTTGGTAGCATTCTTTACCATATGTTCAATGTCATTCAACAATATAAGACAAGTGTTGAATCTCAAAGTAAGCTTTTCTTTATTTTTATTCCTTGACCTCCTTTTCATCTAAACTTAGCATGCACTACCTTAGGGTTTTCTCTTATATTTCTAATGAAATTTTCATGGCATTCTCCCATCTTGGCTTGATCTTTTCCATTAGATCACTTGAAATCTATTGAGCAACCTAGTCTGGGGAATACTTCCATTTACCCATTTTAGACATTAACACATCTTCTATTTTTCTTTGCTCTTCTATAGTCCTAGTCTCATACTTCAGTGACTTGAAATTTGGTATGCTTGATCTTGATTAATTATCTTTCAGTCTTTCCTCAAAAGTAGGTGGAGGCCTCTTGAAGATTATATCTCCTCCTTCTTTATCCGCTTTCTTCCTAGATGATCTTCTTGTAAAAACAATAGTAGATGTCTTGGCATGATTGGTAATAATTACTTTACCTTTCTTCTTTAATGGCTCTTCATTCTCTAATTTCTCTTCATCTTCTACTTCTTCATCCTCAATATCATCTCCTTTTCCTTCAGTCAGCAAAAGAGTGGAATTGGTTTTCAGTTTGGCAATTCTCTTCTTTCCTTTGTTGACTACCTAAGGTAGTTTGATTTCAAGTTTGATTCTAGCCTTTTCCTTATTATATGTGCCAAATTATGCAGCTTTAGGGTCAATAGGATTATTAATTAATTCTTCAATAATTTCCTTGGTTTCATCTATTCTTACCTCATAACCAAGAGGTTTTACCCATATTGTCCTTGGTCTAATTGCCTAGATGTATACTTTTCCACTATCAACCATGAAACAAACATCATCTTTATAATCATTAATTAGTTTCTTAGGAATCCTAAAAAAATTATTCATCTTCTCTTTGAATGCATCAAAGTAGTTGTCCATTATACTTACATAGTTCTCTCCCATTTTAACTATATACTTATTAATCTAATAAAGAATAGGTACATCATGCCTCCAAACTATAATACCTTTAGATGGGAAAAACTTTTGTACATAGAAAAATAGACAAGTCAAAAGTGAATCAAACTTATAATGATTGTTCTTGGAAGTTCTTACACTCTCCATGTTCTTGTTGAATTGATCCAGCATCAACTTGGCAAGGTTAAGTGACAAATTATTCTTGACCACTTTGTATGCTAAATCAACTGCTTCACATGACCTGTTGTTCAGTCTGCTTGAGCTATGAATCTTGTGATCGATGACATGTATCCCAAACTTGAGTTCCATGTTAGTAACACAACTGATATTCATTCCCCTTCCATCCCACTTGACAAGGGTTTTCTTCTCCAATTCAACCCAACTTAGGGTTTTGGTCATTTTCACTTTTTCCCACATGGGAAGACCAATGATCATATGGATCATCTTCTTGGTTTTAAAAATAGGTTGTTCTAACCATAGCTAACCATTGTGCACATGACTAATAATATATCCTATCTATTTTATTTGAAAATCCTATGGCATATACAGAATGTGAGCTAAACCTTTAGTTTCAAGATGTTGATGTTCCAGTTTCAACACACCATTAACACAATTATTTCAATGATTCATCCATCTCCAATGTTCCAATATCTTGAATAGTACATTTAAAATGTGAACAAATATAATTGATCAATAGTAACTTTGATGGAATTTGTGACTGAGCTCCACTCAGATCTAGGGTTTCAATAATGGTAGGACTTAGCTTAAAATCTAGTGCCTTCCATTCCACACCTTGAACTAACATGTTTGAACCTTTCTTTGATTTTCTACTAGTGGATTCCATCTTTTCTCAGCAAGATTTGAGAGAATATGAAAGTCTTCAATAATAATCCACTTAAATTGCTTGAATTCTCTAAAGATCGCCTTGCCCAGATAGCTCTCAAAAAATTTGCGGAGAGAAATGACTTTGACTTCACCCTTTTCATCAAATTTCACCATAAATTCCTAGTATAATTGTTTTCTCAAATGATAGACTTTCATCCACTTCACTTGCATTGAATGCTCGATAGAGCCTTTCATCACACAGTAACCACACAACAAATATAGTAGCTCCTAACTTTGCTCGACAGGGTCTTACAACCTGACCTCACTCAATAGGGTTTGCAACCTAACCATGCTTGGTAAAGACTAATATCTTTTGAATACTTTGTGATCCCTTTGCATCTTGAATGATGAATTGGATCTTTTGTTCTACTGACTAGAATTGATGTGAGGTATCTTCTTGAGAATCCTAGTTCTAGTTCCCTTATGAGAGATCAAGTGGAAATGGTGGTCACCAGTTCTTGAGTGACATTATCATCATTTCTTGAACTTGTATTCTTAGAAGATTTTGGAACCCTTTGCTATCTCATCTACTTTTTGATGTTATCATCTCTTGCCTTCTTTTCATCTTCAATTCTTCCAATATTCATACAATTCTTAGAAAGATGACCAAGTTCTATACAAATGAAATATCTTCTAGTAATGTCTCTTATCCTCATTTGATGTTTCACAAAATTCATTCCAATGTGTCCAAATTCTCCACAATAATTACATCTACACCAAGTTTTATAGTCCCAACCAAATATAGCTTTCACAATCTATTCTTTTGGGTTCAATAGCTTAGTTTTACATTCTAAGGATTTGTGCCCATGCTTCTTACATTTATGATATTTTCCTTCAAACTTGGGTTTCTCTTTGCATTCATTTTCCCTATGACCATGCTAATTGCAATTGTATCACTTTCCATTGAATTTACCTTTCCCATTGCTCAGACATTTGTTTGATGTATGGCCTATCTTACGACAGTGACTGCAAGTAGGTCTTTGATTCTTTTGACCTCCTTGCTTGGATGATTCACCTTCTTCTATATATCTAATTCCTACTTTTCCCTTTTTTCTATAATGGCTTTGCTCATTCAATTAATTCATGTATGTTTGAGATTTCATCATCCTCTCATTGGTTTGTATTTTAGTGTTTAGATCATTCTACAATCTTTCATTCTTTGATCTTAGATTCATGATTTCTTCATTTGCATTGGTGAGCTGATCAATGGAGTCTACCTACTAAAGGGATAGGTGTTGAATTTCATTGTTCTTTCCTTTTATCTCTTCTTTTATCTTGTTTTTCTCTTCCATGACTTCACACAATCTTATTGACTAAATTTCTTACTCTCCTCTTAGTTTTCTTAGTTCTTCTTGAAGAGTACTATTCTTTTCGAATGGTTCTTTGATTGTTTCATCAACTTCATCTAAATTTCTTGAATGGATCTCTTCAATTCTTTCTTCAATGTAGAGTTGGTCATTCATCTGGATTACAAGATCTTTTCTTCTTTTTAGAGGTTGAGAGAGTTTCATTTTTTCTTTCTTGAGTTATCCAATAGCCAATTCCAAATCTAGCTTCTCATTGTCCATAGCCTTGTCAGGTCTAAATACCTTCATAGCTTTTGATCTTTGCTTAAGCTATTAAACTTCTATCCTAAGAATCATAAAGCTTTGATACCAATTGTTGGAAATATTATGATAGGCTAATTTACTAAGAGGGGAGGGGTTAATTAGTAACCAATAAAACTTAATCCTTAGATAGCAATTAATCCTTTATGTATATTCTGATCTAATTGCATGCATGGGAAACTAAAAACATCAAAGAATTTATAACACTTTGACACACAATTTAGTGACCCAAAAACCTTCCAAACAGAAAGTAAACTTGGGGTGGGGATTATACCCACAAGCTTTACTACTATAGTATGAAGTTTTCCTATTAAGACTTACAATGTTCACTTATGATGATCTGCCCTATTAGGAGCAATAAATATTGATAGGTCCACCTTGCAAAAGGATTTACAAACATATAATGAACTATGCACTCGGTAAAGAGATTTACATAAGACTATTAAGTCTACCTTGTGAAAAGATTTGACTGATCCACCTATTAGGATGAAATAGTAGTTGATCTTTGATCTGCAACTTGGTTTGCTAAATGAGATTCCTTTGAGTATAGTAATCACCTTGTTGTGATAGATAAATCTTTGCTACTCCTTATACTATTGTAGCCTTTGTATTTTGCTCTTCTACTCTCTTCTTCTTATTACATTACTTCCATCTCTGCATATTGGATCTAATATAATATGTTACATATATACCAATCCAATTTATAAATTACAAAGTTGGCCACAATACAAGTTTACACAAAAACCACAAAGTCATCCCAATTATAGGAACTCTAGTTCTGAAAACTAGCTTAGTGAGATTCTGATACTTAGCATCCACTATCAATGCTTGGCATCACCATGCACTCAGTAGACATAGAAGCTTAGTCCATAATGATCACTTCCAAGTAGTCTTGAATGTGGTCTACACTAGTGACTTAGTGAATACTATCAAACTCAGCATATAAATTGAATCATTTCATTCATACTATATAGCTCAGTTAATTCTATCACTACAAGCTCAATATAAGCTGAATTACTTGGTCAACACTGAGTAGCTCAATTAACATTAGACTCACATCATAGTAACTATGAACTCAGTAAGCATTGTAAAACTCAGTTTGCACTAATAAACTCAACATACACTAAGATGCTTGATTTATACTACTGATCAACACCTTGGTAGTAACTGCTCAGCACAAACTAAATTCTATCCCTTGGACTCGGTAGCAACTGTAGAACTCGATAGATACTGATATGCTTGGTTAACACTATTAACTATACAATGTGCTTAGTAGATACTTATAATCTAAATAATTCTATGTCACTAATAAAAAAACATGATTGTAATGTCAATACAACCCTATTAGGAGTTTTAGTATTGTAGATACAAGATGAGCCCACTACCCGAACATGCACTTCCAATTACAAGAAGAGCTCACTGCCCAAACAAGTAATCAGACTTCTAGAATATAAGTACTATAGTTTTTTCCTTGAGTGATCTCTAATCTTCATCTCAATCTCAGATCACAAATCACTTTACAAAACTTCACATATATCAGTTTTACAAAAGTTCACATACAATTTCTCAACACAATTTCTCTAAGATAACACACTTGAATTCATGAGATTTCCTTTGCATAAATACCATGCCTTTAGGAAAATTGCTGCTAGGTCAGCTAAGACCACAATACACTTTTCCAACTTAGTGTAAAAATCTAAGATGTCAGCCCTAATTGGACAAGTTATTATTTTGTAAATAAAATAATTCCTTTCCTTCAATTCCATTGTCCTATTTCACTAAAATAAGAATATCACTTTTATGTATAGTCTATACTAACTTCTAAGGTGATACAAGTCATCATCAACATGTATACTATCTCCATCTCACTTTGCTAGTCATAATATGACATCAAAAACAAGTTATAAACAAAATAATACACTGATGTATACCAAATCCCATACTTAGACAATTTTCTAAGTATCAAAAGCTAAGTATCTTATTTTCAAGGTTTTATGTAATCATGTACATCATGTGTTTCCATAAATGACAACAATTACATATCGCCATTAGCCAATTGTCAACAATATAGTGGCACCCCTTACCACTCTATTGAAGAAGGATTCTTTTCATTGGAATGAATCTACTAATGTAGCATTTGAGAAATTGAAGAAGGCTATATGTAAAAATCCAGTGCTTGCCACTCCGAACTTTACCAAGAAATTCATTGTGGAATGTGATGCCTCTTGAAATGGGATAGGAGTAGTTCTCATGCAAGAAGGTCAACCAATTTCTTTTGAGAGTCATCAATAATAAAGGTAAAAATCAACTAAAACCTATTTATGAGAAGGAAATGCTAGCAATCCTTCATGCAATTAAAAAATGGAGACCTTATTTGATGGGTTGACACTTCAAGGTTAAGACAAATAATGATAGCCTAAAATATTTTTTGAACAAATAATATCTTCAAAAGAGCAACAAAAATGGGTCAATAAGATGTTGGGGTATGACTTTAAAATTGTATACAAGAAGTGGAAGGAAAATATTATGGTTGATGCACTTACCAAGAAGGATGAAAAAGATGAATCCTTATTGTGTGACCTTTCAACATTACTAGAAAATTGGGTGGTAGAAGTCAAAGAAGAGTGAAAAAATGATGTTGCAACAAGTAATCTCATCCAACAAATAAAAAGTGACCCTAGTAGTTTAGATAAGTTTTGTTTAAAGGGGGATATTCTTTGGTATAAAGAGCACTTGTATCTCTATAAGAATTCTACTCTTAAACAAAAGATTATCAAAGAACTACATGAGTCCCTAATTAGTGGTCATTTAGGATTTTTGAAGACAAATCATTAGGTCAAGCAAGATTTTTCTAGTAAGGGCTAAAAGGTGATGTTCAAAAAGTTGTGGCTGAATGTTTGGTTTGTCAAAGAAATAAGGGGGAAACAATTAAGACACCAGGTCTCTTGTAGCCATTATCTATTCCTAGCCAACATTTGGAAGAGGTATCCATGGATTTTATCATAGGGCTTCCCAAATCTAAAAGTCATAATATCATCATGGTAGTATTTGATTGCCTCACTAAATATGCACATTTCATTGCATTATCACATCCATTTACAATAAGTATAGTGGAAAAAATTTTCTTGGAGAATATCTAAAAGCTCTATGGTACACCTAAGGTTATTGTTAGTGATTGTGAGCCTATCTTTACTATTAACTTTTGGAAAGACTTATTCTCATGTTTGGCTACTCAATTGGCTCATAGATCTTCATACCATTCTCAATCAGATGGGCAAACTAAGGTTGTTAATAAATTTTTGGAAGGATATATACATTGTTTCACTTTAGAAAAATAATATCAATTGGTAGGTTGGATACCTCTTGTAGAATGGTGGTAGAATACTTCTTTTCATAGCTCATCAAAAATGGAGACATTTTTTGCACTTCATGGATATCATCCTCCTTCCATCACATCATCATTAAATGTGTCACCAAGAATTCAGACATTACAGGATCACTTGCTTTATCAACAATAGGTACTTCTAGGACTCAAAGAGAATTTAACTATGGCATAGAATCAAATGAAACAACAAGTGGACCAACATCATAGTGAAATAAATTTTGAAGTTGGGGGCTGGGTCTTCTTGAGATTGCAGCCTTATAAACAAATTTCAATGAATCAACAAAAAAAGAACAATAAGTTGTCTCCAAGATATTATAGACCATACCAAATCATGTAAAATATTGGTAGTGTTGCCTACAAGATTGAGTTACCACCAAAAACAAATATATGTATCTA
Source organism: Cupressus sempervirens (assembly GCA_028749045.1). Lineage (NCBI taxonomy): Eukaryota > Viridiplantae > Streptophyta > Pinopsida > Cupressales > Cupressaceae > Cupressus > Cupressus sempervirens. The sequence goes on along the minus strand of CM053791.1, from coordinate 690,045,093 downwards.
GTTTTTCATGTTTCTTGTTTGAAGAAGGTAATTGGGTAGAATATTCCTACTCAAATAGTACTAATAGAGCCTAATAAAGAAGGAAGAATGATTTTGGAACCAAAGTGCATTCTTCAAACATGCACAAGGAAGTTGAGGAATAGAACTCTCACTTCGTATCTCATCCAATGGAAGAACTTACTAGTTGAAGAGGCCACATGGGAGGGTGAGGAATTCATTCAAAAGAATTCAAACTTGGTTAGCATTGAGGACAATACTTCTTTCAAGATAGGGGGCATGCTATGCCCTTAATATTGGTGTATATAGGGTTATGAATAGTCAACTTGTGTCTATCTTAATCCTTAATTAAGTCATGTTATCATTATTATATTATTATTTAGGTAGGTAGGTCAGCCTAGGTGTTATGTAGGGTTGTGTCTATTCGACCTAAGCATAATTAGGTATATATGAGGTTGTGAGTTTTATTACAAGATCATATTGTGAAGTGTGTTCTCATTGGAAATATTTGGAGGTTGCCCCATCGAAGTGGCCTATTAATTTTATTAATTATCAAGTATTTATATAATATTTCATATCATTTCTTCTATTGTGCGAGTTATTTCATTACATGAGCTAAGTGCAAAATACTCCATTCATAAAATTCATAAATATTGATGGCACATTGGTTAACCCAAAGGGTACAACCATGAACTCATAATGCCCATACCATGTGCTAAAAGATATATGGTAAATGTTAGCCTCTTAGATACAAAGTTGATGGTATCCCAACTTAAGATCAATCTTCAAGAACAACCGTGCTCCCTTCATTTGATCAAACAAGTCATCTATTCTTGACAAAGGATACTAGTTCTTCATTTTCACCTTATTTAAATGTTAGTAGTCAATACATAAACACAATGATCCATCTTTCTTCTTCACAAAGATGACCGGTGAACCCCACAAGGATACACTAGGACAAATATGGCCCTTGGCCAACAATTCCTCCAACTATAATTTGAGCTTTCTCAACTCTTGAGTAGTCATGTGATAAGGAGCTCATGAAATTGGCTCTACTCTTGGTATAAGATCAATCTAAAAATCAATGTCACACTATAGTGGCATATTGAGTATCTCATCAAGAAACACATCTACATACTCATGGAGGAGTGGGTGATCATCAAGTGTCACCACATGAATCTTAGCCTCCTCAAGATCATTGATAGAGACAATGAACAATTGAAAACCCTTCTATAAACTCCACTTCATCCGATTAGCTAAGATCACCTAAAGTGAGACTGGTCTCTAGATCCCCAAAATTTTCACCTACCTATGTTAGTCATCAACACACTATACCAACTTATGATGGCAATCTATATTTGCATGATGGGTGGCTAACCAATCCATGTTGAACACAATGTCATACAATCCTAGTGGTAGGATATGAAGATCTACTATGGTGGTGGAGGTACCAAAGTTCAAATTATAACCTTTGACCAAGGAGCCTACAGTCACTTTGGATACTGTGGCTATCTCAACTTGCCACCTATTGACCTGATGTGCTATCAATAGCCCACATCGCTGAACAAGAGATGGTGAAATAAAAGAATTCAAATTGCTTAAGTCAAATAATACAGAAGATGAAATATCATGTGACGTACATGTAACCTCAACTATGGTACCTTGATGCTCAGCTTGATGGTTATCAACCACAACAAAGACTTAATGATTCCTACTAGCATCTCCCATAGTAGGCTCTGATCTAGCTATACCTCTACCAAACCTTGTAGATAGTTTAATAGGACTTCCCAAAGCTTTATGCTTGGGTTGGCCACAAAAGTAATAGTTTCCCCCAAAGCTAGAACTAGTTTCATGACCTCCCTAAGAAGCACTAGAATAAGATACACTTCCCTTACTAGAATTCTAATTACCACTATGAGAAGGATAATCCTACTAGGAATTATGACTACAGCTCTAGTCATCTCCTTTCTTCCCTGAGGCACTAGAATTCTATCCACCCTTAGCCCACTAAAAAAGGCCTTGTCATTTATGGCTCCCTTGCAAGGGTGTAAACTGGGTTAGATCGTTTCCTGAGGGTTGAGTAACCTAGGCATCTTGACCTAAATTTTGTGCACCATGGTTTTAGAACTAGATTTACCATTGAACCCTCTAGCCAAATTACTCTCCAAAATTCATGCCTCCTCTACAACAAGAATAAGAGTCTTAGGTTGATGCATACAGACCTCTCTAATAAGGGCATCCTTTAGACCTCAGATAAAATGTTAAGTTAGGAGTGCCTCATCATGATTGTAGCATGAGTACCACCTAAGCTCAAATTATCTTATCTAGTACTGGTCCACTAACATTTTTCCTTGTCTGATCTCATGGAGCTCATTAGCATGAGCCTCCCTAAATTGAAGAGGTAGGAATCTCTCTCAGAACCTCTCCTCAAAGATCTCCTAGGTGAGATTTGTAATGATGATATAGAGCATATTCCTCTCTATATTCAACCAAATGGATGTGTGGTCTCTCAGTTGTATAATTGCACAATGGGCCTTTAGATTGGTTGCATATGGGTACATGGTAAAGAAATGCTCCATGTCTAATAACCAAGTCTCTACCCTGAGGTTGAAGAATCTTCATAATGTCCAAATAGATGGAATCCTCATCATCATGGTTCCTACCACCCTGATGGTTCCTATGGCCACCTAGTGATATATGGGAATATTCACATTCATGCTCCTCCACTCTATACTTAGACTTGTGGGAATCTCCATGATGAGATTCCTCTTCTTGACCATTGTCGCGTTGGTTTTCCACTACACAAGGTCCTAACCAAGCAAGAATCTCTTGTAACACTGGCATCAATGCCTCAATGCCATCCTGATTATTATTACCCTATTCTCCCCCACCAACCCAACATTCTTCATCTTGGTGTTCTTCCTCATGGTTATTCTATCAGTCACTACTCTAACCACCAAGTCTACATATAGGAGGCATCATGATGGAAGCAACAAGATAAGATCATAATCATACATCACAAGCATAAGAGGCACAAGCATGAAAAACAAAAATATATCAAAATAATAAAGATAAGATAACAATACACACACAAAAACAACTCATGATGGAAGCATAACATAGAGGTGCCAATTTTGGAACTAGGCTATGATACTAGATGTAATGCCTTGCCTAGTGATCCTTGGAAAAAGGATTCAATACAAGCCAAGATATTTTTTTTAAAAACAAGTATACATGAACATGACATACAAAATACAAGGATCAAAAAGATCACAATAGAAGACTTAACCAACCATCCAAATACCAATGGATCTCCAAATGCAACTACTAAATAAAATGACAACTATGGAAGACAAAAAACCAAAGATGATAGTAGAACATAAAATCAATGATATGTCAAAGAATGGTAATACAAGTTGTCCTAAAGGGTACTCAAATCACCAAATTGTATTCTTTAAAAAATGGTGAAGATACCCCCTATTTTTCATGTGAAAAAACACAAATGATAGTTTTGCATGAGGAAATGCACCATACCATGTGAGAAACTACCCTCTCATGTGAAGGAATACTTGGCCCAGTTACCAAATACATAGAATTACTGTCAAGGCCTACATGAGGGAGTACAAATACCACACAAAGAAGTGCATAGAGCCACACAAAGAAGTGTAGAAAGTGAAGGGAAGAAACACAAAGAACCCCATGAATAAATCTAGAGAACCACATAAAGAAATGTAGAGAGCCACATCAAACTTCACACTTTCACATGACAAACCATAATAGCAAGAAAGGAAACTAAAGATGAAAGAAAGGTAAAACTATTCCTCCACATTAGGGAGTACCAAATCCACAAATCAAGGCTTAGACACTCAAACACACAACAACTAAAAGATAAAAATTGAATCTAACCATCTAAACATAATAGTGAAGGAAATAAACTAAAAGCAACATCACAATGAGCTAAAACAAAAAAAAACTAAGTGTGCCATTCCTCCCAACCATAATAGCATCTTGAGACCTCAAAGGTCCTAGCCATCCCCTGCACATAACATCACAAACTACCAACTAGATAGTTGGAGATTTCTTATGAGGATATCACTACTAAAGCTTAATAACATCATAAGATACTCCAAATAAAAAAATAACACCATTTAATCATATGCTAAACATCATAATAAGGGAATGTGTCAAATAAACTAACATCATCCAAACATGGCATTCTAGCATTCCAATGAAAGCATAAATCACAAGAAAGCATACTTTGGAACATTAAGTATCAAGTGAAAGCATCAAGAAATAGTATCACTAGAACAATAGACCATCTTTTTACACTAGTCCCCAATAGTGGGGAAGGTAGCTACGCCTCCCAACCATGTGGAACTCATTAGTCTACTCCCATTATGCTAATGGAGATAATGATCCAACCCCAAACACACATAAAGAAAACATCCATGGCTAACACTCATGCAAGATAGTAAGATGACTAAAACCAAGATCATGAGATAATGCAAGTATGATAGGTCCTCATCGGTAACTCAATGGGTTACTATGTAGTGTCTCTCCTATAGGGGAAATAACATGGCATCAAGTAGCCCAAGCTAGTGGGGTGTTGATCTCTCTTCCCAATGGAAGGCTTACACACTATGTCCTCAAATTTAATTAGATGCTCAAACATTTTAATTATCTTTAGTTTTAGTACCACCCAAATTTTTATTTAGTTATCAATAGTTAAGCCTTCTACCCATCAACTTGGGAAAAGTTACCAAAATTGTGGTAGAAGCCCCTCCATGAAGCTAGCCTGCCCTACCCATATTCATCCAATTATGATCACATGTAGACATGCATATTCCCAACCCAACCCTAAATATATAACTAAACTGCATTACTACCAAGAGTTTGGGCTTCATAAGCCAACTGATAAATGTGCACACATGTGCTCATGAGTGGGTGCACCACCATCATGAATATCAAAACATAAGGGCTGGATGAGAACACAAGCAATAAAATACTCACCTGAATGACAACTCAGGAGGACAAATGTGGTACACATCCCAATGCAACATAAAAGTGCAATGATGATCTAACTAGCATCCCAACGAATGATCTAGCCACAACCAACATCATGCCAAGAAAACCTAAGAAAATAGGGTGGCACACAAAATGAGGTAAAAACAACAAAACTAGAAAACTTCAAAATTAAAACCCATTTGGTCTTTGGATACAAAAATCACAAAAATCCAATAAAATTTGGGTTTGGACATCATAGACAAAAATGGCTAGCATAATGGTGTGAAACCCCAAACCCTCATCCCAAAAACTAGGAAAAAATTCATACCTGACCAACAAGGCAGAACCAACAAATAGAAATGGAGGGAAACATTAGTTCTCAGCCTCTTAACAAACAACTACTACAAACATAACCATAAGATGGAGTTGAAACATAAAAATGAGAGAGCCCTACCTGATAGCAAAAGGGGCTAAAACATGAAATAACACAATAAAATAAATAACCCACAAAAGCTACCAAAAATTATGGCAAAGTAAGGTCTCCTTGAGCAAGATCCAACGAGACCGACCTCACAAAGATCCCACACCTGCAACTCTCACAATGAATAGAAACATAATCCTCTAGAAGAGGATTTTGGAAAAATCTCTCATTTTCTCAATTTCCAAAAGTGAGAAGTGAGCAATTAATTTCAATACTTATTCACTTTTTGAGTGAATAATAAATTAGGGTAAATAACAAGTTAAACTAGTTAGACCTCAAATCAACCCAAATGAAAATAGGCTATTCCAAGTAATTGGAATTCATCTATGGAAAAGCTACCAGAAGTTAAAAAACAATTAAATAAAGCTTGAAAACCCTTAAACAATATCATAAAGAACCTTCACAACTATGCAACAATGCAAAACTCTAAATGCATAGACACGTTCACTATTCTAATCACATAATGTAAATGTGTCCAGACTTATCAATTCACTTGAAGGTTTAATTTAAACATTTAAATAAAATACATCAACCATACAAGGACAACATTGGCAAATATGAATAGCTAACTCACTAACTCCATGTGCCACTGCTAGGGATATAAATCCTACACACTAAAACTCATGATCAAGTACAATTGCATGTAATAATATATCTGAAGAAATAAATGCATTAAATCACCTAATTTAACCATTTATTCAATTATACTAAAATAGTTCATTTACATCACTCACATTTTCATAAAACATAATGAATAAAGAATGAAGTAAATAACCATATCATTAAATCCATCACCTAATACAATCAGAGATATGTCCAAATATCAAATAACCAAGTACCATCATAAAACATACTATCATCTCAAAATGGAATCAACATACAAATATGATCAATTGCATAACATAGTAGTATAGCATCAATGATACTAAAATCAAAGTATAACATCCGACCCAAGTCATCTCAAATACAAAAATAACAACATGAGTACATGTATCTCCTAAAAAAAAATATAATAAGGTACAAACTACAAACACAAGAGGTACTACGATTTATCTTTCCAAACCCTAGTTATAATGGCATCAATAATGTAAATGTTGAAGGATAGTAACACAAAAATTATGAGGAATGACCAATGTCCTCCACCAAACTTCAAGGGTAGTATAATTGCTGAGAATATTGAAGATGATATTGGTATCCTATCATCAATTCTACCCAAGGTTTTGGTTATTTAGGATGTAATATCCTATTACCAATGAAAATTAGGATAAATTGGAGACTTTGAAATAAGGGCATCTTATGAGAAGTTGTGTAGCAATGGAGTATTAAAAGATGAGAATGAAGTAGTTGTCGAGAAACAAATTAGCCATGCCCCTAAGGTTTAATGGATAAAGGTTGTGCTTAGTCACATCCATGACATGAAGATATGGTTAGAAGGTGGACTTATCAAGATCAAAAAAGCTATAATATTCCATGTAACTTTTTGCCCTACCTTGGATCGACCCAAGAATATAAGAAGTGCAACAAAGAATGATATTGAAAAACTAACCAAAACAAAGTGGAATGGTAGAGGAATGTCAATTAATGGGATAGAAGATCCAATAATTGAATTTTCCATTTGTGTGATTGCACAAAAGTTCTACCAATCCATCTATCTAAATAATGTGTCATTTATTGCAGTGGATTTGGGGTATAAAATTGTCAAGAAGGATCATACTTATGACCTTGTCAAGATGCAATTGTAATAATTAACAGAGAACTTAGAGGCAATAAGAAAAGAAAAGAATACATCATTTAAGTTTGTATCTTTGTTGCTATGCATATTTTTATATGTACAAAATTCATTCCCTACGATTGGAATAGTAGCTTGGGATATGAACTAACCTACTATATAGTAGTTGAATTACTTGATTAATAGGTTAGGAGAAAATTTTTAAGCTATAATGGATAGTTATTTTGAGGAGTTCAAAAACATAATGAAAATAGAATGAGAATACTAAGTCAGTCATTGCTAAGTATTATGATGAAGTATGCTTTCTAGTAGACATAGATTTTGTACATGTTTAGGAAGTAATACTAAGAATTTCATTGTTAATACCTATGCCTTATGAAGTAAATATTGATAAGGTCACAATAGCAGTGGCTACACTTTTGATAGAAGATGTTAATGTGAATGCTAAGAAATTTGGCACATATGAAACAATAATGATAGAGTTAAATGTAGAATCTAGCACTCCTAAGGGAGAGAAGAAAGGAAAGAGAAAGAATGGTGAGAACAAGAAGAATGAAGAAGGGGAAGGATTAGAACAACCCACTGAAGCCAAAAAAAGGAAAAGGAAAAGAATTGGCTATTATCGAGCCCAAGGCAACAAAGATGAGAAAGGTAATAATTGTTGATCCTAAAGTTAAAGTTGATCTTAGTAGAGAGGTGAAGAAGGTTGTCACACCTCCAAATCTCAAAGGGAAAATCTTAAAAAGATTAAAAATAGCTTAGCCCCTAGCTGTAAACATAAAAGGTAGTCCATCAAAGAAGAGACCGGTGAGCTCATTATAGAAGAGTATATAAGAGAGTTCAAGGAGAAAACTAATCATTGAACAAGAAGAGGAAGATTATGAAGAGACTGATTCATATGAACTTAACAAATTGTAAATTTTAAAGAGACTCCCTCCAATGACTTTAGATTATTTATGGGAAAATATTAGAGAATTAGAAAATTTTGTAGGATTTAAAGATATTAACTAGATGATTCTTTGAAAAATGATGATCAAGTTAAGCTTGAAGAGGAAATGATAGATATGATGATCAAATTTAGGTATAAACTCTTAGAATTGGGAGATGGATACCCAGCAAGTTTGTAAAAACAAATAGGTGTTGAATGGGAGTAGGTACTATCCACATAGAAATAAATAAGAGAAACTACATTGGCACAAGCTATGCCAGATTTGAGGAAGACACATATATCTATATCCCTTCAAGATTTAGTGAAGAAGTTTATGCCAAGAGATAGGGCATAAATTTTTTTAAAGAATAACACTCATGATGTTGAGTAGGACAAGATTAAGGCATGGAAAATGGTATTTGGAGTGATTACTCCAAAAGTTGAGCCCAAAAAAGGAAGAGACACAATTGAATTTGAGGATGCATACAAGGAAGAGGTTTCTAAATTAACTGAAGAGGTCAAGCAACAAGTGCACCAATGTAAATAATAGGATGTTGTTACTATCAAAGATATATTTGACACACCTCAAAAGAACCTAAATGTGCTCACTGGGAAGATATGAAGAATCTCATGTTAGATACAAATCTACCTTGTACGAATCCAATTTTTTTACAAGTGGTAGAATATCCAAAGATTTAGAGTACAAAAGTTGAAAAGGCATAGGTTAAATTAGTAGTAATGGATACAAGTGCCAAGCAATAGGGAAAGTAAATAATTATGTTTACACAATTAGCTTGTATGCCTATTTCTCCAAAACAAGAGAGGAAAGAAGAGGATGAAAGCATAGAGATAGTAGTGGAATAGGTAACACCAAAGGAGAAAGAGATTTCATTAGCTCTTGTACATTTTTTGAGTCCCAAGCCTTTAGTATCATTAGAGAGAACACCTAAATAGAAGATGACACCTACTCAGAAGAGGAAGCAACAAGAAATCAGATCAAGTGAGAAGAGAAAATAATTGCAACTATCACTACCTAGTGATACAACTCCTAGATCTCAATTTTTAACTCATACAAATGAACTAGATGGTAAGTCAATTATTCTAGATGAGGGAATCACTTTACCCATGTATGACTTAAATAATTTGACACTTGAATAGATATAGGGACTGCAAACCTTGTTAAGCCATAAGGGAAACAAGAACAATAAAGGAGAGAGCATAAGAAGAAATAGATACTACACACTATTTGAGATATTTTTGTGGATGTGTTTGGCATAAATAACTTAGATGGTCGGCATCCAATTTTGCATATAGATAGTTGATAAAATTTAGGTAGAGGATATAGAGACCAATGATAAACTCATACAGTGGTCTAAAATAAGATTTGAACACAAAGTTTTGGTGAGAGTCTCTTAGGAAATTTTCCATAGACAAGAAGAGCTTTCCAAGCTGATCACATAGTTAAAAATAATTTTGAAGACTATTCATTCATTACATATAAAGCTAAGTGATGTTGATTTTGTCATTGGAAAATCAATATTCCATTGATTTATTGAATTCATATATGAGGGAAAGTGTAATTTCATTGGGAAAGAATGCAAGTTCAAGCTCCCTATCATATAATAAGTTGACAACTAGTTAGAAAAGGTTAGTTGACCTCATGGCTAGGGATAGTGAGATCATAAACAAATTGATCTTAATCAAAACTTTGTTGTTACCCCACTTACAAATCATTCAAAAAGAAGTATCTATTGCACACAATATTTTGAAGAAAGATACTCATTTTACATATGTTGAAGGTTTCATTGATCTAGTTGTCAAGCTAGAAAAATAGTTTCAAGTTTTGGAGAAGATAAAGGAATAGTAGAATAAAGGCTATGTAAACATTCTATCAAGCCATAATAAATTCTTTGATAAGAACCACATAACCCCACTAGCCCCAAGACATCAATGACAAAAATAAGGGGTATATAAGAAAGGAAAGTAAGCGGGGATAAAAAAAGAAAATAAGGAAAAAGAGGAAATTAGTAGAATAAGGAGGAAATACAAGAAGAAGTCAAAGACATCCAAGCATCCAGATTTTACACATTTAGATTATAGTCTTAGGGGGGTATTCATTTTTTTGAATGTAATGAGTAATGACTATGCATAAAAAAGTGTTTTTTCCTCTAATGTCAAAAGGGGAGATTGTTGATCTTTAAGTCTATGTTATCTATTAGTTTCCAGACACTTAGTCATTTACTAGGAAAGGATGAAAGGTCATCAATGCAACTGATTCATCTAGTACAAGTTGAGCATAATGAAGAACTTGTTTATATTGCATTACATGTTGAACAAGTTAGTAATTGTCAAGAACCCCAGTGGAGACTCGCCATCTATATGAGATGAGTTATTTTAATAAAGATCAATTAAATTGGAAAGACAATATTTACTGAGAAAATAGAGAAATGCATGCATATAGAAGTCAAGTTCCAATATGAATGCTAATAATGATCGAGTTTCAGTGCATTTAGATGTCGAGTAGTTCAGTGTTCTCATATTAGTTTTTAATTTCACAAACATACATGTAAATTATTTTGGCTAACTTCCATATGGGATTTAATGTTTATATAGATAGTTAAGATGGAAATTATGCATCATCATAGAAGGTAATGGTCTTAAGGAATACAATTCAACCAATCAAAAAATTATATAGAAATGAGAAAAGATGATGAATTGTAAACTGCGATAAAGATCTATAACTTTCATGGAACATATATTTAAGAGGATTCTAACCCTAGTGTCAGATATATGAGTGATAGAGGTGAATGTGTATGTGTGAATGAATGCACAAGTGAAGGAGTGAATAAGGATAGGATAGAGAAAGAAAGGCTAAGTTTGGAATTAGTTTAGACAAGCACAATTGAAGAAGTGAAGGACTAAAAGGAGATATTAGATTGAGAGATCAATATTAGAGATTATGTAGAGGAGATCCAAAATTGGCTTACAGAGAAAACTGAGGTTCAGGCACTAAATCAATTTTGAATTAGGGAGAATCTCTTAACCAAGTGATCCTAACAAGTCTATGTAAACCTCCTAATAGATTTCATACTTAGTTGTAAGTGTGAAATTATTTAGTAGGGTAGGACTTAATATTCTTGGAGCTTTTAACATGGTAGATCATAGATTATGATCAAACATTGTAACCCTAATAGATTACATTTATTTTTGCAATAGTGAAAATTTATAGGTTACACCCCCATCCTAGTTTTACCTTCACATTGAAGTTTATCTTGGTTACCAAATCATTGTGTTATGTGTTGAATCTTTCATGGATGTGATGTATTCCATTTATGTTTGAGCATTACAGTTTTAGTGCTAGATTTAAGATATGAAATGAATTAAGTGTGAATTCAATAATTTGGTTTTGAAGTTAAAGTTAAGGATCCTTATGCCACACCCCCCCCCCCCCCCCCCCCTCAATATATTTTTTCGCAATAATCCTTCCAACAAGTTTAAGGTGGAAGTATATTTCTTGTATGTAGGTTCAATGAATCTAAACTTGGTAATTATCTATTTATTAAGATAAAAAACCTAGAAGATACTAGAGAAACCTAAAAAGTTTTCTATTTAAGGGATGAAATTTGATGTTTATTATTGTTGATTGAGTTTATTTTTGTTGATAAATTTTATGAAAAAATAAGGTGAACCAATCATAACAATATTGTGAAGATCAAGAAAAGGAATTGTTGACTTGATGTGTGAAGTGTGTGAATCAACCAAAAAGGGATTAAAAGAAAGAGATTGAGAGAATTAAGTATTGGAATAAGCAAGGTTAATGAAAGGAGGTAATTTAAAACTAGGGCCAAAGGAACACCTAACTGTCCAATCACCTTGATGAGCAAACATAATGGGAAAAAAATATAGAGAACAACAACAAGGAGAGAGAGTAGTAACTAATTTATTAATTCATCAAATTGTTAGCACAAATGCTTGGATACGAGGCCTTCTAGGTTATGGAAAAAAAGATTTACAAAATCCCAAACTTACAATTTTCATTGGTCCATAATTTAGACTTTCATTTCCCTCAACTCCACTCACCCATCTAGACTCTCTAAGTGATCACATGTCCTTTTTAACCTAAATCTGAACACTCCTATTTATACTTTCCAAAATGGTCTACAAAAGATTCTAGATCATGACATAATAGAAGTCCAACTTGAAAATGGTATGTACACATCCCAAGATAAGATCCATATATTTAATTCATGATTTAAATTAAATACACAAGTTGGCTCACACTAAAAACCAATCATAGATAAAAAATTTCAAAGAAGGAACCAAGCATCAACATACATTAGGTTTTCTCAATGCATGGCAGAATGTTGGGCCAACACTAGATAGCTTCACACATAAAGGAATGCTTGGCCAACTTAGGTCAACTCAGCACATATAGGAACACTTTGCCAACACTAGACAACTCAACATCAACTATACTTGGCAACCACTAGAACTCGACATTAACTAGTAGAATGAAGAAAGATGAGAAGGATTGCAAGGAAAAATATGATGCTCATGCATCAAAGGTAGTGCTAAAACCTAATAGATCATTTCATTGTTATTTTCTTACCATTATAGAAAAAAAAAAAATCTTAACTAAGTACACATAACAATATTTTCAAATCTAATATACTAACATTATAATGAGTGTTTTTAGTTCATTTAGAGTAGGCCATTCTCTAGAAGTGTTAAAGAATGGACAAAGTATAGATGATATTTAGTGTGAGTCCTCTGATAAGATTACATTAACAATGTGTATGTAATATTTAACAAGGTTGGATCCTAACACAGATCACTTCATAAGAGTGAAGATATTTGGGTTGTTGATTCCCAGTTGGTTTCTCTTTTTAAAGGGTTTCAACATTAAATATTTGTGTCAAAATGTGTGAATATTTATTGTGTTTCATATTTATTTCATGTTAATTATTTAATGTTTCAACTTGGTATAAGTTGGATGATTACTCTAATACTCGATATAGTAAGGTATATTATGTTGACAGTTTGATACAAATTTTATATCAGCTTGAATTATTATGTAAGATTTGGTTATCAAGTGAATGATATAAAAGTTTAATATGTTTAAGTTGTTGAAAAAAAATTTAAGGCCTGTAGGATAATTGGTTATAACTAATTACCCCCTAGCTATCTATAGTTTGTTGGTTCTCACACTCAAAATGGTGTTGATGTTGGTAAATTATTTTTCACACCTCGTGGCTATACTATTATAAAAACATACAAGTTTATATTACCTTGCACAAACAATATTTCTAAATATGAGGCTTTGATAAATGGAATCAAACTAGCTATAGAATGGAGGATCATTGAGCTGCATATTTTTGGAGACTCTTAACTTATCAACAATCAAACTAATAATGACTATTAAAAAATGATTTGAAGTTGGTTCCCTATAAGAAAATGATTGATGATCTTAAGAATTAATTCATTTTTGTCACATCCCAATAGATAGCTAGAGTTGTGTTGGTGTTTTGGAATGTTACAGGTTCCAAATTATCCCGATGAGAATAAGGTATATCTAGGGGCAGCTAACTCCCATCTTTAATGTACCATTTCAGACACTAGGCTAACTATAAGGCTAGACCCTTCTTCTACTTCATGCTCTACAAAACCTAGGTGGGTGGACGTATAGGTTCAATTTATAAGGTACCAATGCTAAAACATATTCTTGAATCTATTAAAGCAAATAAAACCCTTAATCTCCTATACTTATGCAATAACAAAGATGTGTAGTAGAAAATTCAACTCTATAAAATCCACAAGTTGAGTGAGGGCATCCTTTTTAGCTCTTCAACATGAAAGGGAAAAAAATTTTATTAATGATGTTGATCTCAGCAAAACCTCAAATATTTAGCAGTATAAACAAGTGATCCTATAGCTAATCAGTGCCTTATCTATTGGGCAATTCCATTAATTAAACACATACATCTATGATATCTAGGACATATTTTATATGCCCAGACATCAAATCCATCCTATCAATTTGTTAATTAGACATCATTGTTCATAAAGACCTTATTCTTATGAAGTATCCTTCTCAAATAATCAATAATCCTATCAAACATATCTAACATACAACCTTAAAGGGATGAAAATGAGTCTCAACTATTTGTTCCTAGACCACATAAGACTGTATATTAATGATATAGGAGACAAGAATCAGAGTGAAAATAAAGAGATTCTACTCATTTGTATTCATTTCTTTGAAACTATACATTCAGATGCATGAAATTAAGACATAAAAACACCTAACAGATCTAAACTTTCTATATTATCTTCACTACTATTGTTCATACAAGAGAAATAATGCTAGAGAAAATTGGTGTCACAATGATAAGAACACATCAAGACTAGAACACTAGTTTCACAAATCTAAGAAAACTCCAGATTGGAACACACATGGTATCACAACAATGAGTCATTTGTTCTCCAAAACTAGAACCTCTACAAAGAATGAGAAAGAAAGTGATATAGAGGATAGTGAATTCTCGAATCTTTTATGCATCTAACATGTGTCCACTTGAAAAAAAATCCCCTAGAAGTGACAAAACATCTCTCTAATCTCTCTCTGCAACTGCATATCAAATCCTCAACCATTTTGGCTCTAAAAAGCATAAAGATATCTAAAATACTTGATGGAACAATAACCACTTTTGATGCCAAATTTGAGATTAAGACAGGCAAAAAATCAATTTAAAATGACCTCTAGAAGCCAAGAAAACTTTTTGAATTCATTTAGGCTTCAACAAACTTCAATATTTTCCCTTCAACCAATTTTGATGCTCCATGATGAAATCTACCCATTCTACTAAGAATGCCTTGGAAATTAAAAATCTTCTTATAGAGTGAACCAGTGAATAGTTGTGCAAAATCTAACCTCATATTTAGAAAATTTGTTTCCTCCTAGTTTCGACTGTATATTGGAGTGTATATTTTGGGTGAAAAATACCCCCTTGGAAACCATTTGAAAATTTAGGTTCCAACTATGGCCTTGCACAACATTTTATTTTTAAAATTTGACCCTTTTCAAAAGTCTTAAACTATAGAATAATTCCAACTTAATTTTAAAAAGAAACCTACATGTGACTTTCAGAGAAAAGTTTTAAAAAAATAAATTTTATTCAATCTTCACTTTCCCTATGTTTTTCATCTTGGTCAACCTTGGTTTGACCATGTTGACACATGTCATGTTCTGATTTTCTCATTTCTTGCACAACTATCTAATATTCACCATCTAGACACCATGTGGCACCATCTTATTGGTTCCCTACTTTGCCACATCATCACACCATGTCACTGTACCATGTCATCGGTCACTATGTTGCTATCCTAGTCAGCATTCTACCACATCATAAGTGACATAATGACCTTGCAACACATGTCATTTTCTACCACATCATCACCTTGGGAGGCATGCCACATCTGAAGCCTCCTCCACATGTCACTTTCAGATTCATCCATCTCACCACTAGCTAGAGTCCAATCACCATCCACCTCAGCCTGACAGGTCACTACCACATCACCTAGCTACCACATCACCATTCCACCTCAGCTAGTCGCTATGTCACTACAGTTATCCATCATGCATCTTCACTTGGTGACATAGTGACTACTGTTGGATTATCCACATGTTGCGATCTAGTGCCTTTATGGGATCTGTGCCACATCATAGCCTCCTCAAAATTTGTGCCATGTGTCAACTTGTAGTTGGTTTGATCATCACCAACATCATCATCTTGATCTACATGTCTTCATTCAAAATTTATTACCTTTCCTCCCATTTCTAGCTGGCTTTGTCATCCAAGTTGGGCCCACCACATAACTATTTCCTTTCCAAAAGGCTCGTGTCTTGAAGACACTTACCATTCGCGTGTAGCTGTATATAAATGTTTTAAAATCCCTTCCTTTAGAGAATGTGGAATAATAATTTTTATGGTTTTTCCTCACTCATTCCTACATATAAATGCTTCCTTCATGGTTGTGGTCTCTTTCCCTTCAAACAGGTTGCAAAGATAGTGGGTACTCTACCTAGCCAAGATGCCCTCAAAATTTTGTTAAAAGAAGATGATATTACTATAAACAGAGACATTGACAACTTGAGAAAAACCCCAAAAAATTAAAGCTTTTGAGACCATAGATGATATTAGAGGAGAAAATCTGAGCCAACGTCTTGTGAATTCTATGTACAATGAGCTTGAATTATCTATGCAAGAAGTATTTCTTAATTTTTTGGTTTCTTTGTTACTTGGAACCATCATGACATGGAGTACATTGTGGGAACTAAGGACATCACACTTCTCAAGGAGGCGACATTGGTGAAGACATCAGACAAAGGTGAGTTGATTGTCCATGACATCATCCAACCAAAAGGGAGGAGCTTGTCTCAATCTAGTAGAACAATGAATATGTGGTCCTGGCTTGTGTTGTGAGAGCATCTCCTTTAGCAAATCTCATGCCAATTAAAACCAAACATCAAACTTCCTCTTCACTAAACATTTCCCCTATGTTTAAAACATTGTGGCTTCCCTTTTTTTATGCTTGTTTCTTCTAGATCTACCGTTGGTTGGTCTTTGGCCTTCTTTTTGTGTGTGTGACTTCCCTATTATTTGTGTCTTCTTGTGCCCTATTTACATTGCTTTCTTTCTTTTATAAATTGTTGTAGATTAGAAAAAAAGGTATTGAAAAATATTTTTTCATCCCCTCTTTTATCTTCCCTTGAGCTTCTTTGAATCTTGTGTGAGATTGAGTTTTTTATTTCCAATAGAAAATATAATAGTTAGCACGGTTGAAATTTGATCATAAACAACAATTGATTCTCCATTTGGGTTTGGAAATTGTTCATACTTGGTATCGATTTATACTTTATGAAAGACACCTTTCTTTTGCATTGATTCTCCAAGATGTGGGAGTTATATAGTAGATCATGTTTCCTTCTTGTGGCTACTTTGTCCTATTCTTGAGAAGATATTGTTGGTAGTGGAAAAAATAGGGTCCACATGGGTATGACCTAGCTTTGTTGGAATTTAAATAGAGAAGTTTGAGCTTTGGCAACATGAGAGATCACCTAATAGTCAACAACACCCTACCATGGTCTAAGGAAAGGCTCACAATAATTTTTGCAAGTCCAAATTCAAAAACATAATCAAACCAAAAATCTTCACAAATGAAGAGTTTGTGAAACAAAACTTTCATATAAGCATAATCTAGCTTGTCATCAAATCACAATGACCAGAAATAATGGAAATATGATGCAAATTCCTTGGGGTAAAATTTGCATAGTGTCACAATTGGAATTAACATTTCTCCTTCACTTATTTTCTCATACTTTTGCTTTTTAGTCTCAATCTTCAATTCTTGCCATGGAAGCCTCCTTTTGCAACTTGTCTCTCCACCCACATTTTTTCTAGTTGGGAAAATTTACAACCCTACCCCTTAATCATATTAATGATGCTATTTCCTTTGCTACATGGTTGAAAACCCAAAAACCAAAGATCTTGCTGATTTTAAAAACATCCTTGACCATTATCCTCCAATTTTATCAGGTGAGGATGTAGGCATAGCTTCATTATTATACATATCCACAAAGAAAAACTCAAGAATTTCATATAGATTTGTAAATGCCACTTAAAATTGGTTCATATTTGAAACAATTCATATGCCATACTGATTAGTGAAATTAGTCGGGCCCCAAGTGGGTTTGGCTAAAAAAAATTTCATTTTTGGACAACTGATACACAAATTGATCCATTGATCATCTCAAACTGATTGAAATCAAATTTACCATTGTTTGATCATTAAAAACTCATTTCACACCTGTCTATAGATTTTCAACTTCATTTCAGGAAGGTCCTTTGACTATCTTTAAAATCTGACACAAACACCTAACTGGGCTCTGAAATCAATCACACCAATTCTATGTTCTGTACACTTTTACCCCGTCGAATCTCATCTCATGATGACATTAGGGTCAAAAGGTACTGACCTCCAAATTTTTTTATTTAAAATTACCTACACATAAACATGTTTGAAAATAATAAAACACATCTAGATTTAGCTTTGAGAACTAGGTAAATGGATACTTGGGGTAACCAAAACTAGGACGTTGGTTCAGTATCATGAGGACAATATAAATTTGAGATTAAGGCTCATGAAAAATAACTGGGTGCAACTGGTGAGTGGTCAAAATGGGCTACTCAGATTCACTGATTGGAAACAATGTTAGAAAAGCATTTATGGCAAATGGAATGGACCTGGGAAAGTGTGCGAGCAGATTCGTCAAAATTTGAAAATTGGCATACTTAAAGTATTTTTAGAGTAAAACATAGTGGTACAATCCATTCGATCTCACCTATCATAAATTTTGAGCTATGACATCATGAATAGGGGTTTCGAAAAATATGGCTTTCTTGACGCTAGTAAAAAGTTAGAAATTTCATTTCGAATCAAGTTTGAAAATTGATCAAACAAATTTTTCATAAGCTCAAAATTGAATAATAGCAATTCTCTAACCTCTAAAATTCAATGCAAAAGGAATTTTCTCATTTTGATCAATTGGATCAAAGTTATAACAAGTCAAATAGGGCTTCCTAGAATTCAGAACAAATTGCATCAACATGACAGTAATAAATAACCAACTTTGAGGGATTCAAAACCTAATCAAATGGATTTAAAATGACTCAAAATATAAAATTTAGTCTCTCTATTATGGACACTAGACATTCCCAAAGTAGAAAATCATGAAACATTACTGGGTGCGAGATATTCAATTGCAAACATGGTCTCTTGTCGCTATTTGACACTTCGAAAAAAGTGCAGATTTGGACATTGCTCAAAACAGGACTTCACGAGATAGCTCAGAATGGAAATTTATCTTCATGAAACACATAGACATATTAAATGCAAGGTGTTAGAAGCATTATATACCTCTTGGCCCTCAAAAGGATAGTTGAGTACATGTGCATTTAAAAGTGTTGATAGGGCTTAATTTTTCAATGGTACTCAAAATCGGGGCTTCAATTTTGAGTCCCAACAAGCTAAAAACAAGGTGGATGATGTTATGGCTACTTTTCCTTCCATTCTTTAGATGAAATAGCATAAGCCTAAATTTGAATTCCTAGTAAAATAAATACGTTAGCCTACCTATGACTCCTCTGATAATCATGTCATTTTCAATGTGGTTGGTCATGAACCCGCTTGCTATGTTAATATATAATCCTACTTGCATGACCAAATCATTCTTAATGGACTAACCCATAATGAAAAGAGAAAATTCTTTTGCAACACCTTCCTTTTTACCCTCATCTCTAGTGACTTATTTAGGAAGGGTCTAGATGGAACACTTCTTAGGTGCTTAGAATAATATGAGATCGAACATGCATTGGCAAAAGTCCATGATGACATATGTGGGTCTCACTCTAATGGTTTTTTGCTAGCTTGAAAGCTACTAAGGGATGGTTATTATTTCCTACCATGAAAACTGATGAAATGCACTATGATAAGTCTTGTAAGAAGTGTAAAATGCATAGGGAACTTAATTCATGTTGCAAGATTAGAACTTATTCCATCTATTTGTTGATATTCCAGTCATGTTTGTTATTAGTGACATACACTTATTCAAACTGTAAGCTTATACTAAGCATATTGCACAATTAACTATGTTATCCAATCATTTTATTTCTTACCAAGTTCTATAGTTGCTACCGAGTTATTTGGATAGATTTTAGTTTGTACCAAGCAGTTACTGTAAAGGTTATGGTCAATAGTGTAAACCAAGCATCTTAGTGTATGATGAGTTTACTAGTCCAAACTAAGTTGTGTAGTGCTTACCAAGTTCATAGTTGATGTGCTGTGAGTCTAGTGTTAACTGAGCTACTTAGTGTTAACTAAGAGACACAGTTTATGTAGAGCTTGAGGTGATAGTGTTGACCAAGCTATGCAATGTGAATCAAGTGATTCAGTTTATATTCCTTTTTTTGTAGTATTCATTAAGTCACTAGTGTAGAACAAGTTCAAGACTACTTGGAAGTGATCAGTATGGACTGAGCTTCTACATCTATTGAGAGCCTGACAATGTCAAGCATTGTATTGAAACCTCATTGAGTCAGTCTTCAGAGCCTGAGTTTCTAGACTTTGGCCAACTTTGTAATATTTGTGTAAACATGTATTGTGGTTGACTTTGATTTATATGTAATGTATTGTATCACATCCAAATCATCATGGAGAAGTAATGTAATCATCAGAGAATAGAAAAAGAACAAATTATAAAGGTTACAATAGTATAAGGAGCAAAAAAGATCCATCTATCATAGCGAGGTGATTTTTACACTCAGAGGAATCTCATTTAGCAAACCAAGTTGTAGATCAGAGATTGGCTATTATTTCATCCTAACGGGTGGATCAGTCAAAACATTTAACAAGGTAGACCTAATAGTATTATGTAAATATCTTTACTGAGTGCATACTTCATTGTATGTTTGTAAATCCTTTTGCAAGGTGGACCTAGTAGTCCTTATTGCTCCTAACAAGGAAGGTCATTAAAAGTGATCATTGTAAGCCTTAATAGGCCAAATTTATACTATAGTACTAAAGCTTATGGATATCATCCCCACCCCAGTTTTACTTTCTATTTGGAAGGTTTCTAGGTCACTAAAGTGTCATATAAGCTTTCATGTTTTTAGTTTCTCATACATGCAATTAGATTAGAATTCACATAAAGGATTAATTGCTAATTGAGATTAAAAAAAATTAGAGGTTACTAATTCACCCCTCCCCTCTCAGTAACCTAACCTATCTTAATATTTCCAATAATTGGTATTAGAGCTTTGTGGTTCTTAGTGAAAAGTTTAACAACTTGATCAAAGATCAAAAGCAATGGAGGTATTTAGACTTGAAAAAGCTATTGACAATGAGAAGCTAGATTTGAAATTGGCCATTAGACAACTCAAGAAAGCAAAAGAGTAACTCACTCAATCCCTGAAAAGAAGAAAAGATCTTGCAATCTAGAAGACTTATTAACTCTATATTGAAGAAACATCCTTTCAAGTAATTCAAATAAAGCTGATGAAGCAATCAAAGAACTATTGGAAAAGAATAGTACTTTTCAAGAAGAAGTAAGAAAACTAAGAAGAGAGCAAGAAATTTAGTCAATAAGATTATGTGAAGTCATGGAAGAGAAAAAAAATAAAAGAGAAGAGATACAAGGAAAGAACAATGCAATTTAGCACCTATCCCTTCAACAAGAAGACTTCATTGATTAGATCACCAATGCAAATGAAGAAATTGTAAACTTGAGATCAAAAAATGAAAGATTATAGAATGATCTAAACATTGAAAAGAAAACCAATGAAAGAATGATGAAATCCCAAGAAGACATGAATCAGATGAATGAGAAAAATTAGTATAGACAAAAAGGGAAAGTAGGAATTGGATATACAGAAGAAGGTGAAACATCCAAGCAAGGAGCTCAAAAGAATAAACCTACTTGTAGTCACTTTGGTAAGATAGGTCATACATCAAACAAATGTTGGAGCAATTGGAAAGCAAAACTCAATGGAAAATGCTACAATTGTAATCAGCATGGTCACAGAGCAAGTGAATGCAAAGAAAAACCAAGATTTTTAGGCAAATGTCACAAATGTAAGAAGCATAGGCACAAATCATCATGATGAAAAACCAAGATATTAA
The DNA here is from genome assembly GCA_028749045.1 of Cupressus sempervirens. Classification (NCBI taxonomy): domain Eukaryota; kingdom Viridiplantae; phylum Streptophyta; class Pinopsida; order Cupressales; family Cupressaceae; genus Cupressus; species Cupressus sempervirens. The sequence continues at coordinate 690,023,217 of CM053791.1, read as the reverse complement.
ATTCATTAGAACAAATTTTGAAAGCTATATTTGGTTGGGACTATAACACTTGGTGCAGATGTCATTACTATGGAGAATTTGGATACATTGGAATGAATTGTGTAAGACATTACATGAGGAAAAGAGATACTACCAAAAGATGCTTCATTTGTATAGAACTTGATCATCTTGCCAAAAACTATATGAATACTACAAGAATAGAAGATGAAAAGAAGAAAAAAGTTGATAACATCAAAAAAAAAAATGAGACAACAATGGGTTCCAATGTCTACCGAGAATGAAATTCCAAGTAATGATGATCAAGTCACTCAAGAATTGGGTTACTCCACCATTTTCACTTGATTTCTTAGAAGACAACTAGAACTAGGTTACTAAAGAAGACATCTAAATCAATTCTAGTTGATAGGAAAAAAGATCCATATCAACATTCAAGATGTAAAGGGATCACCAAGTAATAAACAATAGCTACTACCAAGTTACCTTCCTTACTGAGTGAAGTCAAGCTATAGACTCTACCGAGCAAGGTTGGAAGTAACTAAGTTTTATATGGTTTCCAAGTATCAAAAGACTCTAGTGAGTAATCAATGCAAGAAAAGTGGATGACAGTCTATCAATTTGATCTAACATTCATACCAAGAATTTATGGTAAATTTGATAAAAGGAATGAAATCAAAGTCATTTTTCACTATGAATTTTGAAGAGTAAATTGTGCAAAGCGATCTTCAAGAGCATTCATGTGATTTGAGAAAATTGTTACCAAAAATTTTTGACTTCTCTTGCACCCTAGTAAGTGAAGATGGTAGCCACTAGCAGTAAGGTGAAACAAGTTTCAGAAAAGTTGGTTCATGGTGTAGAATAGAAAGCATGAGATTTAAAGCTCGCTCCTACAATCACAAAAAGCCTAGATCCAAGTAGAGCACAGTCACAAATCCCTCCTAAGGTACTATTGATTAATGACATCCATTCTCATTTTAAATGTGTAATTCAAGATATTGGTACACTAGAAATGGATGAATGTTTGAAGGAGTTATGCATTGATTGCATGTTGAAACCTGAACACCAACATCTCAAGATAAAAGGTCTAACTCATATTCCTCATATGCCATGAGATTTCAAAGTGAAATGGATCAGGTTTATCCTCAATCATGTACATAGTAGATATTTGTGGTTGGAGCAACTAATTTTTATCACAAAGAAAATGATCCATAGGATCATCAATCTCTCAATTTGGAAAAAGCTAAAATGACTAAAACCCTAGTCGAGTGGAATGGAAGGGTCATGAAAATAAGTAGTGTCACTAACATTGAATTGAAGTTTGGTATGCATGTCCTTGAACACAAAATCTATAGCATGAGCAGATTGAATGATGTATCTTGCAAAGCAATTGATTTGGCTTACAAGGTAGTCAAGAACAACCTTTCTCTTGACCTTGTTGAGCTACTGTTGAATTAGTTCAACAAAAACATGGAGAGAATCAGGACATCAAAGAAAAATCCATGTAAGTTGGACTCACTATTGACATGTTTATTTTTCTATGTTTAAAAATTCTTTCCAGCAAAAGGTAATATTGTATGGAGGAAAAATGTGATAGTACTTTATCTGATTAATGAATAAATTGTTGAGATGGGAGAAAATTATACTAGTATCATGGACAATTTTTTGATGCATTCAAGGAGAAAATGAATAATAGATTTTGAACTCCCAAGAAACTAGTTGAAGATTATAAAGATGATGTTTGTTTTATGGTAGATAGTGACAAAGTATGCATTCAGGTAGTTAGGCCTAAAATTGCATGGGTGAAACTTCTAGGATATGAGGTAAATATTGATGAAACAAAAGATATAATTGAGGCACTAATAAATAAACCATTTGATCCCAAAGTAGCTAATTTTGGCACATGTGATGAGGCTAAGGCTAGGATAGAACTATAAATTAAGCTCCCTCAGATAACAAAGGCAAGAAGAGGATTGCCAAGTTGAAAAAAAGTTCCACTCTCCAGTTGACCGAGGGCAAAGGTGAAGATGAAGAAGCAGAGGATTAAGAATTAGAGGAAGAGGAGCCACTAAAGAAAAAGGGCAAGGTAATCATTACTAAGTCTACCAAGACATCCACTACAATGTTCACCAAGAGATCCTCCAAGAAGAAAGAAGACAAAGGAGGAGACATAATTTTCAATAGGTCTCCACCTACATTTTAGGAGAGAATTAAGGAATTAGAATCAAGTTTTGGAATAACAAACTTCAAGGCATTAAAATATGAAACTAGAATAGTTGATGAATAGAAACAGATTGAAGATATATTGATATCCAAGATGGGAAAGTGGAAATACTCACCTAATCAGCTTAATCAGCAAATTCCAGATGCATTAATGAACAAAATCAAGCCAAAATGGGAACAAGCAATGAAAACTACAAAGGATATACATGAACAAACCTTGAGGCAACTTATGCCAAGTCTAAATGACAAGGAAGTAAAAGATTCTTTGAAGAAAAATGAGGAAAATTTAAGATTCAATACTTGTCTTATTTTGTTGAATGAAATAGAGCATGTTGTGAAGAATGCAACAAATACACTAAAAAATATCTATCTTCTTCACAAACTGAGTGATTTTCCTATTAGTATAAGTGACAATGATGATGGTGATGATCAAGAAAAAGATGAATAGAAAGATGATGAAGAAGTAACTCATTTTGATAATGTTGACAATGAAGAGAAATAGGAATAAGAGGCTACTAAGGAAGGTACACAAGATGTTGAGGAAACCAACCTAGTTAAGATTATTGTAGTGGTCATCACCTTACTTCCTCACTCTCCAAGAAAAACATTGATAACATCAAGGATGGAGATAGCCTCGACAGAATTGATTGTGACTAGAACTACTAGTACAAGCATCCAATCAATCTTTGTGCTAGTCCAACTCAACACATCATTGACTTAACTACCAAACACTTCATCTACCAAGCTGCAAGTTCCATCCTCTACATCAATTTTGGCTACAATAGTGTTTCCACTAGTATTTCTATAATGAGTTTAGTATCCATTTTGTAGCAAGCCCTACTATTTCAACTATTGTTTGCATTCCAAGTACACTAGCAATAAGTGCAAGGATAGCTGAGATCAAGCCTTAGTTGAGAACAAAATTTTTGGGTAAAGGTAAGGAGGAGGATATAGATCTTGATGAGGAGATTGTCATTCTGAAATGGGACATCTCAAATCTAACTCTAGATTAGATGCAAACCTTTGGTAAACTTCTACAAAAGAAATCCAAGCAGCAAAGGCTAAGAGAAGAAAGGAATAAGGAGTTCAAGATCATTGAGGATGCAAAGAACATTCTAATAGAGGCAATAGGTATATAGGTTGAAACTTGTCGACCAATTTTGTATTATTTGGCAGAGGTAGTCTAGAAATACAATGAAGATTTGAATGGACATAATAAATTATTACAAAGAGCTAAGAAAAAGTTTGAGAATAAATTTTTAGAACTTATTTCTCAATAGATTGCATTCATCAAGTAGATTTATCTACTATTTTGGGCTCTCTAGAGACCTCTTGTACTAATGTATCATTACTTTTTGGAAAATTATGTGACATCAATTTTCAAAAAAAATAATAAAAGATAAATTTTCTAAAATTGATAAAGACTTGAAGGAAAGTGCATAGAAATTGTAGCTTGACCTGAGTCCTAGCTCTGCTTACTTCAATAGAATCAAATTTTTGACAGAGATGTAGGCAGAACTACTCAAAGAAGAAGCCAAAATTAAATCTACATTGATAGATATCTAGAGCATGATTCTCCCTAACACGGATGCACTGCAGAACCATATTTGCATATTCAAAAACCCTCATCCATGACAATAATTTCTCTATTGTAGACCACATGATTGAATTATCAAAAGTACATGTGGCATTGCACACATGCAGGATCTTGCAAGAGAATTGGGACAAGACTTTGGTGCTCATACTAAAGTAACATTGAAACTTCTTGTCTGATTTTGGCATTACTATGTAAATACATATAGCATAAAGCTTTGGCATTAATGTAAAAAAGGAGGAGAAACTATAGGAGAAGATATTAGAAGTTATAAGGAGGTAAAAGGGGGAGAACAAGGAGATATGAGAAGATTGGATAAAATATAAAAAAGAGAGAAAATTGAAAGAAAATAGCAGATTGTAGAGAAAATGTATATTTTATGTATAGTATACTATATATTATGTATGGGGGACTATTACCATGTATAGAAATGCATCCTTTACAAAAGTAATTTTGAAAAATCTCAAAAAAGAAGTATACTCTACTAATTTGGAGACATAAGGTGATGGATAAATATATTGTTGAACATTCTTGAATTTAGTTTTGACTGATACGTGTTTTCATCACTAATACCAAAGGGGAGATTGTTGACATTCTAGTCATGTTTTTTATTGGTAACATACACTTATTTAGATTGTAAGCTTATAGTGAGCATATTGTACAATTAACAATGTTTACCAAGAATTTTAGTTGTTACTAAGTTCTATAGTTGCTACTGAGTTCTTTGAATAGATTTCAATTTGCACTAAGCAGTTACTATAGAGGTGATGATTAGTAGTGTAAACTAAGCATCTCAGTGTATGTTGAGTTTACTAGTGCAAATCAAGTTGTGCAATGCTTACCAAGTTCACAGTTGATGTAATGTGAGTCTAGTGTTAACCAAGTTACTCAATGTTAACCAAGAGACTCAGTTTATACTAAGCTTGAGGTGATAGTGTTGACCAAGCTATGCAGTGTGAATCAAGTGATTCAGTTTATATGTTGAGTTTCACAGTATTTTCCAAGTCACCAGTGTAGATCGAGTTCAAGATGACATGAAAGTGATCAGTATGGACTAAGCTTCTACATCTAGTGAGTGCATGATGATGCCAAGCATTGATGGTGGATGCTTAGTATCAGAACCTCACCGAGTTAGTCTTCAGAGCCCAAGTTTTGACACTTTTCTTGAATTTGTAATATTTGTGTAAACTTATATTGTGGTCAACTTTGTAATTGTGTAATTGGATTGATATATATGTAATGTATAGTATCGCATCCAAATTATCATGGAGAAGTAATGTAATCATCAGAGAAAAGTAGAAGAGTGAATTACAAAGGCTACAATAGTATAAGGAGTAGAAAAGATTCATCTATCACAGCAATGTGATTTGTACACTCAGAGGAATCTGATTCAGCAAACCAAGTTGTAGATTAGAGATCAGCTACATTTTCATCTTAACATGTGGATTAGTCAAATCCTTTAACAAGGTAGACCTAACAGTCTTATGTAAATCTTTTTACTAAGTGCATACTTCATTGTATGTTTGTAAATCCTTTTGCAAGGTGGACCTAGCAGTCCTTATTGCCCCTAATAAGGTAGATCATCAGAAGTGATCATTGCAAAACTTAAAAACCTAACTTGATATTTCAATACTAAATCATGTGGGTATCATCCCCACCTCAGTTTTACTTCCTATTTGGAAGGTTTCTAGGTCACCAAAATCTTGTGTTAAAGTATTATGTATACTTCATGTTTTTAGTTTCTCATGCATGCAGTTAGATCAAAATTCACATAAAGGATCAATAGCTAATTGAGATAAAAGTTTTAGAGGTTACTAATTCACCCCTCCCCTCTTAGTAACCTAACCTATCTTAATATTTTCAACACTATTACACATTGGCCTTTTCAGTAGTGGGCTTTTAACTTGGTAGGCCAAAGTCATCCTAATTCATGTAATGGTCATAAGCTCATCATTGCTATCATGGAGTATTTCACAAAGTGGGTTTAATGTATTCCACTTTCTACTACTACAAGAAAATGAGTGTCTCTCCTCATAATGAATCACATCATCTCTCGCTATGGCCTACCTTCCTCCATAGATATTGATAGTGAAGGACAATTAATGTAAGCTTGAAATTAAGCAACAATGGTCCATAATATACTACCCTCAAGGTAAGGGCCAAGCTTAAGATTTTCATAAGGCACTTATGAAAATCTTACATAGTACAGTTAGAGAATCAGGTAGATATAGGAACTTGTAAATTAATCTTACATTATGGGCTTATAGAACTAGCATTTTTACACCTACTAGAGCTATACCCTTTGCACTTGTGTATGGATATGAGTATATTTTACCTCTTGATGTTGATATACCTTCGCTTAAGGCTTCCTTGAAATGTCACATTATTGATGAAGACTATAGATCCATGCATATACTAGAGTTAGAACTTCTAGATGAATGTAGAAAAGTTGCATTTAATCACATGAGGGTATATCAAAAAAGGATATTACAAATTTATAGCAAGAAGGTTCATTCTAGAGAGTTTCAGGTTGAAGAACTTGAGAGAGAATCCTAAGAATCAACAAAATAGAGTACAAAAAAAAGAAAAAAAAATTGAACCTAATTGGTTGGGTCCTAACATAATTATTGTTGTTTTTGGGTCTGGTTCATATCATCTTTCTACACCTAAGGGGAGACTTCTCCCTAAACCTATCAACATCCTTCACTTTAATAATTTCTACAAATGATGCTCTTGTTGTTGAAAACTTTCTACATATTCTAATGTCCTAAAAAATTAATTTTTTTTTGTATATAGTCCTAAAAAAATGATCTTAATAAAAACCTAGCAATAGGCACTTTGATTTATCACCAAAAAAATATTGTGTGTGTGTGTGTGTGTGTGTGTGTGTAAAGTATTTGAGAGATGCACTTCCAGATTAGATTGTGTAATACTTTTTGGATCAACGTTTTGAATCACACTCACTGATCAATCATTTTTATCTCCTCTATCTCTTCTCATCCCAATGATGGAATACTAAGTGTGATTAAAAATTTTCATGTAAAAATTATTACACACAATCTAAACTATAAATTCATCTCTCAAATATGATAATGGATTGTGGAAATATATTCATATCTATCATAAAAAGTCCTAGAACAAAAACTCTTCCATGTGGTGAAAACCTAGAAATATGTGCTACTTCAGACCTATGCAATCAAATCTATTAACTTATTATTTTTCACTCTGAGCCCTTTCACTTCCATCTCCTTATTTTATCTCCTTGGTTTTGGATTCTTCTTTATCTAGGTCTAGGAGGGCACAAAGTGTATCTTACTTTGGTCTCTTGTGTGAATTGGTGTTTCTTGGTGACTCACCCCAAAAAATGTTTCTCAATACTTCCCTTGACATTGGGTCTTTATTAACACTTATCAAATATCCTACCTTGGTTTGATACTTCATTGTAGTCTAATATTGTGCAATATTTCTCACCTACAAACATCTTTCCTAGAGATTCAGTGGTTTTCTTCTTTTTCATAGTATACTTAAACTAAAACAATGAAGACATGTTATGACTTAGTTTTCTTTGTGTGTTGATTGTTGATGATTTTCACTAAGATTTTCCTCCTTAGTTACTCTAGGATGCCACTCTACCAGAGGATTAGGAGCATGGGGCATGTTTTCCTTTGAATTATGCATGTGGGTGTAGGTTGCATGACCTTAGGTGTCTCTTTCTTTGACCCCTTGCACACTTAGTAGAATCTATGATATATTATTATCCATTACATTGTGCCTTCTCTTCAACACCATGCTTATGGCCATCTCGCCATGTTATGTCTCAATGCAAGAATAATATTTCTACACAAAACCTAGGGAATATAACTATACTATCATATTGACCTTAATGGCTTTGATGCATAGATTAGGTTCTCTCTTTGTATCTATCATAGATCATATTAATATCTTCATACTCTTGTAATAGTGATGATTGTATGATTTTTCAATGTCCCTAATTAATCTTGATAATAAAAATAAGGACCTCCCTAATAGACCCTTAAAATTTCACTTTGTATTTTCATATAAGTTTTTCATCTTTAGGCTCGCATTTTAGTTTAGTTTTCATATGAGTTCAGAGAGAGTCTCCTTCATCATTCATGGATTTATTGGTCAACTACATTCATCTCATTTATTCTTCTTGATCATGTCTTTGTCATGTTTCCTATCTATCTCTCATCATCTTCTTTCTTTTTCTATCATCAAAAGGAGTTCATCTTATCACCACATCTATCTACCCTTTTGGACCCCTTATATAGCATTTTGACCTAATTTTTTTTAAAGTCTCATATTTGTACAAAAATTTTAGTCTTGCCTAATTGTGATGTCCTAGATCCATTTTGTTAGAAATAATCAAGACTAGCTAGGTTACTAAGAGGGGAGGGGTGAATCAGTAACCTCAAAAATTTTAAATTAATTCAGCACTTAACCATATAAATCATTCATCATTCATTCTTCTAATCTACTACATGCATGAGAAAAGATAAACATACATAACACATGAACACAGTATTTTTGTGACCCAAAAACCTTCCAAATATAAAGTAAAACTAGAGTGGGAATGATACCCACAAAACTTCACTACTACAGTATAAAGTTGGCATATTAGGGCTTACATTGACCACTTTTGATGATCTTCCCTATTAAGAGCAATATGGACTGCTAGGTCCACCTTGTTAGAGGTTTTATAAACATACAATGAAGTATGCACTCTATTAGGAGATTTATAAATAGAAGGTTAAGTCTACCCTATTAAAGGATTTGGAAAATTGATTCACCTATTAGGATTCAATAGTAGATCTAACTTACAACTTGATTTGCTAAATAGATCTTAAAGTACAAATCACCTCTTGTGACTGATATATCTTTGCTACTCCTTAATGACCTTGCTAAATACTCTGTTCTGCTACTGATTCACATTTACTCTTCTCAAACATTAAACATCCATTCTTAGCATACTTATTATCATCTTGCAAATGATACAATATATTACATATATACCATTCCAATAATTACAATTGCAAGGTCGGCTAAAACACAAGTAAACAAAATATTACTGAGTTGGCCAAATAGTAGAAAACTTGGGCTCTTCAAGTTAACTCGGTGGCCTTCTGATAATCAACATCTACTACATTACTCAACATCATCATGCACTCAGTAGAAGTAGAAGCTTGGTTCATAGAAACCACATGACATAGCTTGGAACTTGGTAACCATTGGAGACTCAGTAGATATAGTGTCACTCGGTAAATATTGAAACCTTTGTTTACCTTGCTATTACTTAGTAAACACTATACATCTATCATTCGATAGAGATTGACTTCATATCATGCAAAGAGATGACTCGGTAGATACTGTTAAGCTTGATGACCATTATCTATTTAGTAAACACTGTAAGCTCGGTATACACTGCTGAACTGCCCATTCACTTAGTAGCTTCATAGATACTTGGTGTGAACCGTTTAATTGTTGAACTTACAAGGTAACCATTGAATGTTCAATATAAATTATAGACTGAGTGATGAGCTTGGTAAGCATTCAAAATAAGATAAGTGTTGTCAGTAATGAAAAATACAACATAATGCCAACAATCTCCCCCTTTGGCATTAGTGACAAAAACACTTATGAGCCAAAACTTATGTACACTAACATACTGATTTTTGATTTTTCAAAATTGATCTTTGTAAAGTTGTTGTGTATACATATCTTACATATCTCCCCCATACATATGGCATAATATATACATAGCTTTTATATGTACATATATCAATCTATTTTCTCTTTTGATTTCTCCACAAGTCTCTTTACTCTCCCTATTCTCTCCTCTTGTTCATCTCATACTGCCCCCTTTTGACAATAATGCCAAAGGGTATATAAAATATATTCAAATAAAGACATCAAAATGTGAGAGAAATTTAGAGTGTACCTTGAGAATAAGGGCCAATGTCTTATCCCAATTATCTTGCAAAATTTTGCAAGTGGAGAGCACCACTTGAACTTCTGTAGAAAGTTTGATCATATGATCTGCTACTGAAAAATTGTTATCTTGGACCAATATTTTTGAATATGCAATATGTAACTGCATTGGGTCCATAACTAGAAAGATCATATTTTTTATGTCAATCAATGTAGACCTAATCCTGGCTTCCTCTTTGAGTAGATCTACATGCATTTAATTTCACCTTCATGTGATGTGATGAGCTTGAACTCAGGTCAAGCTATAACCATTAAGCACTAGCCTTCATGTGATGTGATGAGCTTGAACTCAGGTCAAGCTATAACCATTAAGCACTAGCCTTCATGTTCACATCAATCTTATTCAATTTTTCTTTTATATCTTGGTGTACTTGGTAAAATCACAAAGCTTTCCAAAAAGTGTTGTTACATTTGTGAAGGATTGACAAGGTTGCTCAAAATTGTAGATAATTCTACCTGATTTACTACAATGTGTTGAGCAATTTTCTCAAGCATCTTATTGTCAAATTTCTTCTCTATTTTTTTATCGAGCTTCTCTTGACTAGAAGTGTCCTCATTGAACTTATTTATAGCCTCTTCTAATTGTAACAAAATGTGTTGTGATGGATCAACATCAACACCTATAGCCTGAATAATTATATTTTTGGCATTTTTAATTATAGTAAATTCTTTGTCGCTCTCTTCTCTAAGCTACTTCTACCTTGCCTTTTTCTCTAAAAGCTAACTAACCAATCTCATTTCATTTGTTGTGGCAGTGTCCAAATCTATCTTTGGGATAACAATTTCTTTTTCCAAGTTTATATCTTCATCAATTGCCTTGCTAGTAAGTAGAAGTTTTAGAGGAGTCTTTGCTTTTACTTCTATGCTTACTTCCTTGGATTTAGGAATAGAAACAATAGTTGAAGTAGCTAGACTAGTAGAAAAGACTTGAATTGGTCCAACTAAAGGAAAATTGAAAGAAGTACTAGCTGAATCCAAAATTGATGTGCTTCCCAAAAATGATGTACCAATAGGTAATGTAAAAATTGGAATATTTACAACTAAAGAGCTAACTAGAAGAAAAATTGGTGTAGTCAAAGCTATAGTAGACAAAATTGTAGAACAAACTAGAAAACTTACTGAACAAGGAGTAGAAGAAGTTGACACAATTTGTGAATTGGAAGTTGTGCATATTGTTGAAGAAGATTGTTCAGGAGCTTATGAAGATGGTTGCAGCTTGGTAGATGAATTGATTGACACTTCCATTGAAGATACCTAGAGTTATGAGGTAGCAGGTGTAGATGATATTTTTGATGTAGTTGCAGTCATTCCTATTGAAGCTAACTCCAACCCTGATGATGTTGCTAACTTAGATGGAGAATAAGGAAGGGAAGAAATGACTTGTGCTACAATTTTCATTAGATCATCTTCTTCATTTTCTTCCTTATCTTCCTCACCAGCTTCTTCTTCTTTCTCTTCATCATTAGCTCTTAGTGCCTAATAGTATTCAACATCAATAGTAGCACATGGAGTGTTATCATCTTCTTCATCATCACTATCACCATCATCATCCTTGATCTCAACTAGATCATCACTAGGCTTATGTAGATGATAGATGTTTCTCCACATGTTTGTTGCATCTCTTACAACATGCTTAATATCTTTGATTAAAATCAAACATGTATGGAATATGATCATCATTTTACCTTCATTATTCTTCATGGCTACCTTCACTTCTGCATTAGTAAGATTTGGCAATAATTTCTTCAAGGATTGTTCATAAATATCCTTGGCTATCTATGCAATTGACTCCCATCTTGGCTGCAATCTTACTAGTAGTTTTTTTGAGATTTGAGGAGCAATCTAGTCTGGGGAACAATTTCACTTTCCTATTTTAGTGATTACTAGTTCCTCAATCTACATCTTCTCAGCATCAGTTCTTGTTTCAAACTTTAGAGCCTTGAAGTTTGTGATGCCAGCTCCTTTTTCCATCTATTTTAGCCTTTCCTAGAAGGTAAGTGGAGGCTTTCTAAACATAACTTCACCTTTATCTTTTCCTTTTCCTCTCCTAGTGAAAATAGTTGTGGAGGCCTTTGGAGGTTTAGTAATGATAACTCTCCCTTTCTTCTTAGCTAGTTCTGCCTCCTTGTCTGATTCTTGCTCTTCTCCTTCTTCTTCTTCTTCTTCTTCTTCATCCTCTCCTTTTCCCTTGGTAGGCATTAGGGGACCAGTGGTAGTTTTCATCTTTTCAATTTTCCTCTTGCCTTTGCTGATTGCTTGAGGTAGCTTGATTTCCAGTTCAATTTTGGCTTTTGCCTCATCATATGTGTTGAAAACTAGTTGCTTGGGATCTACAAGCTCATTTACCAGTGCTTCAATGATGTCCCTAGTTTCATCAATATTGACCTCATAAGGAAGAGGTTCTACCCATGCAACTCAGGGCCTAACTACTTGAATGTATACTCTATCACAATCTACCATAAAACACACATCATCTTTATAATCCTCAACAAGTTTAGGAGGAATCTTGAACCTATTGTTCATCCTTTCTTTGAAATCTTCAAAATAATTATCCATTATGCTATCAAAATTTACACCCATTTCTACAATAAAATCATTTATGGGAACATCCTTTCTCCACACAATAGAACCTTTGGATGGAAAGAATTTTTGCACATAGAAGAACTAGCATGTCAAGAACCAAATTTATGAGGGTTCTTCTTTGAAGTTCGAATGCTATCCATATTTTTGTTTAATTGCTTTAGTAGTAGCTCTAATAGGTCAAATTCCATGTTTTTCTTTACAACTTTAAATGCTAAGTCCACTACCTCACACGGCATGTTGTTCAATCGACTAGAGCTATAAATCTTGCGAGCAATTACATGAATACCAAACCTCAACTCCACATCAAAAATAGTGCTAATTTTCAGACCTCTACCATCCCACTTGGGTAGGGTTTTCTTCTAGAGTTCATCCCAACCTAGGTTTTTGGTAGATTTTGCTTTGCTTAGCATGGGAAGGCTAGTAATCTTGTGAATCATCTTTTTGGTAATCAACACGGGCTATTCTAACCATAATTGACCGTTGTGTATGTGACTAAGAATATACCTAATCCATTTTATCTGAAAACTTCTTGGTAGGTGTGTGATATGTGTCAACCCTTTTGTTTCAAGATGCTTGTGCTCGAGTTTCCATGAACCATCAACATGCATTTCCTCTAAAGCACTATCCATTTCTAGGGTTCCTATCTCCTAAATTGAACACTTAAAATGAGTGTAGATATCATTAATTAATAGTACCTTTCATGGTGTTGGTCTAAATTTTTGCGTGATAGAAGTCCTTTGTCCAAGAATAGAAAATTCAGATTTTCTCCTTTAATGGTGAGTAGGGTTCCTAGCTAAGTCATCTTTCTATTAAGCCTTTTAAAAATTATGTGAAAACCCTACATTTCTTTCCATTCGTAAATTGTTAGTCGTGAAATGTTTGAATTTTCAAATCGGGTGAATATTCTGTTCCCTTTATATCTTCCACGCCCCAAGCTACTTTTCCTCTTAGATTCCCTAGCCGTCTAATCTAAATAGATCCATAGTTGCCGTTTCCTCGCTACGAAAACATGGGCACTCTTTATGTATAGTGAGGTAGCAAGTGCCAGAAATTTATAAGATGGGATCGCAAAATGAGGACATGGCAGTCAGAGAATTGTTTTTTGGCCAATTTTTCAGTCACGTACACCTTGAAAGTACTATCAAAGCTAGAAGAGGGACCTAGTTAGAAACAATAAAAATTCGGCACCAGAATGAGTATCTTTCTGATGATTCGCTACATCGCTATCAAAAATCTTGTTCATCTCACCATTAGCGAAGTAGTGAGGTATGTAAAATTAAAGAGCTAGTGGGACCTCTAGTAACATGGGTTGATGACTACGACCGAAGTAAAGTCTTGTGGGGTGCTAGCAGTGTAAAATTTCATACATCATTAATACTCTAGACCCATGCCCCATTGATCAAGTGTACAAGAGATCCTGATTGTTAGAACAAAGTGAAATAACCAGTCCTCGCTATCTCACTTTGGAAAATTGCAAGTTATTTAAGCTATGCAACATAGTGAGTATGGGGCCCACCACCTTTTAGGAAACTTCGTGAAATTTCTCCACCTTTGATTTAATCTCAAATCAACAGCCATTGCTATCTCACCATGAAGAGTTGCTAGAGGGATACATATAGCGAGGTAGTGAATGAGGGCCCACCACTATCTTTCTAAGAAGTATAGTAACATATCATCTACAAGATAAAGATCAGATTGATGGCTATCACTGCTTTGCTATCACAAGCTAATCGTTCTTTATATATAGTGAAGTAGTGACCTACTAACACATGTCCTCAGTTGCCAGTGGTTCCAAAAAGAGGTGCCATCAAGGAAAGAGCTATGTATGTGGGTAATTTTCATTACATTGATTGACCAACTTGTCAAGTGCAACACCTAGTTGTCTTTCTCCATATCCCATGATTGTAGGATTTTTAAAAGATCGACAGCACAGATTTAAATGTAGAATATGGTTCCACTATGTGTATTAATTAGACATGAAAGCTTCACATGTGAGGAAAAATAAAGTATAATACAAAAGATTTCATCAGTTTCACCTTACACAAGAAAAGATCTCAAGCTATTCCTGAATAGGAGCAATTACTGAAGAAAATTGTGTTGGAGATCGGTGGGTTTGTGGAGTAGTTTTTTTACGGAAAACATTTCCAAGAATACAGAGGGAAATGAGGATGGAATTCAAGTAAGTAAATCTACTGTAATCTCTATAGGTGTTTCAGTTCTATAAAGCATAATCAAAGATGCCTCCAAAGAAGGGATTTTTAGGTCAAGTAAATTATTTGGATAGAAATGTACATAATGACTTGCTTGAGTTGCCTCTTGAGTCTACTGTAGAGACAGTGCAAGTTAAAAGGTTTACCTCATTAAACCCTAGGTTGAGGATAGCTAATATATTGTATGAAAAGGGTAATTGGGTCTAGGATGCTCAAACTTCGCAAATTGGTTTGAATTTGTTCAAGAAATGGTTTGCAGAAAGGAAACTATATAACCCACATGCCAATAAATGGAATTTTGACCTAGGAAAGCTAGTTGTTCCCAATGTGTTTATGGATTATGACCTCCTTGAGGCCATGGTGAAGAGTTATGATCAAGCCACTAGGGTAGTGAGAAGAGTAGATTGTGAAATTCTAATCACCATTAGTTGAAAAGAGATTAGAGAAGTTTTCTATTTGGGACCTCTCACTAGGTATCATGTGCCCATTGATTTGACAGAATTAGAAAAGGAATATATGTTAAAGAAGGATGTAGTTAGACAAGGTGCACTGAAGGCCCACATTGGTAGAATTGGAACCCTACCAGCAATAACATCATCCTCTAAAGAACCTTTTAAGAAATCATGCTTCAATACCAGGGCAGTAGAGATATATAGGACCCTGTGTAGAGTTTTTGGAGAGGATGAAGAAGACTTTAACCCTGTGAGTTTTATGTATATGATCACTCAAATCTCCTCATTTTGTGTGGAAATAATTTTTGATTTTGGTTCTTATCTGGCTGATGAGATTCACAATGGATTGGTGGGGATTGGAAAGGGTAAGGTTGAAAAGGTTTGGGGCCAATATTCCCTATTAATGCACATGTTTCTATTTAATGGGGCTACATACTTTGGTAAAGAAATGGTTCTAAACAAAGAACAAGATTGGGAAGCACTGCCAGTTCAATTATGGAGTGTAGATATGACTGGAGAGGTAGAAAATGCTAGTTTTGTTAGATTTGACATTCACTTTGCCTCCAAACTAAGATGCCTCATATTGAGTGAAAATCCTAGAATTCCTAAGGCACTAATGCACCTTGTTAGGCCTATGGATAAACCCCATAGTCTGAAAGTTTAACATAATTGGGGAGATGTCATCCCATATTCAGTTTCAACTGTCATCAGAGTTTATGGATTCAGAGGGACACCCCATGTACTACCTTACCAAGTGCTCTTAAAAGTAGGAGTGGATGAATTTTTGTGGCAGTTGGGAGGAGTGGAAGAAACCTTTTTACACAAAAGGGGAGCATGATCAATTTTTCCCACTTGCACAGTAGACCACCAATTTGTAATAACTAAGGAAGGCTGGGTCTTCCTCTACAAATTTTTGGATCAGTATAAAATGGCAGTATCTTACTCTCATTTTTGTGATGCAAAAGATTTCTTTAATTCTACTCTTAGGCATAGAATCAAGCTTCATCAAGTTCAACATGATTTTTATTTCCCTAACAATGAAATAAGGAATGAGTACTCTCTGTAGGAGCAAGAAACAAAAAAAGAAAAAAAGAGAGTATATTCAAAAGTTTTGAATTTTATTAATTGTTTTGATAAATATTACAACCCTCTTAGTAATGCTATGACTATTGTAGATAGAATAAATAAGCTTATGAGTACATTCCTCGAAATAATGGAGGTAATGAATGAGAAGAAGCAACATTTCATTGATTCTTTTCCAGATAAAGCCAGGGAAATGATGAGAAGATTGGGTTTCACTCCCAATATAGGGGTAGGCCCATTAATTGTGCAAAGGAGGTCATGATATACTGTCATTCAAGATCAAAGGCCCATTGTGAATAAAGGAAAATAGACAGTTAAATCTACTAGTGTTGTTTTTGAAGAAACGCCACCTAAACTATCTCCTAAGAGAAGAAAGATAATAAGGGAAGAGCAACCACATGATGAAAGTTAATCACCTTCCCAAACCCCTATGAGAATTGAGGAGGAGCAGCTCACTGATGAGAAAATTGAACAAATTGGATCACAAGGGGGAGTCTTTGTTACCCAGGTAGAGATTGGTGAAGGGAATCCCCAAGAGCCTCTTGTGCCAATTTTTGAGTTAACTATAGCAGATTTTAGGGGAAGGGAATTAGACCCTATTTTAGAACAAGTTAGTCATCAATTTTTGTTTGATGACAATTTTGTAAGGTCTAGGGCTTTCCATCAGTTTTCCTGGAGAGAAAACATGCACATTTTTGAGGAAAGATGTAAAAATA
Organism: Cupressus sempervirens; assembly: GCA_028749045.1. Taxonomy (NCBI): domain Eukaryota; kingdom Viridiplantae; phylum Streptophyta; class Pinopsida; order Cupressales; family Cupressaceae; genus Cupressus; species Cupressus sempervirens. The sequence continues at coordinate 690,006,353 of CM053791.1, read as the reverse complement.
TGAAAGTAGAACATCAAAAAAATGGATGAAGCCTCCATTCAGGATCAAATAGAGGAAAAAATGATACAAGAGTTCCAAAATATAACCCCTAAAGAGGGGAGACATATGGTAAAGGCTGAAAATATTTTATTATTTCCCAATTGGGACATTGTTGATGCCTTGATTTTTAATTTTGTGTCAAATAATTTGGGATTGCAAGATCCAGATAAAAAGGAATTCTTGGGAACTGCATTCGCTAATGACCAAGCTGCTCTTGTTATGATTAGCTGGCTAGGGTTATCAGTATCTTGGAGGATTTGAAAGCCAATGATGAGGCTTTAATGTCTATTGAGAATAAATGGGTAAGAAGGGAGAAATAAATAACATTTTTGTGTTTCTCTGTTATAGATGATTCGTTTGATCAAATTGAAAAAACATTTGATATTGTTTCTGATCTTGCTAATTTTGATAATAAAAGTATTCATTTGCAAAAAATAATAGTAGGCTACTTGAACAAGTACAAGAGCTAGAAATTTAGTTTGTTTCCTCGTGCCCTAGATAAAAAGAATAATTTGAAAAGCAAAGATGAATGGACAAATGAACTTGATGATTTATTCCTTTTAAGAATGAACCAAGTCATTAATGAAATAGGGCATGCATGGTGGGCTACCACAATAGAAGAAATAGTGAAGGAACAAATATTCTTTGATTCTTTAAAACAAGAATTTGTTGCTATTAATAATGAAGTTGAATATGTGTTGGAAAGATAGAGGGATATTTTGCAATTCAATTGGCTAGATGACACATTATTTGACAAATGGATGGCGAAAATGGCTTTTGGTGAATAGTTTGATGAAGGTGAAAATGACAGTGATGAAGTGAAAGGTGAGGAAATCCAAATTATTGACAACATCACTACTCAAGCCCAAATAGAAGAAGAAGACAAGAATAATCTGTCACTTGCAGCTGTAGTCCCAGGACCACAAGATGCTAATACAACTAAAGAAAGGGGAAAGGTAGATGTTGTTCCTACCATAGAAGATAAAGGTGGTGAAGAACCATAGGTGGAGATTAATGTTCCATCGTCAGAACAAACTTCATCATTAGCTAATTTGGCAGTTGCATATGAAGAAGGATCTAATCCATAGCCAACTCAACAACACTAGAACATGTGACAAAAGCTGACCCACCTAAAAGAATGTTTTGATTTGGATATCTTCTATTACCCACATTTTTGTCATTTTGTGATAGGTGTATGTAAATATTCCTTGTAAAGGACACCTATCATTTTCTCTTGGCCTGAAGCTTGTTGCATCTCACACTATATAAGTGAGATCCCAAGGCTAGAGAAAGGGTTTGAATTCTATTTTTCTAAGTCATACTTAGTCTATTTTTGGTCTATTCTTTTGAGAAAATTGGTGGTGTATTTTCTCTATAAGATCTTGAGAATACATGAATATAAAATGATTTGTGTTTCTTCTGAAGGTCATTCTGAGTCTACTATAAATTGTATACAATTTTCAAGGAAAATGAATAAAAATTATGAATTGTCCCCATATAAGTTCTTTCTAAATTTTGTCTCCTTTTGATTACTTGGTTATCTTGATGTTGTATAAGTAAAGGCTTGTGTAAATGAATGCAATCTAGGCAGGTTGTATATCTATTTATCACTGTTCTTAATTCAATGGATTAAGTAAAAGCTTTGATGAATGTGATAAGATTGCTATAGTAGTGGAAAGGATTTTTAATGATGAATTTTGATAAGAATTGCTGATAAAATTTGTTGTAAGGCAACAAATTAGATCTAGAAGTTTGTAGTAGACTCTAAACCCTAATGGATTAGGCACTAATCAAATTTGATCCAATTGAAAGAGAAATGTGTCACAAATGGTTGTCAAAATGCAGAATTAAATCAATCTTACTTTTATTTCCTAACGATTTTCAAAGTTGGCTAGTACTTTTCTGCATGGAATGTTTTAGCTTTAGTTAGCTACTATTGCTGAGAACACTTGCAGATCTATAGAAGAATTTTGACCATATCTACTATATGGGATGTGTTTATCAAATTCTCAAGAATTGTACATGTATTTGAGGATTTGAGATGAGAATTAGAATGAAACTAAAATAATTTTCATATAGTGTTTCCCAATCTTGAATCATCCCTGGGTATACCCACCCTAGTTTTGCAGAGCCAGAAGAGTAGAAAATCACATGTGGTTTTGTTGAAGTTGAGCACAAATGGTTTTGTACATACAATTGCTAATAAGAATTGGCTAGTCTTTAGATTATGTGAGTATTTTCATCTTGGTATTAAGTATTTTATTGCTTTGTAGTTTTAGAACTCCAACAAAATGGCGACTCTGCTGGGGAGTTGTCCAATACATCTGTGAAAAGTACTACAGTTTCTTTGGTCCTACTATGTATGTGTGTGTTAGGTTATCTAAGTTTTTCCCATGGTTATAAGGGAATATTTTAGTGACAAACCTTGAGAATTTGAAGAAAGAATAGCCCAAGTACCACAGCTACACACTGATGTATCTAGCCTATCCAAGTGTCTTATCTAACAAGCAAGAGTTGGAGTCTTATGTCATCAATGATTGGTCTATCTATGTCAAATATTTTTATTTCTATTTGTGTGTTGTTTCCTTCAAGTTAGGAATAATTGTTATTGAGTATTTTCCCAAGAATAGGGTGGCAACTTAGTCAAGGTTTTGAAGCTAGTGCTTATTTTAACAAAAGTTAAATATGGCTAACAAGAGAAAGAACACAAGAGCTTATATGAGAGCCAATCCTGATGTACCAATGTATACTAATTTACCCCAAGGTGGTAGGAAGAACCAAAATAAGAAAAGAACAGATCTAAATCCCACTTGGAAACCTAGAGGCAATGCATCCATCAATTCCCAGTATCAACTAGTATTATGAAGAGAGTCTTCTTCACTTAGTTTTGAATCTGAAACTACAAGACTCTTAGGAGGCATATGCAATACCCCATTACCAAATGAGGGAGTTTTTCAAGATAAAGATGTGTCCATGGAAGGAATTACTTCATCAAAGCCAAATCAAGTAGCAGATATGAACTATAGGCTAGGATTTAGGAGTTCATTTGATAATCCTTTTAATCCCAGAGCAACCCCATACATGAAGCCCAATCTTATAGATTTGGATGATCCTGCTGATTCAAAAGCTACATTTGCAAATCCTAAAGAAGTGCATTCTGAGATAGGAGTTTTCAAGAAATGGATTGCTGAGGAAGAAGCTAAATGCATTCATCTTGAAAAAGAGAAGGAGCAAGCCACCTTGGATGCCATAATAGAAAGGGATGCTCTATTGAGAAGGATGGTTGCTTTGAAGGATCAGAAAAAAAAGTTAGAAGAAAATATCACAACTCTCCATACTAATGTATTTGGAGATGTAGACAATCTGAGAGCTAAAGTTTAAGAACAAGAAAAATGCCTAAATCAAAGGCAAGAACTAGTTATTGCTCAAGTCCAAGCCTATAAACCTATTCATGTGGACCCTGTAGAGCCCACTACAAAAGCTCTAGATAAAGGGAAAGGAAAAGCTATAGGAATCCAAATAAATGAACCTCAAGCTCTACCAAGCAAACCCATACAACCCTCCATGTCAAAATTAGATCTAGATCTAGAGAAGGCTATAAAAGAGAAGGAAGATCATGCAAAAGAACTTGAGAAGGTTGAGAATGAAGCTCAAGCCACAGAAACTAGGAGAAAAATCCAATTCATAAAATCTAATTCTACATTGGCTTCATGGCCCAATTTGTCTATCCCACTTGCAACTCCTACACCAGTTAGTGGTCAAATAATCTCAACTCAAGGAATATCCCAATCTGCTCCTACCTCATCATCCACTATTAGCACCCAGGTCCCATTTGTCCCACCTCAACAATCCCAAGCTACTCCTCTAAACCAAGCTAACATAGCTAGTACCTCAAATGTTCCTAGTTTCCAGAAGAAACCTATATACTTGGAAAAGTATAGACAAATATCATTTGCTGGTATTCCTAGTCCTCCACATCCCATATCATTTGATTTAAGAGATAAAGTGGTTAAGTTCTCTGGGAATAATGCTATTATTGGTGAAGAACATTTGAGAATTTTCATTGATATGTTGAATGATTATGAAGTTGAACATGAAGATATGGTAATAAAATTGTTTATGCATTCACTAACTGAGGATGCAAGGGATTGGTTTAAGAGGTTGCCTGATGATAGTATCACCTCGTGGAGTGATTTGGAGAAATTATTTAAGGAGAAATATGGAGACAACACTAATGTAGGATTCATGTTGAATGAGTTCAATAACATCAAGTAAAACCCAAATGAGTCCACATTTAACTTCAATGTAAGATTCCAAAAAGGTATGTACAAACTCTTTCAAGTTATGAGGTTGAATGAGGATGTATGTCTCACAACATATTTCAATGCTTTTGATAGAAAAATGGCTTATCAATTGAGGGATAAGGATCCCAAGACTTTAAGGGATGCCTATAAAATTGCAGTAAATATAGATAATAATAGGAAGGCATCTAGTAAACTAGGTAGGAGGGATGATCTAAAGCTTTTTAATCCTAAGAACAATAACAAAAGGGAGGGTGATAAAACTCCTATAGGAAAGAAGCCAGAAGAACCTACTATAGGCTAGGTTTTGGAATTATAGAAGAAGATGAATCCCACTAACTTCAATAAGCCAAATGTTACTAAGAGAACTCCTATGAATAATAGCAATTTTAATAGGCAACCCAGAATGCAAAATTACCATTACACCACCCAGTGGAAAGATGGTAAGCCAATCCCTAACTAGACATAAAATGTGAAGGATAAGGGTACCCCAGATCCCCTACAATAGAATGCTATAAATATGGATGATGATGTACCATGGTGCATTGTATGTCAATCACCTCATTCTGCTAATTATTGTGTTGTTGGTCAGTCATTTTCCCAAGATCAAGGCATGCAGCCTGAAGAAGGAAGTGAAGAAAAAAGCCATGATGATATAAGTTGCAATATGGTGAGCATGTGTGATGACTTTGTAGATTCTGATTCTGAGGAACCTAAAAATGATATTACTAGTTAGAGAATTTCTTATCATTTACATCATCAGCAAGTGCTTTCAGATGATTAAGGCTATGATACAAATAAGGTATGTGTTACATCTTCTAATGTAGGTCACACAAGCTTAAGAATGCCCTCTAAAGAAGAGATTGACAGAATCATAGCAGAAATGATTTCTCAAGTCCATAGTAACTACAATTTGAGAAATAGAATAGTAAATAATGATGCAGGAAAGCCATCCACTATATTCATCAAAGATATCACCCATAAGATGAATGATCAAAATAAGAAAGTCAATTTGGATGTACCTAAGATCAATGACAATAAGAGAAAGAAGTGGGAACCAAAAAATAAGGTTTAGTTTCAAATAAATGAAATAGAAAAAGTAGTTGTGCAACCAAAGAAATCAAAACCTAATACTATCAAGTAAACAATGGTGCCTGCTATTCAAAAGACTTCAACTCCAAGTACTCTTGTAAAACCCACTATTGTTGAACCTATTGATATGATATCTATGTTGTCCCAAATAACTATAAAAGTAACTTTTTCTGAACTTCTTAGAATTGAAGAACATAAGAGAAAGGCTTTATCATGGTTGGGAGAGATAGGAAACAATAATATTGTTGTAGGACAAACTGTTGCCCAACAAACCTTATTTGTAATAGAGGAAAGTGGTATCATATCCCAGATTCCCCAGATGTTTTTAGATGATTCCTCAGTGGCATTTATAGAAGATATTGACCCTTTTTTCCTTAGTCTAATCATAAAGGGGAAGACCCTTAAAAATTGTATGATAGACTCAGGGGCTTCTAACACCATAATGCCTTTTAAAGTAATGGAAGCCTTAGGGTTAAAAGTGGACACCAAATAGGGTAGATGTAGAGGAATGGATGCTAGGGAAGTCCCAATCATAGGCACCATAAATGCTTTACCATTCAAATTAGCTGCATATCCTGAAGTAAAGTTAACCATGTCTTTCCTTGTAGTGGATATACCTCCACACTATGGAATGTTACTCTCCATAAAATGGAGTGCTGCCATGGGGGGAAGCCTGCAATGTGATTTGACTTATGCTACTTTCCACATAGGGGATAAAGTAGTCAAGGTAAACAGAGAGGCTAGGGTCAGTCACAATTTAGAGGAAGAAATTAATAGAGACTTCACTTGTTTCTTGGACACTAGTGTCAATGCTTTCAGAGCTGAATTGATTATTCAAGAAGTTGAAAATTTACCTGCTATCATTGAACATGAAGTTGAGTGTTGCACTAACTCACCAATGTTATAGATAATGTTTTTTGATGGGGCAAGTTCAAAAGAGGGTGCAGGGAGCAAGTGTAGTTTTATTTTCCCCTAAGAAAAATACTTTCAGATATTCATTCACTTTGAAGTTTTTTTGCACAAATAATATTGCAGAATATGAGGCATTATTGCTAGGATTGAAAGTTGACACACATCATGGGATTAAGAAGTTACATGTCATAGGGGATTATGAATTAGTCATCTCCTAGATAAAAGAAACTTATGCATCCAAGAATAGGAGATTAAAGTAGTATAGAAATGTAGTTTGGGATCAAATAGAATCTTTTGATGCATTTGGTATCTCATAGAGAGATAGGACTCAAAATAAGATGGCTGATTTGTTAGCAAATGTAGCAATCAAGCCTAAGGAGATATCATTTGCAGGAATATCTCAAATTGAGGTACAAAATAGACCTTCCATACTTGATAACATTTTAAATTGGCAAGTCTTTGACGATGACAAAGACATTACAAATTTTTTGTTAAATGAATACAAGTACCATGGTCACGAAATATATTGCAGTGAACTAATTGAAACCATAGATGGTAACAAAACCATTTTTTCAGCCAGGAGATTATGCAATTGAAAACTAGTAAGGTGCCTAAGGGGTTAGTGGTCTTGGAAAATATTTTTGATAACCAAGATATAGTAAAACCAGGAGTTAAGGACCCTAAGCCTTAGGAATTAGAAGAGATAAACCTGGGTACTGATGAAGCTCCCAAAAAGGTTTATATTGGCCAAAATATGCATGCTAAAATTAGAAAAACATTGATTGACTTGCTTAGGAAGTATAGACATATTTTTGGTTGGTCATATGATGACCTTAAGGCTTATAGGGAAGATTTGTTCCGGCATTTCATACCATTAAAAGACAATGTAAAACCTTTCAGACAGAAACAAAGACCAGTAAACCCTACCCTAGCTCCCAAAATGCAAGAAGAGTTGATGAAACTAAGGGATGGGGGGATAATCAAACCAATTAGGCATTCCACTTGGGTTTCAAATTTGGTACCTATCAGAAAGAAGAATGGAGATATAAGATTATGTGTGGATTTTAGGAATCTAAACATTACATCTTTGAAGGACAATTATGGATTACCAAATATGGAAGCCATGTTGTAGCAAGTGACTGGTTTTGAGCTAATGTCAATGATGGATGGTCTCTCTGGATACAATCAAGTTTTGGTAAAGGAAAGTGAACAACTCAAGATAGCCTTCACAACCCCATGGGGAACATATGTATATGTAAGGATACCATTGGCCTAATTAATGCAGGAGCTACTTTCCAAAGAGCCATGGATGTGGCATTTCATGATTATATTGAAAAATTTATGGTTGTATACGGGGATGATCTTATAGCATATTCCAAGAAGGTTGAGGATCACTGCATGCATTTGGAAAAAATCTTTACCAAAGCTCTGGAATATGGAGTATCCTTGAACCCAAAGAAATGAACATTTGAGGTCACAAAAGGCAAATTACTAGGACATATAGTGTCCAAGGATGGGGTGAAAATAGACCCTGATAGAGTAGTAGCTATTAATAAAGTCCCCAAGCCAAAGAATGTAAAAAAAATTCAATCTTTCTTTGGCCAAGTCAATTTTCTTAGAAGGTTTGTTACTAATTTTGCTAAAATCAGTAGACCTATCTCAAAGATGCTCAAGAAGGGAGCCACTATAGATTGGAATTGTGAGCCTTCACAAGCATTCTAGGATATTAAAACTACAATAAAAAATGCTCCAGTATTGAGAACTCTAGATTACACAAAGCCTATGCATATTTTTTCTTTTGCATCCTTTCACACTATAGTTGCAGTCTTGTTGTATAAAAATGAAGAAGGATATGAACAACCCATTGCCTTTTTTAGTAATTCACTGCAGCCTGCTGGATTAAAATATGAGATAAATGAAAAATAGGCATATGCTTTGGTAAAGGCTGTAAAGGCTTTTAGATGCTACCTAGTAGGTGCTATTTTCATTTCCTTTGTACCCAATGTAGATGTGAAGGATATATTCTCTCAACAAGAAGTATCAGGCAAAAGGTGTAGATGGATCAACAGGATCTAGGAATTCAATATTGAAATATAGATAACTAAGTTGGTAAGAGGTCAAGGTTTGGCTAAAATCATGGTTAAATCTAATTTGGATGACAATCAAATAAATGTGGTGGTCGATGACCTCAAACCAAACTTATGTGACATGGATCGTTGTGATTGGTACACCAATGTTATATATTACCTGCAACACATGGAAGCTCCTCCCCATTTGCCTAAAAATGAAAAGAGGAGTACTAAATTGTAAGCCATCAGATACATGATTGTCCAAGGTAGTTTATGATGGAGAAATTTTGAGGGAGTGTTGTTGAAGTGTGTTGATCAAGAAAAGGCAAAAAAAGTCTTGGAGGAAATGCATGCTAGAGTGTGTGGAGGACACTATATGGCCAAGACCACTGCACATAAGGTGATGAGGGGTAGATTTTTGTGGCCTTCCCTTTTCAAGGATGCTCAAATTATGATTAGAAAATGTGACCCTTGTTAGAGGTTTGCTAGAAAACTGAAGTTCTTAAGCAATACTCCATTGAAGCCAGTGGAGGTTCAAGCACCCTTTCAATAGTGGGGTATGTATTTCATACGAGAGATTTCCCCCAAGTCTAGCACTGGCTATTCTTGGATACTAGTGGCTACTAACTACTTTACAAAATGGGTTGAGGCTATCCCCACAAGAAATACAATAAGTAAAATTGTCAATAACTTCCTACTAAATAATATTATCTCCAGATTTGGTTGCCCTCAAAAAATTGTAACAGACAATGCAATGTGCTTCAGGTCTGAGGAATTCATTAAATTTTGTGATAAATATGGAATAACAAGGTCATAATCTTCTCCTTATCATCCACAAGGGAATGGACAAGTTGAATCCACAAATAAGAGCTTGTTGAAGGTTATTAAGAGAACCTTGGATGATAACAAAAAGGCATAAAATTCCAAGTTACGGTTAGCAATATGGGCTGACAGGGTAACTATGAAGAAAGCCATTGGTGTAGCTCCATTTGATATGGTGTATGGAATTCAAGCACAAATGCCTTAGAACAAATTGATAGAACTCTATAATTACATTCAGTTGTATGATGAAGATACTACAGATGAAATGCAAGAAAGGATGGATGAACTAGTAGGACTGACAAAAACTAGAAGAGAAGCATCTCTTAAGAACCAAAAGTTGCAATTGCAAGTTAAGACACTCTATGATAGAAGAACGGTAAGCAAAAAGTTTGAAGATGGAGATCTAGTCTTAATCTGGAATGCCAAAATTGAGAATAAAGGAAAACATGGAAAATTTGATCCTATCTGGTTAGGCCCTTATTTGATTGAAACTACTTGGGGTGAGGATTCCTAGGTACTCAAAGATCTATCAAACAATATTCTTGAATTGTTGGTTCATGGACAGTTCTTGAAGAGGTACTTTTCTTTAAAAATACTTATTTTCTCCATGAAAAGTAGTTTGGGGTTTTCTTGTACATATTTGTAAATCCTTTTGTCTGTGTGTACTTTCCTATGCATAATATCTCTATGAGTGTTGTTCTCTTAGTAAGTCATTGATCTGTTGGGAGTCTGTGTATGGTCTGCTTCTCCTAAAAATTCTAAGCCCTCATTTGAATCTAGAGAATCCAATGACCCCAGAAAAAGCCATTATTGGTCTAAATTTTTGCATGATAGAAGTCTTTTGTCCAAGAATAGAAAATTCAAATTTTCTCCTTTAATGGTGAATAGGGTTCCTAGCTAAGTCATCTTTTCCTTAAGCATTTTAAAAATTATGTGAAAACCCTATGTTTCTTTCCATTCGTAAACTGTTAGGCGTGAAATGTTTGAATTTTCAAATTGGGCAAATATTTTGTTCCCTTTATATCTTTGGCACCCCAAGCTAGTTTTCCTCTTAGATTCCCTAGCCGTCTGATCTAAATAGATCCATCATTGTCGTATTCTTGCTATGAAAACATGGGCACTCTTTATGTATAGTGAGGTAGCGAGTGCCAAAAATTTATAAGATCGAACTGCAAAATGAAGACACGATAATCGAAGAATTATTTTCTGGCCGATTTCTCAATCATGTACACCTTGCAAGTATTGTCAAAGCCAGAAGAGGGACCCAGTTAGAAATAGTTAGAAGTTAGTGCTGAAATGAGTATCTTTTCAATGCTTCGCTACCTCGCTATCAAAAATCTTGGTCATCTTGTCGTTAATGAGGTAACAAGGTGTCATAAATTAAAGAGCCAGTGGGACCTCATGTAACATGGAATGATGACTAGGACTGAAGTAAAGTCTTGTGGCATGCCAGTAGTGTAGAATTTCATACATCATTAATACGCTGGACCCATGCCCCATTGATCAAGTGTACAAGAGATCCTGATCGTCAGAACAAAGTAGAATCAATAGTCCTCGCTATCTCACTTTGGAAAGTTGCAAGTTGTTTAAGCTATGCGACATAGCGAGTATGGGGCCCACCACCTTTCAAAAAAATTTGTCCAATTTCTCTACCTTTGATTTAATCTCAGATCAACGGCCATCATTGTCTCGCCATGAAGAGTTGCTAGAGGGATACGTATAGCGAGGTAGCGAATGAGGGCCCACCACTATCTTTCTAAGCAATACAATAACATATCATCTGCAAGATCAAGATCAAATTGATGGCTATCACTGCTTCGCTATGGCAAGGTGCTCATTCTTTAGGTATAGTGAAGTAGTGACCTGCTAACACATGTCCTTAGTCACCAGTGGGTCCAGACAGAAGCGTCATCGAGGAAAGAGCTATGTACATGGGTAATTTTCATTGGATCAATTGAACAACTTGTCAAGTGCAACGCCTAGTTGTCTTTCTCCATATCCCATGATCGTAGGATTTTTAAAAGATCGATAGCGCAAATTTAAATGTAGAATATGGTGCCACTTTGTGTATTAATTAGACATGAAAGTTTTGCATGTGAGGAAAAATAGAGTATAATATAGAAGATTTCATCAGTTTCACCTTACACGAGCAAAGATTTTGAGCTATTCCTGAGTAGGAGCAATTACTGAAGAAAATCATGTTGGAGTTTGGTGGGTTTGTGAAATAGTTTGTTCGCAAAAAAAATATACAGGAATACAGAGGGAAATGAGGATGGAATTCAAGTAAGTAAATCTATTGTAATCTCTGTAGGTGTTTTAGTTCTATAAAGCATAATTAAAGATGCCTCCAAAGAAGGGATTTTTAGGTCAAGTAAATTATTTGGATAGAAATTTACATGATGACTTGCTTGAGTTCCTGCCTGAGTCTACTGTAGAGACATTGCAAGTCAAAAGGTTTACCTCATTAAACCCTAGGTTAAGGATAGCTAATGGATTGTATGACAAGGGTAATTGGGTCCAAGATGCTCAAACTTTGCAAACTGGTTTGAATTTGTTCAAGAAATGGTTTTTAAAAAGGAAACTGTATGCCCCACATGCCAATATATGGAATTTTGACCTAGGAAAGCTAGTTGTTCCTAGTGTTTTTATGATTTATCACCTCCTTGAGGCCATGGCGAAGAGTTATGATCAAGCCACTAGGGTAGTGAGAAGAGTAGATGGTGAAATTCTAATCACCATAAGTCTAGAAGAGATTAGGGAAGTTTTCCCTTCAAGACCTCTTAGTAGGTATCATGTGCCCATTGATTTGATAGAATTAGAAAAGGAATATATGTCAAAGAAGGACATAGTTAGACAAGGTGCACTAAAGGCCCACATTGGCAGAATTGGAACCCTACCAGCAATAACATCATCCTCTAAAGAACCTTTTAAGAAATCATCCTTGAATGCCAGGGTAGTAGAGATATATAGGACCTTGTGTATAGTTTGTGGAGAGGATGAAGAAGACTTTATCCCTGTGATTTTTATGTATATGATCACTCAAATCTCCTCATTCGGTGTGGAAATAATTTTTGATTTTGCTTCTTATTTGGCTGATGAGATTCACAATGGATTGGTGGGGATTGCAAAGGGTGAGGTTGAAAAGGTTTGGGGCCAATATTCCCCATTAATGCACATGTTTCTATTTAAGGGGGCTACATACTTTGGTAAAGAAAAGGTTCTAAACAAAGAACAAGAGGGGGAAGCACTGCCAGTTCAATTATGGAGTGCAGATATGACTGGAGAGGTAGAAAATGCTAGTTTTGTTATATTTGATAGGCACTTTGCCTCCAAACTAAGATGCCTCATATTGAGTGATAATCCTAGAATTCCTAAGGCAATAATGCACCTTGTTAGGCTTATGGAAAAACCCCATAGTTTGAAAGTTTCACATAATTTGGGAGATGTCATCCCATATTCAGTTTCAACTGTCATTAGAGTTTATGGATTCAGAGGGACACCCCATGTACTACCTTACCAAGTGCCCTTAAAAGTAGGAGTGGCTGAATTTTTGTGGTAGTTGGGAGGAGTGGAAGAAGCCTTTTTGCACAAAATGAGAACAGGATCAATTTTTCCCACTTGCAGAGTAGCACACCAGTTTGTAATAACCAAGGAAGGGTGGGTCTTCCTCTACAAATTTTTGGATCAGTATAAAATGGCAGTATCTCACTCTTATTTTTTGTGATGCAGAAGATTTCTTTAATTCTACTCTTAGGCATAGAATCAAGCTTCATCCATTTTAGCATGATTGTTATTTCCCTGAAGATATAATAAGGAATGAGTACTCTCTGCAAGAGCAAGAAACAAAGAAAGAAAAATGGAGAGTATATTCAAAAGTTTTGAATTTTATTAATTGTTTTGATAAAGATTACAACCCTCTTAGTAATGAATGAGAAGAAGCAACATTTCATTGATGAGAAGATTGGGTTTCACTCACAATATATGGGTAGGCCCATTAATTGTGCAAAGGAGGTCAGCATATATTGTCATTCAGGATCAAAGGCCCGTTGTGAATAAAGGAAAATAGATAGTTGAATCTACTAGTGTGGTTTTTGAAGAAAGGCCACCTGAACTATCTCCTAAGAGAAGAAAGATAATAAGGGAAGAGCAACCACATGATGAAAGTTACTTACCTTCTTAAACTCCTATGAGAATTGAGGAGGAGAACCTCACTGATGAGAAAATTGAACAAATTGGATCACAAGGAGGAGTCTTTGTTACCTAGGTAGAGATTGGTGAAGGGAACCCCCAGGAGCCTCTTGTGCCAAGTTTTGAGTTAACTATAGCAGATTTTAGAGGAAGGGAATTAGACCCTATTTTAGAACAAGCCAGTTATCAATTTTTTTTTTATGATAGTTTTGTAAGGTCTAGGGCTGTCCATCAGTTTCCCTTGAGAGAAAACATGCACTTTTTTTGGAAAGATGTAAAAATATGAAAGCAGAACATCCAGAAATGGATGAAGCCTCCATTTAGGATCAAATAAAGGAACAAATGATACAAAAATTCTAGAATATAACCCCTAAAGAGGGAAAATAGATGGTAAAGGCTGTAAATATTTTATTATTGCCCAATTGGGACATTTTTGATGCCTTGATTTTTAATTATGTGTCAAATAATTTGGGATTGCAAGATCCAGCTAAAAAGGAGTTCTTGGGAACTGCATTTAGTAATGACCAAGCTACTCTTTTTATGTGATCATTAAGAAGAGGATCTAGGGCTACTCCATCATAGCCTTATGATTCAGGACTAATAGGGAGTATCATTGTGAGGAGAGTTATTGATACCTCACATGTATAGGCAACCCACATGAATGTGGATTATTCTCAATTTGCCTTGGCTACTACAAAAACAGAAGAATAGGAAATGACTAAGCTGCAAAGCAAGTATGAAACAGTGGTGGATGCCTACAATAAAGAGGTGAAAAGGAGAATTGAGCTTGAGAATAAGCTATTGGGAAAATCCACTAGGCCAAGAATAACATGCCCTCACCCCTTAGTTGAACCCTTCAAATCCACCCCCCTCATAGAAATACCAAATACACCCCAAAAGCCACAGTACTATACTGTTGAGGATTTTGAAGAAGAAAAAGGTAAACTATGGGTCTTACATATAGAATTGGAATCCAAATATGAAGATAAACTGAGAAAAGCTCTCACATATTTGGGGGACAAAGTTGAATGGCCGCTAATTTATGATCAACTGGCTAGGGTTATCAGTATCTGGGAGGATTTTAAAGCCAATGATGACGCTCTAATGCCTATTGTGAATAAATGGGTAAGAAGGGAGAAAGAAATAACATTTTTGTGTTTCTCTGTTATAGATGATTCTTTTAATCAAATTGAAAAAACATTTGATATTGTTTTTTATCTTGCTAATTTTGATAATAAAAGGATTCATTTGCAAAAAATAATAGTAGGCTACTTGAACAAGTACAAGAGCCAAAAATTTATTTTGTTTCCTGGTGCCCTAGATAAAAAGAATAATTTGAAAAACAAAGATGAATGGGCAAAGGAACTTAATGATTTATTCTGTTTAAGAATGAATCAGATCATTAATGAAACAGGGCATGCATGGTGGGCTACCATAATAGAAGAAATGGTGAAGGCCCAAATATTATTTGATTCTTTAAAACAAGAATTTGTTGCTATTAATAATGAAACTGAATATGTGCTGGAAAGATAGAGGGATATTTTGCAATTCAATTGGCTAGATGACACATTATTTGACAAATGGATGGCAGAAATGGCTCCTAGTGAATAGTTTGATGAAGGTGAAAATGATAGTGATGAAGTGAAAGGTGAGGAAATCCAAATTATTGACAACATCACTACTTAGGCCCAACTGGAAGAAGAAGACAAGAATAATGTGTCACTTTTAGCTGCAGACCCAGGACCATAGGATGCTGATACAACTAAAGAAAGGGAAAAGGTAGATGTTGTTCCTACCATATAGGATAAAGGCAGTGAAGACCCATAGGTGGAGATTAATGTGCCATCATCAGAACAAACTTCATCATTGGCTAATTTGGCAGTTGCATATGAAGAAGGATCAGATCAATAGCCAAGTCAACAACACTAGAACATGTGATAGAAGCTGACCCACCTAAAAGAATGTTTTGATTTGGATATCTTTTGTTACCCACATTTTTGTCATTTTGTGATAGGTGTATGTAAATATTCCTTGTAAAGGACACCTGTCATTTTCTCTTAGCACAAAGCTTGTTGCATCTCACACTATATAAGTGAGATCCTAGGGCTAGAGAAAGGGTCCAAATTCTATTTTTCTAAGTGATACTTAGTCTATTTTTGGTCCATTCTTTTGAGCAAATTGGTGGTGTATTTTCTTTATCAGATCTTACGACTACATGAATATAGAATGATTTGTGTTTCTTTTGAAGGTTATTCTGAGTCTACTATAAATTGTATACAATTTTTAAGGAAAATGAATACAAATTATGAATTGTCTTCATATCAGTTCTTTCTGAATTTTGTCTCCTTTTGATTACTTGGTTATCTTGATGTTGTATATATGTTTATCACTGTTGTTAATTAAATGGATTAATTAAAAGTTTTGATGAATGTGATAAGATTGTTGTAGTAGTGAAAAGGATTTTGAATGATGAATTTTGATAAGAATTGCTGATAAAATTTGTTTAAAGCCAACAAATTAGATCTAGAAATTTGTAGTATACTTTGAACCCTAATGGATTAGGCACTAATCAAATTTGATCCAACTGAAAGAGAAATGTGTCACAAATGGTTGTCAAAATGTAGAATTAAATCAATCTTACTTTTATTTCCTAAAGATTTTCAAAGTTGGCCTCTACTTGTTTGCATGGAATGTTTTAGCTTCAGTTAGCTGCTATTGCTGAGAACACCTACAAATCTATAAAAGAATTTTGGCCATATCTTCTATATGGGATGTGTTTATCAAATTCTCAAAAATTGTACATGTATTTGAGGATTTGAGATGAGAATAAGAATGAAACTAAAATAATCCTCATACAGGTTTCCTAGTCTTGAATCATCCTTGGGTATACCCATGCTAGTTTTGTAGAGCTAGAAGAGTAGAAAACCACCTGTGGTTTTGTTGACATTGGGCCCAAATGGTTTTGTACATATAATTGCTAATAAGAATTGGCTAGTCTTTAGATTGTGTGAGTATTGTCATCTTGGTATCAAGCATTTTGTTGCTTAGTAGTTTTAAAACTCCAACAGGTGGTATTTGGGATTGCGCACCATTAAGGTCAAGTGCCTCCACAGCTGCTAGAACTAGCTTGAAATTTGGCACTTTCCACTCCACACACTTAACCAACATCTCTGAACCCCTTTTTTCCTTGCTTTTTTTGGTGCTTCTGAATGTCATTGCTACTTGGTAAGTGAAAGAAATTTTCAAACAAATTCTTTAGCTACAAAGTCACTCAAAATCACTTGGAATCGCTTGAGTGCACCTAGAAATATCTTTGCTTTGAGAATACTAAAGATGTGGTGAAAAATGGAGTCAAATTCTACCCTTTTTGATGAAAATTTTCCATTAATGCTAGGTACCATACTGACGTAGTGTGTGAAAAAATTTTATCCACTTTCTAACTCAATAAAAACTTGTGACTTGGTGAACAAATAAAACTTTACTTCTCCCAACCTAGCTCAGTTGATCCTTTGTATTTGATATACTAATTTGGTTCTTCTTCTTTCTTCCATTTAGAACTACTCAATATTTAGCTTGAAGATATAGTTCTAGTCCCTCCTTGAAGAATCTAATTGGAAATGGTGGAGTCACCCACTTCTTGAGTGACATTTCCATCATTTGAACTTTTCTGCTTGGTAGATTTAGGAATCCATTGTTGTCTCATCTACTTCCTAATATTATTAGCTTTAGCTTTCTTTTCATCTTCAACTCTTCCTATGTTCATGCAATTTTTAGCTATGTGAACAATTTCAGTGCATGTATAACATCTTATTGTTGAATCTCTCTTTCTCAAGTGATGCCTTGTGTAGTCTATGAAAATGTGTCCATATTCTCCACAATAGTGACATCTGCACCAAGTATTATTATCCCAACCAAATATTTCTTTAACAATTTTTTCAGCTAGATTGAATGGTTTGGATCTACATTTAGATGCATTATGGCCTTGTTTCTTGCATTTGTGACATTTACCTTCAAATTTTGGTTTTTCCTTGCACTCATTAGCTTTATGACCATGTTTACTACAATTGTAGCATTTTCCATTGAATTCAGTTTTTCCATTGCTCCAACATTTGTTTGATGTATGACCTAATTTACCACGGTGATTGCAAGTAGGTATTTGATTCCTTTGGGCATCTTGTTTGGAAGATTCACCTTCTTCTTTGTAACCAAGTCCTGCTTTACCTTTTTGTCTATGAAGATTTTTCTCACTTTGTTGATTTAATTGATCCATGTCTACTTGGGATTTCATCATCCTTTCATTGAGTTTCTTTTTAGGCATTAGATTAGTTTTCAATATTTCATTTATCTATCTTTCAGTGATTAGATCATTCCTTAAGTTTTTAGTTTCAGATCTTAGATTCATGATTTCCTCATTAGCATTCAAGAGCTGATTGATAATAATTTCTTGCTGAAGGAATTGATTTTGATTTGCATTACTCCTTGCCTCCAAGTCTTCACTTCCCTTATTCTTGTGTTCCAAGAATTCACACATTCTTATTGAATGAACTTCTTGTTATATTTTCAATTTTCTTACCTCTTCTTGTAGAGAGCTATTCTTTGCTAGGAGTACTTTGATTGCCTCATTTGCTTCATCTAAACTACTTGATAGGAAAAAATATTCAATCTTTTCTTCAACATACTGATGGTCATTCATTTGTCTTGCAAGTTCCTTTCTTCTTTTCAGGGATTGGGAAAGATGCTATTTTTCTTCCTTGAGTTGAGATATGGCCATTTCCAAATCTAGCTTCTCATTCTCAATAGCTTTGTCAAGTCTAAATATCTCCATTGTCCTTGATCTTTTCTCAAGCTGTCAAAATATATCCTGAGAACCACAATGCTCTAATACCATTTTTTGGAAATAATCAAGACTGGTTAGGTTACTAAGAGGGGAGGGGTGAATCAGTAACCTCAAAACTTTTAAATTAATTCAGCACTTAACCATATAAATCATGTTAACCTCATAATGGTTTTTGACACTTGAGTGCCAACACACTTAATCACATTCCACATTGGAGCTGAGTACACCATGCATGCTGAGCCACAACAAATGTCGAGTTAGGAAAGACTTTAGGTGACAACTGAAGATCAGATGCCAAGTGTTAACAAGTGCTGAGCAACATAAGGTGCTGAGTGATACAATTTTGTTTAGGTGTTGAGCTATCCAGGAAACAACATGTGCCGAGTATCAGCAATACTTCAAGAATTGAGTAACTCAAAATATCAACATAAGAGTTTGTAATTGCACAAATTATGATGTAAACCATTTTTACAGCCGACATAAGGTAAATCTCAAAGGATTTAATGATGAGATCGAATCTTTTATCTTTCCTATGCAATCTACATGCAGCTAATAAGAAAAATGATAAAGGCATGCAACCAATAGAAGAAATGCAAATAAGAAGCGAAAAATGGAGATTGAATATGGATCGTAGATCCATACCTAACCCTAAATCCTCAAATGTCTTTATAAGGAAGAAAAAAATTCATTGTAAATGTATGAGTGGACATACAAGGGTACACAAGGAAATCTTTTTTCAGCAGCAAGGTTTATCAGATCACAAAAGGATCAAGATCAGAGAAAGTGGAAAAGGTGCCTACATTCAGCAACCAAGGATTGTAATATATCAGGTTCCTTGTACCTTATACTCTCTAGCAATTGTATTAGAATTTGAAAATCCTATGGTGATAGGTTAGCTTAATAGCTATTTCATAGATCCTTTAATTAGGTGATTAAATCCTTTAACAGGGTGACACTTCATGTAAATTGTTTGAAAAGCCTCTAACCAGGTCACTATTAATATAGTGTAAAGCCTTTAACAGGGCAGGCCTTTAATAGGGCAAACCATTAGAAGTGGTTGAACAATATTGCTGCAGTAATTTTTGTGGGTATCATCCCCACCCCAGTTTTACCTTCTTATTCCTAGAGGGTTTCTGGGTTACCAAATTCTAGTGTTATGAGTTGTTGATGCTTGTGTTTAGTTTCATGTTTATTTGATGTATTTACATGCATGCAATTTACTTTTAGTTAAAAGTTTTATTGGCTAAAGTGTGATACTTATGATTCACCCCCCCTATCATAAGTACTCTTTCCATATTTGAATATTCCAACAATTGGTATCAGAGTATCTAGATTCTCACAAGGAAAAGCCTAATAGCTTGGAGGAAAAGATCTAAAGATTGAAGCTTTCAAACTTGGAAAGATCATTGAAAATCAGGTGATAGATGTGCAACTTGCTCTACATAACTTGGAGGAATTTAGAAACAAGTTGAGAAACTCATTAAAAAAAAGGAAGGATCTAGCCATAGCTGAAACTGATATACACTACAAGGAGATTGATACCACCAACATATTTTCCAACGTAGATACAAAAGAGTTTGATGCAGCAATAGTAGAACTGATGGAGAAAAACAAGTTCAAGCAGAGGAGATAAGATCTCTCAAGATGGAACATGAGTCACGGGCCATAATGATATGTGAAATTACTGAACACAATAAAAGAGCAGTTGAAGATAAAGTGATGATGGAAAATGACAAAAGAAATCTTGCAAACAGAATTGAAGAAAAATATACTGAATTGACAAGGATCTCAAACATGCAGATGGATACACTTGCCCAAATGATGAACCTTCATCATGAACTCAATGTAAAAGATATTGAGATATCTACTTTGAAGATGCAAAATGAACAAATGTAGAATGAATTGAATAGAGAAAAAGAGGTAGCAGAGAATCTCAACAAGTCAAGTGAAGCCATAAAGTATTTTGAACAGTTGCTGAAATCCCCAAAATCTGCCCATGATACATCAGGACTAGGATACAATAGCACTAAAGTTGGGGAATCATCAAAGAATGCTAAACAAAGAAGTGAAAAAGGTAAGAATTCAAAACCCACTTTTCATTATTGTAATAAGAAGGGGCATACAGCTAATGTGTGTAGGAGTAGAAGATTCAATCAATCAAACACACCCAAAAATAAGAGTTTCTGTCACAAGTGCAACATGCAAGGACATATGACACAAAATTGTAGATCCAATGTCACAAGGACTCAAAGATTTGATGGACATTGTTATAATTGCAAAAAGTATGGACATAGGGCATTTGAATGCAGATCAAAACCTATGAGGACATCAAATCAACCAGCAAAAATAGAAGGGAATGAAAGTCATTATCATTGGGATTACAATACCAGATATAGCTGTCATTATTGTCAAGAATATGGACATATACCATAGAACTGCATAAGAACACATTTTAGAGGAAACTACAAAAGATGGTTGAATCAAACTACATGTTTTAGTTGTTTAAAAATTGGTCATATCAGCAGAAACTATCCTACAAGATCAAAGGTTCCCAAGACTGAAGAAAACCAAGGAAGAGAAAAGATTGATGTCGAAAAGACAAGGGGGAAAATGAACAAGACTTGGAAAAAGAAAGATGAGTGCAACACATCAAGTGGAGGGATCACTTCACCCAATGGGTCAAGTGATCACACTTCATCAAACTAAGCATGAGAAGTACACAAGACTGATATACAAAGCTATATCACACATCAGTCCCAAGACAAAGAAGATAAGAAAAGTATAAACCTACATGAAACAAGATGTCAAGACAAAAAATAATTTTTTTTGCCCAGTTGTCTTTGGATATCGAGTTAAACTCCAACAGATGCCAAGCTCCCAACAGCGATCGAGCTAATAACTGATGTTGAGTTGGTTAACTCGAATGGAAGTCGAGTAAAGTGGAAATGTAGTGTAAGCCAAGTTAGGTTAAAACATCTTCAAAAGCCGAGTTGGTAGTTGATCATTTAATGCAATGGAAATAGGGTATATTATCACGATTTCAATCAATTTTACTCATCACGATCAAGAAGCAAAGAAGAAGAAAGAGAGTTGAGCGACTTCATAGCAAGAATCTAGCCTATCAAGCAGATTGCAACCGCATTCAACACATTTTTTCATTGACCTTGAGGTATTTTCATTTGTACTGAGCTATGTAGTTTTGTATCGTTTTGTTGTGAAAACCCTAGTTTGCATAAATGGCATCAAACTCAAAGAAAACTAAGGTAAAAGATTCTTTTGAAGTGCAGTTAGTTTCAAATGAGGTCAAGCAACCTGATTTCTATCCTATACCCAAAGTTTCCTACAAAAATGACCCAGCTGGAGCTCTCTCCCATATTCCCCCAAAAGTTGTAATGGTCCAAGACATGAGAAAATGTTACAACTGTAAGATAGGAGTCCTAGGAGACATGGAAATAAGACAAGCCTATGATAAACTGTCTGTAGATGGAGTCTTAAAAGATGAATTCAAAATCATTGAAAGAAAGGGTTTGCCCCGAGTTTTGAGCTTTCCCACCGTATTCAAAACAGAATGGGTTAGACTTGTGCTGAGCAGAATTCATGGTGGAAATTTGTGGTTAGAAGATACTCCCATAAAATTGACCAAAGAAATCATACATAGAGTAACAGGGTACCCAACCCTAGATCGGTACAAAACCCTAAGAAGTGAAGCAAAGGAGGTTATTGAAAAGAACACTGGTGCCTAGTGGAACAAAAGAGGAATGACAATTCACACTATACAGGATCCTCTAGTTGAGTTTGCTATTAGAGTCATTGCCCATAAATTCTACCAATCTAGTAGACTCAATAGTGTACCATGTATTGTAGTAGATGTAGGCTAAAAATTGGTGAAAAAGGATCATACTTATGATCTTGCAGAACTACAACTACAACAGATCAATGAAAACCTAGCTGCCATAAGAAGAACAAAGGGCGCTCAATGCAAATTTGGAGCAATCCTAGTTTGCATATTCTTTTATGTTCAGAATGAGTTTCCTTCTTTTGTAAAAGTGGCATGGAGGAATGATAGAACCATCATTTCCCAAATCAATGAATACATAGAGAAAATGGGAGAAAATTTTGATACCTTGATGACAAGCTATTTTGAGGATTTCAAGAAATCCATGAAGCAAAGATCAAGAATACTAGTTTCCTTAGTAGAAAAACATACTAGTGATATATGTTTCTTAGTTGACATTGATTTTACCTATATTCAAGCAGTAATACCAATGGTAAGATGGCTAAGGCCATTTGGATATGAAATTAATATTGATGAGGCATTTGTAGCAATAACTACATTATTGGCAGAAGAAACAGATAAAAGTGCTCCACATTTTGGCACTTATGATGTGGTAAGATCAAAGATAAACATGGAATTAAAAATTGCTTCCACATTGAAGAAGAAAGACAAATTATTAAAAAAAATTAAGAAGAAATTTGGTAAAGAAATTGAGGCTAAAGCATAAGAAGAAGATGATGACAATGATGATGAAGATGAGCAAGAACAAGGGCCAATGGAATTAACTCAAGGTCTTAGAGAAGACAAGGAGGAAGGTGCAGAGGAAGAAGAAGCTAAGGAAGCACCAACTAAAGCTGAGCCAAAAAAAAGAAAGGCAACAGAACAACCTTCAGCTAAGCCCAGATCAAAGAAAGCTGCCACACCATCACCTCAAAATCCAACAACACGAACTACAACAAGGGCCTCCACTCAAAAGGCCAAAGAAGAAGTTACAAAGAAGGAAAAAATCAAGGAAACACAGGAAGAGCCGAGGAAAAGAAGAAGATATGTGGCTCAACTTGACATTGATGAAGAAGACCAATCTGAAAAGGTAAGCTATTCTTCAGTTGATACCTTATGTAAAAAGATTCAAAATGGTGACTTAAGTAATTTAAATAAAGTTGATTTTAGTAAATTTACTAAAGAAGGACATAATAAGATAGAAGAAATAGTTTATGGAATGATGGCATAGTTCAAGTACACTCCACTTGAATTAGATGGACAATTGCCAAAAGAACTATCAAAAATTGTAGAAGACAGATGGCCTTTCTATTTGAAAATGGAGAAGGAGATGAGGGAATCAACCCTAGCAAGTGTATTGCCGGAATTGACTAGGGAAAAAGTAAAGAATGCAGTCAAAAGGCATAATAATAGGTTTACACCTAAATATAGGGCATTCTTCATACTCCAAAACAAGATGGAAGAAATTGTTCAAAGAACAATGAAATCATGGAAAATTTTGTACAAAAAGATTGAAGATTTTCTTGAAGAAGAATACAAGGAAGAAGTTGTTGTACCAATAGAGGAGAGGAGGAAAAGGAAAGAAGATGAAGTAAAGAAAAGAGAAGAAGAGAGGAAAGAAGAAGAACAAAAGAAAAGAGAAGAAGAGAAGAAGGAAGAAGAAAAGAGAGATGGAGAGGAGGAACAGACACAAAAATAGGATATAATGGGAACAGCTGAGCAAGAGCAACAACCAGATCAGAGTGTGCAAGACACACAATTGCCAACCCCTAGCCCTCCTCAAGCATCTGTATCACCTGTAGACACTCTAACTATTATTGATGTTCCTGATACTTCTAGTCAGAATATCAATTCATTAACTGCAGAAGATCTTAAAAGAATTCCTGACCAATCTACACAACAAGCAATATTATGTGCAGATCTAGTATTGGTCAGTATAGATGAATTACAAAAACTAGTGGAAAATACAGTCAAAGATAAGGTGAATCCACAAGAACCACCTTCTATCATCTCTACAACTACTAGTAGTCAATTTCAAATTCCAACAAGCATAGTTGATGCTACAAGACAAAAGCCAACTACAGCTGTAGAAAAAGGAATAGAACAAACAAGAAAGACTATTACATCTGATCCTACAACACAAACACAAGGTGCACTTCCCAAGATTGCAATAATTGATCATGGTAGACAAAAAGAGGAGGAAATAGTGAAAACCCCTAAAGAACAGGAGGCAATATAAACATTAATAGATTTTCCTACCTTGGGAACTCCTTCACACCAGCCATTGCAAATATCTATACCAACATCTAGTACTACCAGAGTTGCAAGGGTACTTCACTATGGAGACCCTAAATTAGATGAGGAGATAGTCATACTAGGCTATGACTCAAAAATAATAACCATTGATCAAATCAATGAGGTGCAGGCTGCACTAAATAGGAGGAAAAGATAGGAGATACTCAGGAAGGAGTATAAACAAAAGAAAACACTATATGAGATTAAGGACATCTTTATGGAAGCCTTCAATGTGCAATCACCAGATGAGTCAAAGCATATCACAGAGCAATTAACAGATATTGTTGACCAGGTGACAAATGAAGACCTAGAAACAAATGCAAAACTTATGGAATGGATAGAAAGAAAATTTCAGGGGAAAGTGAATGAGAAAATATCAAGTCAAATTGCACTTTCACAAGTTGAATTAGCAAAGCTTATTGACAAAGTGAAAAAGGTACTTGAGAATATATTCTCATTGTACAAAAAGTTGTGTGATTTTTCATACTTCACACAAGAGACAAGCCAAAAGATACTGAGCTTGGAAAGAAATTTAAACATTTCAAGCATACAACTACCTAAAGATCCAACTCAAAGTGAGAAGCATTTTTCTCAATTACTTCACACTCACAAAGAAATAGTTGTATTAATAGTAGATGAGGCTAATATCAAGGTCAAATTAATACAGCTCCAATCCTCCATTACCCCACATTTAGAGATACTCCATAAAGAGAAAGTATATGCTGAAACTATTCTCAAGAAAGACCCAAATCTTTCTACATCAGATGGACTTATTCATCTTGCTGTTGAGACTGTCATCCAGCATAAGTCACTAGAAATTGCTTTGAACAATTGGGATGCAGCTCTCAGGATGATTATGGAGGTAAATAGCACATTTTTGGCTAAATATGGTCTTAACCCTTAAACATTCTTTGACATAAGTGTCAAAAAGGGGGAGAAAATAGACATAATAGGGGGAGATACAGATATTATGAGATGAATTAATTGGGGAGAAAAGATACAAAGGAGGAGCATGATATACAGATAAGGCACAATCAACTCAGGGGGAGTTACAAAAATTTTGAGGTATATATATTGTAAGATACAAATTTTTATCAAGTTTTCTTTAAACTCTTTATATACCAATCAGATTAGTAAATGTACTTATAAGGTCTATTAAGTGTTTTTTTCACTCATGTCATAGGGGGAGATTTTTAACCTCATAATGGTTTTTGACACTTGAGTGCCAAAACACTTAATCACATTCCACATTGGAGCTGAGTACACCATGCATGCCGAGCCACAACAAATGCCGAGTTAGGAAAGACTTCAGGTGCCGAGTGATCTTCATGTGCCGAGTAGTTTTTAGATGCCGAGTGAAGATCAAATGCCGAGTGTTAACATGTGCTGAGCAACATAAGGTGCCGAGTGTTAACAAGTGTCGAGCAACATAAGGTGTTGAGTGTTAACAAGTGCCAAGCAACATAAGGTGCCGAGTGATATAGTTTTTTTTAGGTGTCGAGCTAACTCGAAAATAGCATGTGCTGAGTATTAGCAATACTTCAGGAGCTAAGTAACTCAGAATATCAGCATAAGAGTTTGTAATTGCAAAAATTATGATGTAAACCATTTTTTACAGTTGACATAAGGTAAATCTCGAAGGATTTAATGATGAGATAGAATCTTTTATCTTTCCTATGCAATCTACATGCAGCCAATAAGAAAAATGATAAAGGTATGCAACCAATAGAATAAATGCAAATAATAAGCAGAAAATGGAGATTGAATATGGATCATATATCCATACCCAACCCTAAATCCTCAAATGCCTTTATAAGGAAGACATAATTTCATTGTAAATGTATGAGTGGACATACAAGGGTACACAAGGAAATCTATTTTTAGAAGCGAGGTTTATTAGATCACAAAAGGATCAAGATCAGAGAAAGCAGAAAAGGTGCCTGCATTTAGCAATCAAGGATTGTAATCTATCAGGTTCATTGTACCTAATACTCTCTAGCAATTGTATTAGAATGAAAATTCTATGGTGATAGGTTAGCTTAATAGCTATTTCGTAGATCCTTTAATTAGGTGATTAAATCCTTTAACAGGGTGACACTTCATGTAAAGTGTTTGAAAAGCCTCTAACCAGGTCACTATTAATACAGTGTAAAGCCTTTAATAGAGCAGACCATCAAAAGTGGTTGAACAATATTGCTGCAATAATTTTTGTTGGTATCATCCTCACCCCAGTTTTACCTTCTTATTCTTGGAGGGTTTCTGGGTTACCAAATTCCAGTGTTATGAGTTGTTGATGCATGTGTTTTGTTTCATGTTTATTTGATGTATTTACATGCATGCAATTTGCTTTCAATTAAAAGTATTATTGGCTAAAGTGTGATACTTATGATTCACCCCCCCTCTCATAAGTACTCTTTCCATATTGGAATATTCCAACAAATCATTCACCATTCATTCTTCTAATCGACTACCTATATGAGAAAATATAAACATACATAACACATGAACACAGTATTTTGGTGACCTAAAAACCTTCCAAATAGAAAGTAAAATTGGGGTGGGGATGATACCCACAAAATTTCACCATTGTAGTATAAAGTTGGCCTATTAGGGCTTACATTGACCACTTCTAATGATCTTCCCTATTAAAAGAAATATGGACTCCTAGGTCCACCTTGTTAGATGTTTTATAAACATACAATGAAGTATGCACTCTGTTAGGAGATTTATACAAAGATGGTTAAGTCTACCCTATCAAAGGATTTGGTAAGCTGATTCACCTATCAAGATGAAATAGTAGATCTAACTTACAACTTTATTGCTGAATAGATTTTGAAGTATAGATCACCTCTTGTGACTGATATATCTTTGTTGCTCCTTAATGACCTTGCTAAATACTTTTTTCTGCTGTTGATTTGCATTTACTCTTCTCAAACATTACATATCCATTACTTAGCATACTTATTATCATCTTGCAAATGGTACAATATATTACATATATACCATTCCAATAATTACAATTGCAAGGTTAGCTAAAATACTAGTAAACAAAACATTACTGAGTTGTCCAAATAGTAGAAAACTTAAGCTCTTCAAGCTGACTCGATGACCTTTCGATATTCAGTATCCACTACATTACTCGACATTTTCATGCACTCGGTAGAAGTAGAAGCTCAATCCATACTAACCACACAACATAGCTTGGAACTCGATAATCATTGGAGACTCAATAGATATAGTGTCACTCGGTGAATACTGAAACTTTCATTTACCTTGTTGTCACTCGGTAAACACTATACATCCATCATTTGGTAGAGACTAATTTCATAATTAATCTTGGTGACCATTATCTATTTGGTAAACACTATAAGCTCGATATACATTGTTGAACTACCCATTCACTCGGTAGCTCCAAAGATATTTAGTGTGAACTGCTTAACTATTCAACTTACAAGGTAACCACTGAATGCTAGGTATAAACTATAGACTGAGTGATGATCTCGATAAGCATTTAGAATTGAATAAGTGTTGTCACTAATGAAAAATACAACATAATTCCAACACCATTTTTGGGACCAAAATTGAAATATGAATTCATCTTGATTTTCAAAATAGTGTTTTAAATTTTGTCCTTCTCTATGTAGTTGACTGGTCCTTTTGTAGGCTAATCTTTTGAATCTTTTGAGGAAATCTTCATCTTTTCATCTCTTCCATCATATTCACCTCTTCTTTCTCTTATCATTCATTTCATCATATCTTTCTTTTTGCTTTGACCCAATTCTAATGTTTCATCATTTCAGTCGAACTAGGGCATATTATCATCACTTGGTGGTCAAACTCAGTTATGTGCTCTCTAATATTTTTTCTGTCATCATGGACCTTACCTTATCTTTATTTTATCAAATATATCTTATTTCTATATTCCTTATACCTCATTTTTATTTTGATCTCGAGGGGGCAGGAATAATATATCACTTACCTTGCAAATTGAATTCACTTTATCTCTTTGCTTTCTACTTCACATGGGAAAGACTCTTGATATATCCATTTTTTATGTATTAGTTCTCATCTTATAATTATGGGTTCTAATTCATCTTGATCTATTTATCTATCTTGGACATATTGGTTCTCATCTTATTGTTATTGGTTTTGATTTGTCTTATATATCTCTTTGTGCTTAATTTGATTAGGTATAGACTCAAATCTCTTATTAGCTTGACATCATCATCCTTTGACATAATTTATTCCAATATCACTCACAAATTAGTCAAAGAGGGTAAATTTAATCGTCCAAAAATGATCTAGTAAACTATAAGCTCCCTTTCTATAATTTTTTGTCTTTAACCTAAACTACAATTTATGCTTAATCAATTTTACATAATTTATCTATCAATTATCCTTGATCAAATCATTTCAAATTTTTTTTAATCTATTTTACCTTATGTTTGGCCACCTTATCCTAATTCATTATTTAACTAGGAGAACATGTCCCCTTTTAATTAAATAAAACCCCTTCATCCTATGTGTGCACAAGAAAAAGGAATTTCCTAATTTAAAAAGAAAAGAAAAAGGCATTTTTGTCTACATGTTGAATGTACAGTTTCCAAGGTAATGGAATATTTTTTTGCCTCTTATTTTCCTTCAAACATATTTTTCTTCTTAACCACATCCATTTATTTTTCCTCTTGAGAATCTTGTGCACCAAAGTCAACATGAGAATTATTCTCCACCATAGAGTTTTCTTCTTAATCTTCTATCATCCATTATTCTTTAAAAGAAGTCTCTCTCCTCACTCTCTTAATCTTTGGACTTCATGCTACTTTTATGCTCCAAATTTAATTCTATATATATTGTATCACTCATTGCACTCTTTCACTCTTACATCTTGTAGAAGAATTCTTATACTAATACTAGCTTACTTGCATTCTAGTTTACTTGTATACTAGCTTAGTTTCCTTTATTGAATTTAGATTATCTCATTTAGCTTAAATAGGAGGCTTTTTAATGTTTTTCTTTGTATCTTAGGTTTCTTTCTTATTATTTCATTGCATCTTATACTAGCTTGCATTCTCATTCTAGCTTCATTTGTACTTGCATGCTCTCATTTGATTCTTAGATACTAGCATTATTGCTCCTATCTTTGAATCTTTTGTTCTGTGCTAAACCTTGCAAGAATCTCTTATTGAGGTTCATTTCAAATCCCTCTTCATGATCTATTTAGTTTTTTTCCCTAGCACATCATAGATAGGAAACTCTAAGTCTTGGTTCAAGGTTCCTAATCCATTGGATCCCTTGGATAGAATGTCTTAGAGAATAGTGTCACATTTTTGGCATATAAATAGGTTTAGGTTTGTTAATAGGGAAATTTTATAATATTGCATGATCTTGTGGTTATCATCCCCATAAGTGTTTACTTATATGTTGTTCATTATGTTTACCACTTCTATATAATTTATTGGTAATTTGGTTGAGAAGTTCAAAGTTTATAAGGTTTTTTGTCTTCTTCTTCATACTTTAAATATTTTATTTTTATTATAATGGTAGTAGAATTTCTATTTAATATGGCTTCAATATGGGAGTTATCTAGTTACGCATTATTTTGGTAGTATATGCACAATAAGTAAGTCCTTTTCAATAAAAGTGATGCAACATTTTGGATAGTGAATGCAAATAGATGGTTATTACAAAATGTTTTGGGTAGTGAATGTAAAAGTCTTACCTTGAAAAAATTGATACAACATTTTGGAAAATTAATGATAATGGATTACCTTTTGGAAGATAAAAAATGAGTTACAATAAGTAAATATAAAATTAATTTTCTCTAATGATATTTTTTTCAAAATGCTAAATAGTGAATGTAAATGGGTTTTATTGAATAAAATATAGTGTACCACTTCTTGATTGATATGATCATATACATTTTCTAACATTAAACAAAATTGAATCCAAAGGTTGGAAACAATGATATGTTGGAAGCCTACTAGGAAAGAAAGATATTGAGAGGGGGTGAATCGGGATCAATTAAGCTTGTGTCCTTTAAAAAACTATCAAATTGATATCTATCACCACTAAGCCTTATCTTAATAATATTATAAATCAAATCAACATATTTTGCAATGACCTATCAGATCTAATCTACTAATCACAACCATAAACATGAAAGTCAATGATCAACACATAACATAAATATTTGGTTACTCAAAAACCCTCTAATGTGAAGATAAGACTAGGGTGGGGATATTACCCACAAATATTCACCATTGCAGAAATTAAATTTTCCTGTTAGGGATACAAGTTTGATCACTTCTAATGATCTACCCTATGAGGGTCTACCCTATTAAGACCTACAATAATTATTAATTCTACATTGATTAAAGGATTTAAAACTTACAAAAAAGTAAGAACTATTTTAAGAGATTTACATAGGCCTATTAAGACCACCCTATTAAGAGATATACCCTGAAACACTTGATAGAATGTATCAACACCTAATCTTCAATTAGCACTATAATTCTTGATTATAGATCTCCTCTTTCCAAACTCTAACCATTTCTTTGATCTAATAAAACTCTATTATGCACTTCATTTCTCTATTTGATCCTCTTTTAGAACTATGCTTCAACCATCCAAACACACACCTGCACCATCATTCACACATGCATGCAAAAATAGGGTTTTGATCCTCCTTTTATAACCAGCTAGATAAGGTTATAGATCAAGATCATAAATCCATATTTCTCCCTTTTCCACTTAAACCTTTCATTTTTTTGATTGGTTAAACACCTTGCATAGTGATTAATGATTCATGCCAAAATGTGTAATCATCTCCTTAAATTACTCCTTGATCATTAAAATGTGCATTAAGACCTTCAAAAATGATTTACCACAACATTTGTACAATTGCAAACAAATATGTTAATATTGGCTTGCTCAGCACATGAACATTGATGTTCAATCATGACAAGTCTTCATGCTATCCCTCAACTTCTAAATGCTTGACATTCACTATATAAATTCGCATGAAATGACTCTATGTTTCTTGGCAAATATTTTCTTCTATCATATTCAACATGCATAGGATTTTATTTTATTCAATGTATATAGGGGCACTCGACAACCATAGACTTGCTTGGGAATAATAATTGTCCAACTCAAACTAAAATATAAGCAATTCTAAATATATATATCTTCCTTCAATGGATGGCTTAGCCATAGTAATGATTGACCAAATCTTCCAAATAGATAACAAATTGTATAGATCAACAATCTCCCCTTTTGACATTAGTCGCAAAAACACTTTGTCACAATTCAACATTACAAATCAAAATAGTACTCCCCCTTAGACTATGACTCGATCTTTAAAAAACTTCAATATATACAACATATACACGACCTGCATACTATGACTTCAAAATGAGTATATCCATTAAAAATTTTCAAAATTGTATCTTTGATGTCCACCTATACACATTTCCACATATTTCCTCCTTGATAGATATTCCCCCATGGATATACACATTTCCCCTTGTTTTTTTCCACTCATGGCTGCTAGGGTGAAGGTTTCAAACTATACTTGTCCAATAATTATTTGTGAATTTATATAACCATTGCAAGTTCATTATCCCAACTTGATCTAATATATTCCAAAACTAAAACTTTAATCTCTAGTTGAGCAACTAAGTCAACTAGACTTTCTAGAGTAGAGAGATGTGAATCTTTGTTTTCTATCTCTTTGAAAAGTGCTAATTCTCTCTGCATTACCTCCAAAAGAGGTATTCACATTGATTAAATAAAAATCAATTTAGGTCTCATTCTACTATCCATGGCTTGCAATTCATCAAATCTCGCTTGTGCAAAAATTAATCCATTAAAACTAATAGAATGTGAACTTGTTTCCTTGTGCAAACAATATCATGTGGAATTCAGATCTAGTTGTAATTTCTCAATATGATCTTTAATATTGTGTGAACCTTAGTGCATCCCAAAATTCCTTATACAAAATTTTAACGTTCTTCACTACTACATTTTTTTTAAGATTATAAAGTTCAATTTTCCTTATAGAAATTTCTATTGACACTTTCTCCAAAACTTTCTTCTCAAATTTCATTTTAGACCAATGTAACAACTTCTCATTTGCAACAATATCATATTTATTAATATTTTCCACAATACACACTAATTGGTCTATGATTGAAAATTTCTCATCGACATACTTAATATCACATGCATCAACAAAAATATCTTTGATTTCCTATAGTACCTTTTTATGATGATTTTTGCTTATCAATTCTTCATTTTGGTCTTCCTAGCCAAAAGATCTTGAAATATTTTTATTTTCCCATAAGTGATATTATCAATATCATATTTTGGGAGAACTATAACTTTATCCACTATTATAGGCTTCCCAAGTCACCTTTCCTTCTTCTTCAGGATTTTCTTCTTGGGTGTGTTACTACTCGACAATGCTAGCTGAAGTGAGTCTGATGAAATATCAACACTCAGTCTCTATGGTTATTTTGTTCCGCTAGCCTCATTGATCATTGAAGCTAACTACTTTTTTATTATAGTCATTTTTTTTTTAGGTGTCCCACTTCTCTTAGCTTCATATTGTGTAGAAGGTGTTGGAATTGTTGGATTGTCTTGTTGGAAAGAATACTTCTAAGAGGGGGGGGGGGGGGAGAATCAGAAGAACTAGCATTTTAACTGTTTCAAATCCTTAATAACATATTTTTGGAATAAACATGCATGCATATAAATATTAAGCAATCATAAGAAAGAAATATGCATCACCACATAACACTTAAGGTTTGGTATCCTAGAAACCCTCCAGAAATAAGAAGGTAAAACTAGGGTGGGGATGATACCCACAAAATCACTGCAGTAATAATGTTTAACCACTTCTGATGGTCTGTCTTGTTAAAGGCCTGCCCTGTCAAAGGCTTTACACTATATCAATAGTGACCTGGTTAAAGGATTTACAAACACTTTACATGAAGTGTCACCCTGTTAAAGGATTTAGTCACGTAGTTAAAGGATCTATAAAATAGTAGCTAAGCTAACCTATCATCATAGGATTTTCTCTCTAATACAATGGTTAAAGAGTATTAGGTATGATAAACCTGATGGCTTACAATCCTTTGATTGCTGAATATAGGCACTTGATCTGCTCTCTCTGATCTTGATCCTCTATGATCTAATTCTCTTCTCTCTGATATTAGACTTCCTTATACACTTTTTTCATGCTCTCTCTCTTCTCAATCTAATTTCATCTTTCATATAAAGATACTCGAAGACTTAGGGTTAGGTATGGATCTACGATCCATATTTAATCTCTAATTTTTTCTTATTCCTTGCACATCTCTTATTGGTTGCATGCCTTCTCCATTTTTCTTATTGGCTGCATGTAGATTGCATAGAAAATATAAATAATTTGATCTTATCACTTAAATCATCCGAGATTTGTCTTATGTCAGCTATGAAAATGGTTTACATCTGAGTTTGTGAAGTTTCAAACTCTTATGTTGATTCTGAGTTACTCGGCACTTGCTACTTCCTAATGCTCGACATCTACTATAACTCAATTTATGTATATGCTCCTATCTTGCTTGGCATCCTTTAAGACTCAGCACTTGAATAATGCTCAGTACTTAGATCATTCTTGGCACCTATACTTACTAGGCACCTGATCTTCACTTGGCACTTGAAGACTGTTCGACACCTAAAGATCATGCTCGACACTTGTTGAATTTCCTTACTTGGCACATGATGTGGCTTGGCATACACAGTGTACTCGGTTTCAATGTGAAAGGTGGTTAAGTGTGTTGACACTCAAGTGTCAAAACCATTTTTAGACTAACAATCTCCCCCTTTGACATGAGTGTCAAAAACACTTAACTAAGCAATATTTATCTAATTTTATGAGTACGCTTTCTGATCTGCTTGATATGTATATAGAGGTTTATCAAAAATGTGTAACTTAATAAAAAATGTGACTCCCTCTGAGTTGATCATGTCAATGTTTTGTGCCATTATGCTTAATGTTCTCTTTAATATATCTTCAACATATTATCTCCCCCTTGGAGTATTATCTCCCCCTTTTTGATACTTATGTCAAAGGGTCTTAAATAGTAATGCCATGTTTGGTCAAAAATGTTTTGTTTACCTCAAGGATTATTTGGAGAGTTGCATCCCAATTATTTAAGGCAATTTCCAATGACTTTTTTTGGATGGCAAGCTTTGTTGTGAGATCAACCAGTCCTTCATGTGTAGAAATATTAGGATCCTTCTTCAAGACTATTTCTGCATACATTTTCTCCTTGTGCAATACTTCTAAGTGAGGAGTACTGGAGGCTTGAATTTGCATCAACTTTTCTTTGATAGTGGCCTCTTCTACTGATAATGCAGCTAATTCCCTCTAAGTGTGTAATGTATGAGCAAATTGCTTTTTACTCTGTGTAGGATCTGAGGGTAGTTGCATGTTGGAGAGTTTTAATTTACTCTCAAGCTTCAAAATTTTCTGATTTATTTCATGTGTGAACCTAAAAAATTCACACAATTTTTTGTAAAGGGAAAATATGTTCCCTAATACACTTTTTACATTTTCCAATTTCTTGGCTAGGTCAACCTATCCCAAAATTATGTTATTAGCTATTTTTTGGTTGACTTTTCCTAAAACTTCTTTTCTAAAAATTCCAATAGTTTTGCATTAGTATCATGGTCTTCATTATTTACTTGGTCAACTGTATCAGATAATTGCTCAAGTATTTGCCTGTTTGCATCTGGAGGTTGAAGACTAAAAGCATCCATGAATACATCTTTTATTTCATTTAGTGCCTTCTTGTATATGTAGTCTTTTCTCATTGCCTCTTGTCTCCTCCTCTTATCCAATGCACTTTGTATTTCATTCATCTTCTCCTCATTGAGAGTGCTCGAATCATAATAGGGTATTTTGATTTCTTCATCAAGCTCAGGAATACCATAATGTATGGTCTTGGCTACCCTTGTAGATCTTGAACTTGGTGTATTAGCATATAAAATTATCTTTTTAGTACTCTTCTCATGACTAGGTTTTGTGGGAGTTGTTGTTTTTGGTAATTCAACCAAAGTTTGTATTGTAAACTCCTCTTTATTTTGGGTTTCTTCCTTCTCCTCTTCTTCTTGTTATGTTACTGCTGCTGGAGGTGTATTCACTATCTAAGCTGTTGTCCCTGTGATTATCTTTGTTGTTGGTATCAGCTCCTAATGAGTTTGAGTGACTAATCTTGGTGGTGACGGAGGTGGTAGAAATGTAAGCCTAGTAGTTTGAATGATTTGAGGTGGTTGTTGCGATGGCACCTTCACTTCTTTGAGTTTTTCTACTGACTTTTGAAGATTATTCACACTAACCAATATGGGATTTGTACACAACTATGCTTGTAGATTTGTTTGGTCAAGGATCTTAGTAAGATCTGTTGCAGTTAATGGATTGATGTTTTGACATGTAGTATCAACAACATCCTTAATCTTTATGATTTTTGTAGGTGTGGTAGGTGAGTGAGGAGAGCTAGGAGGTGAAAGATGTGTGCTTTGCACATTTTTGTGTTCATCAGTTCCTTTGTCTTCATCTTTTCTTTCCTCCTCTCTTTCTTTCTTATTTTCCTCTTCTTCAACCTTTTTCTCTTCTTATGTTTTCTCTTCTCTCCTCTTCCTCCTTTCTTTAGGTTTGGCAATAGCTTCTTCTTTGTATATCTCTTCAAGAACATCTTCAAATGTTTTGTACAAGTTTTTCCATACTCTTGTTGTTATCTGCACAACTTCTTCAATTTTGTTTTGTAGGATGGAGAATGCCCTATATATGGGTGTAAACCTTCTGTTATGCCTTTTGACTGCATGAGTTACCTATTCTTTTGTCAAATCAGGTAGTAAGTTCGCTAGGGTTGATTCCCTCATTTCTTTCTCCCTCATTAGATAGAAATGCCATTTGTCTTCTATAATTTTAGACAATTCCTTTGGCAATTTTCCATCTAGTTCAAGAGGTGTATACTTGAACTGTGCCATAAATGCATAGACTAATTCTTCTATGCTATTTTGTTCCTCTTTACTAAACTTATTGTAATCAATCTTTTTCATTTCATTTATGTCTCCATTCCTAATCTTCTTACATAATATATCAATTGAGGATTTAGGAGGACTTACTTCTTCAATCTGATCTTCTTCATCAGTATCAGGTTGGGCCACATATCTTTTCCTTTTCTTTGGCTCTTCCTTTGCCTTTGTGTTTTTCTTCTTTGTGGCTTCCTCTTTAGCCTTTTGGGTAGAGGCCCTTGTTGTAGCTCTGGTTGTTGGCTTCTTTGGCATTTGCACAGTAGCTTTCTTTGGTGGGGGCTGAGAAGCAAGAGAGGTCTTTGTTTTCCTTTTAATGACTCTGCCTCTGATGGGTGCTACCTTGGTTTTTTTTTCCTTGGCACTCTCATCTTTTTCTTCTCCTTGTCTTTGAGGCAGTTCAAGTGGCTCTTGTTCTAGCTCACCTTCTTCTTCTCCTTCACTAATATCTTCTTCTTCACCTGTTGCACTTGATTCTTCAACACCAAATTTCTTCTTTATCTATTTTACCAACTTGTCCTTTTTCTTTACTATTGAGACTATCTTGAGTTCTATAACAACTCTTGATTTTACAGTGTCATATGTCCCAAATGCCTTGCCAGATTTGTCGGTTTCCTCTACAAGTAAAGTTGTGATGGCTACAGAAGCTTGGTCAACATCAAGCTCATATCCTAATGGTCTAAGCCATCTTGTCCTTGGAAGGACCACTTGGATGTAGGTGTAATCAATATCAACAAGAAAACATATGTCATTGATATGCTTTTCTACCAATGAGACTGGTATCCTCATTCTATTCTTCATTGTATTTTTGAAATCTTCAAAATAGATAGACATTTGATCATCAAAGCTATCTCCCATTTGTACAATGAAATCATTAATTTGATCAATAATGGTTTTATTTTGACTCCAGTTGACTTTGCTAAATGAAGGAAATTCCTTCATTACATAGAAGAACATACAAACCAACACTGAACCAAATTTGCACTGTGCTCCCTTGGATTTTCTAATAGCTCCAAGATTTTCATTAATCTATTGCAACAAGAGCTCTGCAAGATGATAAGTGTGATCTTTCTTTACAAGTTTATGTGCCATGTCTACTGCTATGCAGGGTACACTATTTAACCTACTGAATTGGTAAAACTTATGTGATATGATCCTAACAGCAAAATCTAAAAGGGGATCAGTTATGGTTTCTATAGTCATGCCTCTATTGTTCCACTTTGCTCCTGTGTTCTTCTCAATTGTTTCCTTCTTTTTGCTTCTCAAGGTTTTTGGCCGATCTAGGGTTGGAAAGCTAGTAACCCTATGAACCATCTTCTTGGTAATCTTGACTTGCCCTTGTTCTAACCAGAATGATGCATCATGGATTCTGCTGAGTATAATGTGTATGCACTCATTTTTTAATACTATTGGAAAGACTAGGGCTTTGATTAAACCCTTCTTTTCTATGACAGAAAACTCATCTTTCAAAATACCATTATCACAGAGTTTGTCATAGGCATTAAAGATTTCCAAATCTCCTATGGCCCCTATTTTACAATTATAGCATTTTCGCACATCCTGAACCATAACAACTTTTTCAGGGATGGCGGATAGGGCACCAATGGGATCATTTTTGTATGCAACCTCTGGTATTGGTCTAAACTTAGGTTGCTTTACTTCATTGCTAACAAGTTGAATTTCATGACTCATTTTCTCTTGGGTCATTTTTGAGCTTGTCGCCATTTGTATCCGAACTAGGGTTTCAACAATTTAAAGAAAAACTTTTCAAAATGTAAAACTCGACACTTGAAGGAAATACCTGGATAGATACTTTGATCACTTGGGTAGATGTTGAATTGCTGCTAATCACTAGTTGAAAGCTTGAAAATTGCTTAGATGTGCTCAAAATAATTGCTCTTCATTTGAATGTCTCAAGAATGAATCAAATTTTACTTTTAAATGACAGAAGAAACTTTTTCATTTAATGCATTTTGGTACCTACAACTGTCACTTGGCTTTCAAATGTTTGTCAACTCGACATCTACTAACCTTGCTGATTAACTCGGCATCCAAAGCAGTTTTACTCGGCATTCAAGGATGACTTGACATCATTGTTTGAATTTTAGTCTTAGCATCTTATCTTATGCTTAATTCTTCTTTTCAGTGCTTCTTTGTCTTGGGATTGATGTATGATATATCTTTGTATATCAGTCCCATATATCTTCCTTATGCTTAGTTTGATGAAGTGTGATCACTTGACCTGTTAGGTGAAGTGATCCCTTTGCTTGATGTACTGCACCCATCTTTCTTCTTCCAAGTCTTATTCATTTGTCCTCTTATGACATCAATCTTTTATTTTCCATTGTTGGCTTCAGTATTTGGTGCTTTGGACCTTGTAGGATAGTTCTTGCTAGTATGACCAGTTTTCAAGCAACTAAAACATGTAGTTTGGCTCAACCATCTTTTATAGTTTCCCTAAATGTGTTCTTATGCAATTCTAGGGTGTATGTCCATATTCTTGACAATAGTGACAACTGTACCTGGTATTATAATCCCAATGGTAGTGGCTTTCATTCCCTTTTGCTAGTTGATTTGATGTCCACATGGGCTTTGATCTACATTCAAATGCCCTATGTCTATATTTCTTGCAATTATGACAATGTCCATCAAATCTTTGAGTTCTTGGGGTTTTGGATTTACAGTCTTGTGTCATATGCCCTTGCATTTTGCACTTGTGACAGTAACTTTTTCTTTTATTTGGCTGATTGATTCTTCTACTCCTGTAAATATTAGCAGTATGTCCCTTTTTATCACAGTAATGACAAGTGAATTTAGAATCTTTACCTTTTTCACTTCTTTTCTCAACACTCTTTGATGATTCACCAACCTCGGTGCTATTGTATCCAAGTCCTGACATATCATGAGTTGATCTTGGGAATTTCAGCAACTCTTCAAAGTACTTTGTGGATTCGCTTGACTTGTTGAGATTTTCTGCTATCTCCTTTTCTCTATTCAGTTCATTCTATAATTATTCATTTTGTATCTTCAGAGTAGAGATCTCAATATCTTTCATATTAAGTTCATGATGAAGGATCATCATTTGAGCAAGTGTATCCATCAGCATGTTTGAAATCCTTGTTAATTCAGTATTCTTTTCTTCTAGTCTATTTGCAAGATTTATTTTATGACTCTATCCTCAACTACTCTTTTCTTTTGTTTAGTAATTTCACATAACATTATGGCCTATGATTCATGTTCCATCTTGAGATATCTTATCTCATTTTCTTGAGCTTCATTTTTCTTCATCAATTTTGTTATTATCGCATCGAATTCTTTAGTGTCTCCATTGGAAAACACTTGTGTGGTGTCAATATCCTTGTAGTGTATGTCATTTTCAGCTATGGCTATCTCCTTTCTTGTTTTTAAATATTTTCTTAATACCACTCTAGCTTCCTTTACCTTTTGTAGAGCAAGATGCACATCTATCACCTGGTTTTCAATGATCTTTCCAAGTTTCAAAACTTTCATCCTTAGATCTTTTCCTCCAAGTTGTTAGGCTTCTCTTTGAGAGAAACTAGGCTTTGATACCTTGGATTGTCTTGTTGGAAATAATGCTTCTGAGAGGGGGGGGGGGGGGGGGGGGGTGTGAATCAGAGGAACTAGCCTTTTAACTATTTCAAATCCTTAATAACATATTTTTGGAATAATAATGCATGCATATAAATATAAAGAAATCATAAGAAACCAATATGCATCACAACATAACACTTAAGGTTTGGTATCCCAAAAACCCTCCAGAAATAACAAGGTAAAACTGGGGTGGGGATGATACCTACAAAATCACTGCAGTAATAATGTTTAACCACTTCTGTTTGTCTACCCTGTTAAAGGCCTACCCTATCAAAGGCTTTACACTGTATCATTAGTGACCTAGTTAAAGGATTTATAAACACTTTACATGAAGTGTCATCCTGTCAGAGGATTTAGTAACCTAGTTAAAGGATCTATAAAATAGCTACTAAGCTAACCTATCATCATAGGATTTTCTCTCTAATACAATGGTTAAAGAGTATTAGGTATGATAAACCTGATGGCTTACAATCCTTCGATTGTTGAATACAGGCACTTGATCTGCTCTCTCTAATCTTGATCCTCTATGATTTGATTCTCTTCTCTCTAATATTAGACTTCCTTATACACTTTTTTCATGCTCTCTCTCTTCTAAATCTGATTTCATCTTCCTTATAAAGACACTCGAAGAC
Organism: Cupressus sempervirens; assembly: GCA_028749045.1. Lineage (NCBI taxonomy): Eukaryota > Viridiplantae > Streptophyta > Pinopsida > Cupressales > Cupressaceae > Cupressus > Cupressus sempervirens. Next base: position 689,965,698 of record CM053791.1, on the reverse strand, counting down.
TTAGGGTTAGGTATGGATCTATGATCCATATTTAATCTCTGATTTTTGCTTATTCCTTGCACATCTCTTATTGGTTGCATGCCTTCTCCATTTTTCTTACTGGCTACATGTAGATTGCATAGAAAATATAAATGATTTGATCTTATCACTTAAATCTTCCAAGATTTGTCTTATGTTGGCTATGAAAATGGTTTACATCTGAGTTTGTGAAGTTTCAAACTCATATGCTAATTCTAAGTTACTCGGCACTTACTGCTTCTTGATGCTCACCATCTACTGTAACTCAGCTTCTGTATATGCTCCTATCTTGCTTGGCATCCTTTAAGACTCGGAACTTGAATAATGCTCAGAACTTAGATCATACTCAGCACCTCTACTTAATCAGCACCTAATCTTCACTCGACACCTGAAGACTGTTCGGCACCTAAAGATCATGCTTGGCACTTGTTGAATTTCTTGACTTGGCACATGTTGTGGCTCAGCATACATAGTGTACTCGGCTTCAATGTGAAAGTCAAAACCATTTTTAGGCTAATAGGAATTTGTTAATATAACTAAGATAGGGGCTGAATCAACTATCCAATGGTCTCAATGTACAAACAAAACTTCTTAATGATTAGTAGACCTATATCCATAAAACCTTATCATGCATGCATCCATTAGATCAGACAATACTTAAACTTTGTAGGTTACTATCCTAGGTCCAAACAACTTTCTAAAAATGTAAACATGAAACATAACAGATTCAATAACACATTTGACACAATGATTTTACATGGAAACCCAATTTGGGAAATGTTTATCTCAGATTGGTTTTGACGAGTGTCTATACACTTAAGTCATTTACTTTGTTCATGTCGAACAAGTAGTATATACTAAGCACAACACGTATAACCTAAAGCATGATGAGTCAATAGTGAGTGCCGAGTCACTCAAGTGTCAAGCAAATAGTAAATGTCAAGTGATTTAGGAGCTGAGCAAGCAATGCATGATGAGTCATTCAGATGTTGAGTTATATTATTGAGATCAATATATGTTAAGAATTAGGGACTTCAGATGCCGAGTAACATAGATTTTCATAGTTGTTTGTATTGGCACAAATTACTATGTAAACCATTTTTTAGCTGACTAACAGATTGAATTATGATATTTTGGTAATAAGGATTAATTTTAAGTTGGAATATCTATGCATTACATGCATCCAATTAGGTAAAAGGAAGATTTAAGTGGTAACATGGGTGAATCATAATCATTGATTCACATCTAACCCTAAGTCACCTACGTCTTCTTAAGGAGGAAAAACCATAAAATTTCTATTAGTGGAAAGGGAATGTATGAATGATCAAGGAGAGTTTTACATGCACAAATTAGGACATTCATGGTGGCCAAGGTATTATGATCTAATACCTAAAGGAGAATAGAGGAAGGAAATAGTGAACAGAAGAGAGACATCTAATCAAGAAGGATCAAGTATACATCAGTTTAGAGGTGATCTATCATCAAGAAAAAAGTCTTAACCATGAGATCAATGTTGAGACATCCTAACAGGTGAATTAATTAAATCTCTTAATAGAGTAGTCCTAACAGGCTATATTGAAATCCTCTAACAAGGTGCTCACTTAATTGTGAGTTGAAGTCCTTTAACAAGGCACACTTTTAATAGGGTGTTGAAATACTTTAAGATGATAGACCTAATAGTCCTTGTAAGAATTTAATAGGGTAGATCATGTTTCATGATCAAACATTGTAACCTTCATTAGATACACTTTATTACTATAGTAGTGAAGATTTGTGGGTGTCATCCCCACTCCATTTTTACCTTCTCAATTGAGGGTTTTTGGGTAATCATATCTTGTGTTATATATGTGAATGCTTACTTGTTTACATGTTTTACATGGTATTTTTGTTTACTTATCAAATATGTGAGATGGTTGTGTGGTGAATATTTTATGGGTCAAATTTTGAAGCACTGATTCAACAACCCCCCCCCCCCCCCGAAGTTTACCTTTCCTATTATAATTCCAACAATTGGTATTCGATCCTAGTTATCTAAAAGAGAAGCTTTGTAGCTTTGAGGAAAGAACTTATAAATGGAAATCTACAAGTTGGGAAAGATCATTGAGAATCAGGGAATTAAAATACAACTCATTGAAGAAAATGATACACAATACAAAGAGATGGACACTACTAAGCTATTTTCAAATGGAGACTCCAATGAATTTGATGTAGCAATTGTAGATCTAATGGAAAAGAACAAAGCCCAAGCTAAAGAAACCAAAAATCTCAAGTTAGAGCAAGAATCACAAGCCATATTCCTATACAAGGTGACCAAATAAAAAAAGAAAGTAGTGGAAGACAAAGCCATGATTGAAGATGACAAAAGAGTTTTGACCAATGGATTGGAAGAAAGATCATCATAGGTAACCATGATTGTTAACATGCACTTAGAAACTTTGGATCAACTAATGAGACTGAATACCAAGGATATTGAGATAACAACACTAAAATTTTAGAATGAACAATTGAGAAATGACCTTAAAAGAGAAAGGGAGTTTTTTGAAAGTTTCAATAGACCTACTAAAGCCATCAAATACTTTTAACAATTGATGAGATACTCTAGATCTAACAATGACACATCCGGTTTAGGATACACAAGTACTAAAGAAGGAGAATCATCCAAAAGTTTTGAAGAAAGAAGTAATAGAGATAAGAATTCCAAACCTACTTGTCATAATTTTGGTAAGAAAGGACATTCTACCAATGTATGCAAGAGAAAGATTGTAAATCAAGATGATAAATCGAAGAGCATGGTTCACTACCATAAGTGCAAAAAACAAGGCCATCAGGAACATGAATGCAAAACCAAGACCATGCACACTCAAAGATTTGAAGGATATTTTTACAACTATCAAAAGTATGGACATTGAGATTTTAACTGCAAATCCAACCCAATATGGTCATCAAACAAACAAGAAAAAGTAAAGAACAATGACAACTTCTATAATTGGGACTATAATACAAGGTATAGTTGTCATTATTGTCAATAATATGAGCATATTTATGAGAACTGTATTAGAACACACTTTGGGAGTGACTACAAAAGGTGGTTGAGGCAAACATGTTTTAGCTATTTGAAGACTAGTCACATTAGTTGATATTTTCCAACAAGGTCAAAGGCACCAAGTTGTGAGTTCAATAAAGAAAAAGACAAGGAAAATATTGAAAATGTCAGAAATGAAATGAACAAGACATGGAAGAGAAAGGAGGACTGTAGCACATCAAATGGAGAAGGGATCACACCTCATCAAACTAAGAAAAGAAGAGGTATGTGGGACTAATATCTAAAAGTTATACAATACATTAGTTCCAAAGGATTTAGTTCTAAAAGGATTACATAAGCATGAATAAAGATGAAAATTGTTATTAGGAATCAAAGAAAAGTCTTTAAGTTTTGTCATTTTTTCATATTACTATCGAGCATGAAAAGTTTACTATGGTTGCTGAGTGAAATGCTAGCAGATGTTGAGCTAATAGACTAGCTAGTTGTTTCCAAGCTTGTAATGGTTGCCTAATGAATATTAAAACAAGTGGATGCTGAGTGAAACAAAAATTAGTTGATGTTGATCTTATAGCTGTGTAAACACTTAGCATTAATTACAACATTTTAAAGGGGTATTTGATTGATTTTTGCTCATTTAACATCATTTGAAATCAACAAAAAGCAAGAAGAGCTAGAGTTGATCTGGAAATTTCATCTAAAGTGTTTGTAGGAGATTTAAATAGCTATTTGACATCATCTCATCAAATTTTATGAGGTATTTATCATGTGTTGAGCTATGCTATTTCAAATTTTATTAACCCTAGATTTGTAAAATGGCACCTAGTTCAAAAGGTGTAGAGGGAAAGGAGGTTTTAAATGTTCATTTCATTACCAATGATGTAAAACAACTAGTTTTCAAGGCTATTCCAGCCATAGCATACACAAACAAGATCCCTCTAGTGCACTATCTATGATACCACTAAAAGTTCTAATGATTCAAGATGTCAGAAAGTGTTATAATTGTAAAATTGGTATTATTGGCGATATGGAAATCAAAGAAGCATATGGAAAACTATGTGAAAATGGTGTGTTAAGGGAAGAATTCAATACTTTAGAAAAGAAAGGGTTAACTTGTGCCCTATGCTTCCCTAATGTTTTCAAAATTGAATGGATCAGGATTGTTTTGAGTAGAATTCTTGATAGTTCAGTGTGGTTATATAATGGGCCAATCAAAATCATGAAAAGAATAATCCATAGGGTAACAAGTTATTCAATCCTAGATCATCCAAAGACTATGAGAAGTGAGTCAAAAGAAGTCATTGAAAAGAACACGAGAGTTGTGTGGAACAAGAAAGGACCGACCATAAACACCATCACAGATCCTCTAATAGATTTTGAAATAAGGGTAACTGCACATAAATTTTATCAATCAAGAAAATTGAATAGTGTACCCTACATTGCAGTAGATATCAGTTAAAAGATTGTGAACAAGGATCATACATATGATCTTGTCGAGCTATAGCTACAATAATTGATTGAAAACCTAGGAGCAATAAGGGAAAAAAAGGGTGCTTAGTGTGAATTCAAAGCTATTTTGGTATGTATCTTCTTTTATGTTCAGAACACATTTCCTACATTTGGTACTATTGCATGGAAGACACATAGGTTTTTTGCAATTCAAATAGGAGAGTTCATTGAATAGTTGGGTAAAAATTTTGAGTCAATAATGACTAATTATTTTTAGGATTTCAAATAATCCATGAAGAAGAGATTAAGGATTCTAGTATCATTAGTGGAAAGATATTATGATGATGTTTGCTTCCTAGTTGATGTTGATCACACATTTTTTTAGGGAGCAATTCCTAGAGTAAGATAGCTAAGGCCATTAGGTTATGAAATTAACGTTGATGAGGCCTCTACAATAATCACAACATTACTTATAGAAGAAGTAGACAAAGATGCCAAAGCTTTTGGTAACTATGAGATGGCCAAGTCAAAGATTACTATGGATTTGAAGACTGCCTTTGTCATCAAAAAGAAGGATAAAATGGTAAACAAACTAAAAGAAAAATTTAGTGAAGGTGTCGAGTAGGAAGATGAAGAGGAAGAGGATGAAGAGGAAGAAGACACTTAGATTCAAGCACCACTTGCATTGACACAAGGATAGGGTGACACTAGTAGAATTTTGACAAATAAATGACTACGAGACTAAATTTTTTAGTCACAAGACTAAATCTTTTAGTCACATGACTAGAAGTGATCAAATTCTAGTAATGTTTTACAATTGATAAGTATAAGTGACTAGATAAATGACTAACTTGGTCATTAGGTAAAATCAAAATGTTAGACAAAGATAAGTAACTAAATAAATGATCAAATAAATGACTAAGAAATTGATCATGAATAATTAGTCACCCTAACAAATGACTAAATGAATGATCAATGATTTTTTATTAATTAATACATTCTTTAATTTTTTATAAATTTTATTACTCGCCCATGGAATTTTGATCATATCAATACATCGTTATCAATTAACTTCCTTCAATTTCCTTTCAATTGATATTGAAATAGAAATGAACACAAAATCACTCCAATCTACATTGAAACTCCTCAAAATTTATCTATGAACACCTAAAGAAAATAAAAACCCTCCATGAACTCAAAAGAAAATATGAATTTTATCTCTACATATCTAAGATTTGAATTATATTTTTGAATATTATAAGGAATTTTTTGAATAGACATAATTTAAACATTGTCTAGTTTAAAAATAATGTTCATAGTATAGACACAACCCATGGGGATTGTTTGGAAAAAATAACAAAAGTACTAAGGGAAAAAAATTGCATGACCATCAAATACATAGGGTTCACCAAACCCCAAAACAAGAGGGACCACTTTCATTTTTAACTTGACTTATTTGGAAATATCTATGTTATAAGTGAAGTTTTGGTCACCTTTGGTGTTAGAGCTTTTGCTACATATTCTATGATATTTTTCTCAAAGATTTTGATAGGGAGGAACCTCTTTTTTGCACTAAACTTATTCAAATGAGAAATATTTATATATATTCTTCAAGATCTCAAACTATCTTCTATTGATTTAGTTTTTTAAATCCCCAAATGTCTTTGTCATGCCCAAGGTTTATGGCATAAACACGATGACATTTTTTTGTGATGCTATGAGTTTAATTATTAAAGTGAAACCATTATTGCAACATTTATACAAAGGTGATGCATGATAAGATGAGTATAATTTACGAGGGCATCATGACTAACATTGATCATGTGGTTGATCCACCAGCACAATCGATCTAATTGTGTCACTATGATTTTCAAGGTAGTTTCAATAAAAACTAATCAAACCATATAAGTGATTAATTCAACATACAAGTTAGAACTCACATTTCAATAAATTTTAGCATATGAATACAATAATATGTTTATTTTTTGAATAAACTATTCCAAAGATCACTATAATTAAAATTCTAATATACCTTAGACCCCTTACGATCATATTATTGCTTTAAAAATTAATAAAATTCTTAATTTAAATATTATTTCATTATCTTAACAATAGATATAAGTTAATGATCAACTTAAAAAATGATTTTCCAAATAACATCAAACAATATATTAAAACACGTAATCTTTATTATTAAATTAGAACATAATAATCCTCCTTAGCAATATTTACAACCTAATCATAATAAAATAAAATAAATTAATGAAGGAAGAATATCACGCAAAAAATAATAATAATACAAGAGGCTTAAGAATCAAAAACCTAAACCAAGAGTGAGGGGAAAACACAAAAACATGTTTTATTTTTTTAACGATGTCGGATGTTTCAAACTACCCTAAATCTTCCTATCAAAAAGACAAATTCTAACCCTAGGTAGGGATATTTGTAGTGCATGGATCATTGTGTATCCAGACTGCCATTACAAAAATTAGGGCAAAGCCCATAGGTAGGATGGCATCAGAGAGTTTATCACAGGGAGGAAAAGAAGGTAGCCATAAATGGTGGAAATATCTTCAAGAGTCTTGCATTTGAGGTAGCAACATCATCTATGATGCTCACCATTTTATCTAGTCATGCAGGTTACCTAGCTTGTGGTGCCATTTTTCAAGGCACTGGAGTGGTCAATCAACAATTCAAAGGTAGTGTTGGTTAGGTCTTGTTGTGGTATTCACAACACATGCCCCATTCCAAGTTCAGAATGCGGACCCCCAAATTTTTTTTCAACTCTTGATTCTCATTTTGAGAGTCAGGAGAAGAGAATTAGTTTATTAGTTAGATTACCTGAGTCAAAAATTAATTAATTAATTAATTAAAAAAATTATGTGCGCACGCACATACCGAGGTGTGCACACTTTAACAAGCAAGGAGAAGGGGGTTATAAAACCCCCTCCTTCTTCCTACTCATCTCATTTTGTTCCATTACCTTGATTTGACCAAGGGAGGAAGGTGAGGAAAGCTCTTCCCCCCACCCCTCTTTCTGTCCATTTCGCTTTGTGCACGCCCGTTAGGGCTGTGCACGTGCCTCACCGCCGTGCCACCCTTTTGGGTGCACAGCGCACGCACGTGGTGCTACATACACCTTAGGGATGTGCATGCGCGGCGCTACCGTGGTGCCCTTTTGGGCACATAGCACATGTGGTGCTATGTGCACTGCTTTGTCACGGTGCCCTTTTGGGCATGCGGCCCACACACAGCGTTGCGCTTGCCACCCGCGCACCATTTAGGCCACACTGCACGTGGAGCTACAAGCGCCATTCAGGCCATGAACATGTCGCGTCGCCGTGGTGACCTTCTGGGCATGCGATGCTATGCATGGCTATAGAGTCATGCACGTGACGCTCTGTCACAGCACCATTTTTGGCATGCGATGCGCGTGGCACACGCACCACCGCACTTTTTTTTTAATAATTTTATTTATATATATTTTTAAAAAAATCCAAAAAAATTGAAATTTTTTTTTTTTTTTTTTTAAATTAAAAAAAAAAAGAGAAAAAATCACAAGTAAAATAAAAATTGGTTTTTGAGTATCATTTTTTTAATGTGTTTTATATATCTAGTAATTTGTTTTTTTAATTTTTTTTTGTAACGTGCAGGTAATACAATCAAATGGTGTCCACATCCAGATCAATAGCAAAGCCAGTCATATACAAGTTTCAAGGCATAACCCCGAAGTCACGATTGCACAATGAACACTCTGAGATCAAAGACACGGAACTTGGACACACAGACTTGGGAGAATTTTTGAGGGTTTGTAACAACCCAACTGAAAGATCTTCTTTGAGATCTACCTTAATACGGTCTGGATTGGTAAATGCAGCATCACATCCTAGGACTGTTTAGTCAGTTAAATTGATCATGACCTTATCCCAACATTTTGTTCTCGAGGAAAGGGTGGTAAAGAGTGTCACTAGGGAAGTAGTCTTGGATCTAGGACCTAATAATATCAAGAGAATCTTTCACTTACCCAGAGCTGATCAGTTTATCAGGCTTTCATATGAAGCAGCTAAGAGGTGGCATAAGGATCATCACCAGGAGGCCATGGACATTATATATTCCTCATACTTCATTGAGAAGCCATCTTGAGGAAAGACAATCAGCAAAGTAGATATGGCTCGAGGATATATGAGGGATGAGATTGGATATTCAATCATTCTCCTGAGAAGAGTTATGGGATTGCCTGCAGTAGGTCATCTCGCTCCATTCATGGTTAACTTCATTGAAACCATCAGACATGCAAAGATGCCACTGGATTGGGCTACCACACTTAGTGAGAACTTGTGTGATCAGTTGCAAACAGTAAAGGACAAGAAGAAGTTTTATATGACTTCTTATGTGATATATCTACTTGCAGGGAGAGCCACTAACTATCTCAGGTTGTATAAAAGGGGCAGTATACAAGATCCTAAGGCATGGTCATATATAGTTTATCCTCAGCTAGTTAAGAAAAAGCTCTTGCCGCAAAGAAAAGAGTACCAGATTGTGAATGATGCCTTTATCTTTGTTATCATTTGATTCATCGAAGGCAACTATGGAAAGAGATTATCTGATGAGGCCAAGGCACAAATCACAGCTCTCAGTGCATATTTTATCCAGTTTCAAACATTTACATACATTCAGGTTGGTGGTGCATCTATCCATCCAAAGAAGCTACCAAGGTACCCAAGTGATAAGTTGGTTCTGATGGAAATTTCTTGGCAAATTGAGTGAGCTTATGAGAGGATCAAGAAACAATGAAGACCTTGTTGGAATTGGCCTTTTGTAATAGGGGCATACCAAGTAAAGAGAAAGCATGATATCCTGACCTTCGAGTGGGAGTGGGAGAACTATCCTCTTGAGGAATATAACTCTCCCCGACCATTCTTTAATAGTGTTGGTAAAGTGGAAAATTTGGCAAGAAAAGAGTTCTACCATGAGGAAGCCATTGAAGATCATTGGATGAATGCCACAAATGACTATGATGTCTGTATCAGGGACTATTGTAGAATGACTTTGTATTTAGCAGAGAAGGCTCTCCATTTGACCATCCCGAATAAGATAAGGATACAAGATTCGAAAGAGCTATTAAATCCCTTATTCAATACAGATAAAGTTGGCAAGAGGCCCATTCTAAATGCAAAAATTGATAGAGAGGAAGGAGATGATATTAATCATCGAGCAAGACATGTCATCAAAATAACAAAGAGTTGGATCAAGAAACCCTTTCCACTTGATCCAATTCAGGATACAGTGGTATTCCATATACATGCTCGCCCAGAAAAGGTAAAGGGGAGGAAAATCACAGTTCCTATCTTTGTGCTCTAGTCTCCTATCAGGCCAAAAATGGTCTACCAGCTTGATCGTCCAGTGGGATATTACCATCCACCAGAGAAGAAGAAAGAAAAGAGGAAGAGAGCCTCTCCTCAAAGGATCCAAATAGAGCATGTTGAAGAACAGGCCCCTTTGCAGCAACATGAATCTACTCCCTAGGACCCCCAGGACTCTAGGATTTCTCATATCCAGGTTGATTTGCCATTGCCTCCTATTTTGTCAACCCAACAAGAGGAGGGAGAGATTCCAAAGACATCCATTCCTCTGATACATCAAGAGCTAGTTTCTCATATGGTTCCACAGAAGCAAAGAAGGGTCAAGATTAGAATGAACAAGAGGCAAAGAGTTCATAAAAGATTAGTGCCTGATCCATCTATTCCTAAAACCATTCCCAAGGAAGAATTAGATGAGGATGAAATAGAGTCAGATGGGGAGGAAGAGCAAGTGCCTCTACAAGGGAGAACCCAACTTTCCAAAGCTATAGAATTGGAAAGAAAGAAGAATGTCACAAATACCCCACCACCCACCCAAGCTGAAATAGTAGAGCTCTCTTCATCGGAGGATAAGGTACAACAATGGGTGAATGAGCAAAGAGAGATAGGTGATGATATTCTCTCCATTCCAGATTTTGATTTCATGCTAGTGGGTACAGAATTGGTTGGAGATAAGATTAGAGATACTCCTATAGGTGAATCTTAACAGCAAGATTGGATGCAGATACCACCTCAGACATAAGGTCCTCATCTAACGCCTCCATCTTCACCTCTAGCTATGATGATAGATAAGATTTTAGTGACATCTCCACCTCCAAGTTAGAGGAACATGTTCAGAAGGAATCATCATTACAAAAGGAACTAGAACCAAGGGTTACTGATGAGTCACCAAAAGAGACACAGGTTATGGAATGTATACAACAACCTTCCCAGGAAGTTGAGGATCAAACTATGGGATCTACAAAAATTGAGACTACAAAAGAAGAACCCTCACAACAAGAAACTCCAAGCAAAAATGACAAAGGGAAGGAGATAGCTGAACACATCCCTTCATCATCTAGAGCTAAGGTTGAAGAAAGACATATCCCGAGATGGTTTCGAAAGGAAATAATAAGAAGTGCTAAGCATCAATTCCTTGCTTCAGAGGATGATATATGTGACATTGCAAAAATTTTGAGCAAGCATGACTCTCCATTATAGGATGCAACACCATTTGCATTCATTACCACTACTCAAAATTAGGACTTATTTTCACAAGTGGCTCATCCCCCAAAAGGTACAGATGAAGAAGCTATCAGCCTTCAAGACTATGAAGTAAAGGATATCACATTAGGGAAACCTACATGGGATACTTCTCAAAAAATGATGACTATGGGAGTCAAAGAGGTTCTTAAACACATGGAATGTGAAGAGATTGAAATCAGAGCACTTCGAAGGCAAGTTGAGATCTTGAAAGGATATCTAGTTGAAGTTATTGGTCCTCTTGATTCTGAATGCCCAAAGGAGACTTTGACTACCATTCTGAAAGAAGGGGAAGGCGTATGACTCAATCCATTTTTGAGAGCTTGTCAGGATTGGCAAGACAACCTTGAGGATAGGGGTATCACTATAATTACAGGAAGTCTAAAATTATTGCATGCTACATAAGACAATGTTGATAAGATCATGGCAATTTTGAGGTAGGACTTTAGCATTATGGATGAGGTACGAGTTTGGAGCAAGGATTTGCAAATTCTACAGGCCATAAAAGGACAAAGGTACCACATTCTAATTGATTTATATACTAGAAAAGAGCTAGACATGATAGATGATTGGATAGAAAAGATTACAAAAGGAAATAAAGTGATGGAAACATTGCATGATGAGATACATAGGCTCAAGGACCAAGCTCGAGAGTGAATTTTGGAAGCAAAAAAGTTATATAGTGATGTATGCTTGGATATTTTTGAAGATGAAGAATGAGAGAAGCTTTTATCAGTTGAGGTAGTTGTAGAAAACTTTAGAAAGACATTAGAGGAAGCATCTAGTGATGAAGACATCAGGCAGGCCTTTAGGACAGAAGAAGCATTGTTAGAGTTGGATACCAAACTTGGGGATTTTGCAGAAACTCGAATTGAGGTGGACAACTACAAACAGAAGGTTAAAGATAAGTATGAGGCTTTGGATCTTCAACAAGGCGGGACATTAACCACCTCAATGCCAAGTTATTTCACCTTCACCTTGAACTTGCCACAGCTCTCCACCCAGACCTATGGATCAGGTTAGACACCTCTTCCTATGCTAGAGCAGTGGGGCGGCAGGTACAGTGCAGCATCAGACAAAAAGCCAAGTTTTGGTGCCTACTCCAATGTTCATGCAACTGTTATGCTTCCTCTTCGCGTGGCACTTCTCGGCTCTCTCCGGCCTATGACTCATCTCCTCGTTTGGCCTCTACTTTGGCTGATGTCCCCAGTGCAGTGGTTGACCACGCTAGCCTGTCTGCTCCTGTGCTTAGCAATCCTGTGGCCCCTCTTGCACCCACGGGTCCTCACCACTTGCATGGTCCAGACCGGTTATCTTCAACCCGGCGCGCTCCTTCCTCGCGATTCTTCCATCATCCCTCGCTGGTTGCTTCTTCACCCAAACGCTTGGCTCCAGCTCCGCAGAGCATCACTCCAGTGCCTTCTCCCATCTTGGACCCGCGTGTCTCTCCTCGGAGCGCTTCCAGCCCGGATCTTCTCCACTCGTTGGCGGCAAATAGGCGCAGATAGAACAGGGACCCCTTGGTCTTTCCAAACGTGATGTCCTCCAGTAATCGGCTGCAGCAGTCTCCCATCCATGGCGCGCTCGATCAGAGGTCCTCCCATTCTCAACGATCATCTTTGCTCAACGGATCTCTTCCAACTTGCACAGGTACGCCTCCTGTTCACGCGTCCTCCTCTTTCGTGCTTGAAAAGTCTCGCATTAAATCAGCAGATCATAGATTTGATAGATTGAGGTCCCCCTCACACCTACCACCCCACCTTATTGGTGCAGGTCATGTCACCCTAGGATGTGCCGACCTCATGTCAGTAGCCCCCGCAGCCGCTACCTTAGGCCCCAGTTTGACCTTGCCTGCGTCGTCTTCTCCTATCCCTTTGTCCTCCTTGCCTTCCCTTCCCAGTGAGACCTCCTCTCCTTTCACCTTTTGAGATGTCTCGCCCTCCTCAGTCTTGTTGTTCACTCCCCCTATTGTGCCTGTACCCCCGAGCTCTCCTCTTTCCACCTCTATGGTTCACGATTGGGAGAATAAAATCGTGGTCAATTTATCTAGTGCCAACATTGACCCGCTGTCCTTTAATTTTCTTAAGCGAGGTCTCAATTTTTCTTGCACCCCTATTGCCATCCCTCATGTCAAATTTTTGATTGAGATTGAGAATGCCATTAGTGGCCTACCTACGGATGTCGCCGAAGAAATTAGGCAAGATGTGCGGTGGCCCTGAGGCATGCCAAGCCACCCAAGCGCAATATCCCCAATTCTGAGATGCACGCCTTCCATGACTTAATTCGCAGCAATGACATTGTCATTACCAAAGTGGACAAAGGTAATGCCACTGTTGTGATGAACAGGCAAGACTACGTGTCTAAAGTTCTGGACTTACTCTCAGATCCGAATAACTACAAGATCCTTTCTCACAACCCTTGCTCTTTGATCCTTTCGAGAGTTAAGTCCAGTTTGGCCAAGTCCTCCTTTGATGAGTCAACAAAGAAAAAATTGTTGCCTTCTAAAGAGGTGACCCCTCACATCTATGGGGTTCCGAAAATTCACAAACGTGGCATCCCTTTAAGACCAATTGTGGATACCATTGGCTCTCCCACATACTTATTGGCCTCCCACCTTGCCAAGATCATCTCGCCTCTGCTAGGAAAGTCTGACTCTTTCATCAAAGACTCCAACCATTTTGTCCAATTCATTCAGGACACCAAGTTGGAACCTAGCGATATCTTGGTTAGTTTTGATGTGGTTTCCCTCTTCTCCAAGGTCCCCATTGTTGACTCCATCAATCTTGTCAAACGCAAGGTTGGGGATGAGATCGCAGAGTTGGTTGAGCTTTGTTTAAGATCCACCTTCTTCTCTTTCCAAAATGTCTTCTATGAACAAGTCGATGGAGTAGCCATGGGTTCGCCCCTCTCCCCGGTCATCGCCAACCTCTTCATGGAGTATTTTGAGGAGATGGCTATCCAGTCCTTCCCCCTCAAACCCAAATGGTGGAAACGATATGTGGATGACACTAATGTTTGTTGGCCACATGGGCTTGAGAACCTTGAACTATTTCACTCTCACATCAACAGTTTGGTCACCAACATTTCCTTCACCAAAGAGCTCGAATCTGACTATCAGTTGCCTTTCCTAGATGTCCTTCTTATCCGAAAGGCTGATGGGTCATTCGGTCGCAAGGTTCACCGCAAAACCACCCACACTGACTTGTACTTGCACGCATCCTCCCACCATCACCCCAGCCAGAAGGTTGGCATCCTTAAGACCCTCGCCCTCAGAGCTTTCAGAATCTGTGATGATGACAACTTGCATGAAGAGCTCACTCATCTTCATCAAGTATTCATGTTAAATGGATATTCTCACAAGCAGATCTTCGAGGCTATCAACCGAGCCAAGTCCTTCTTTCTTTCTAGATGTACCCTCAGTCCTCCATCCAACCAGCCTCCCCGGTTCACCACCCTTCCTTTTGTTGATGGAATCTCTCAAAAGTTGGCCAAGATCTTATCTAAAAAGGGTCTTCATACTGCTTTCAAACCCCTTTCGCAGTTACGTCATCGAGTTCCTCCCCTTAAGGACACCAAAGACTCTTTCCTCGACTCGAGAGTCTACAAGATTGAGTGCTCTTGTGGGGCCCCTTACATAGGGGAAACAGGCCGTTCTTTTCGTACCAGAATTCGGGAGCATGGTGCAGATATCAGACATGATAGAACCCATAAATCTGCCCTTGCTGAGCATTCTTCGGCCACCAAGCATCACATTTGTCTGGAGGCCGGCAAAATTCTTTCCAAGGAGGATAACTTCTTCAAAAGAAAACTTAAGGAAGCTATTGAAATTAACTATCATCCCATCAACCTCAATCGAGATGATGGATGGTCCATCAGCTCGTCTTGGCAACCTCTCCTGGGCTCGCTTAAGACTCAACATCACCCTTGACGCTTCTCGAGCTTTCCTGCCCCCTCGGGTATGTCCCCTAGCCTTCCCCCATCACTCCCCCATTCTGGCCCCACCTTGTGGTCTCCGAGCTCATCCCTCCTCATATTCTCTGTGTTCTTTTTTCAAGTTGCTTCCTGTTGTCTCTCCACTCCTTTTGCATTCCGTCTTAGCCCTCTGTGTCGCTCTAACCCTAGAGCTCTTTCCTGTGCTGGTGGTTTCAGCCTTGGGTCTTCCATCTTGATGTCTTATTTTTTATTATTATCCTCATTTATTTATTTATGGTTTGTTTTTTATCTCTTTGTGCTCGTTTTCTTTAATCTGGGTTAGTTCCAGTGTTGCGTTTGCTTCGCACTCTTGGCATATTTACGCATTTTCTTATAGTAGCTTTTTTAGTTCTTAGGTTCGATAGATTTATTTAGGTTTTTTGCTACTGAGCTTTTTATTTGGTGTATAGCTTCTTTGTTTTGGTATTAGGGCCTTTCTAATGTTTCTCTTCTTGTTCTTTCTCTTGGGGATATAAAATAATAAAGTAATATTTTTTGGCTTGTTCGATTTTTTAGATATAGTTGTATATAAGTTCTTATTTTTTGCACTTTCTTTTATTTATTTATTTTTTGTTCTTTTATATATTTAGGTTAGGGATTGAGCCTTCTTTTTATTATTATTATTTTAATACTTAATTTTTAAGTCGTAATTTTGTATTTTCAACGTCTTATAGTTACTTATTCTTTTTCATAATCGTGTGCTTCCTCCTTTTTTCTCGCTAATCCTTAATTTTTTAATTTTTTATTTATCTACTTATTTTTATTTAGTTATTTATTTTTTAATGCATATTAAAAATTCCTTTACATCTATGCCCATTATCTACATTTTTTCATGTGATTGGTTATTTTGTACCGGTTCTCTGGGTGGTTAGGTCTTTATTTTTGGTCCTCTTGGTCTTTGTGCCTTTCCCCCCCCCCCCCCCCCCCTCTCCTTTTAGGACTGCTTGTGGTGTCCTGGTCTGCTCATTCCATATTTTGATGTTCTCTTGTCCTGATGATGGATCATGTAGTATGATCTGAAACGTTGATGCTAAAAAAACTCACACAATCTAATCCAGAAACATTGCTCACATACTAATGGATTGTGGAAATCTGATTATGTTAGCTGCTAAGATTACTGAGATTATAGAGAAATTCAAGGGAAAATATCCAAATATATATCTTTAGGATGAAGATGAACAAAACCCAGATGCCAGAATTTCAATTTTGACACTTAGAAAATTTTTGAGATTTTTGACTTAGTCGAGGTCTGTAGCTCCACAGCTCCACAGGTCTGTAGCTCCGCATTTTCATGAAGCTCTGCAATTTAGAGGTGCACTGACAATTGACTTCCAGTTTCAAAAATAGCACTTTCCATGAATTGGAAATGCATTCTGATGGAAAGTTTAACACCGACACACATCAAGTGAAGGGGCAACTTCTATTTTTGGTGTCTTCATGCACTTCTACTTCGACTGATGGCTTCCTCCTATTTTCTCTCTCATGCTTTCATTGTTTTTGACATGTAAAGGGCTCATGCATCCAATTAATGAATAAAATATGGATGGAGTCCCTCTAAGAACCAGTTAGATTACCAGTTTGTATATATTTAGTTTGTTTTAATGTTTTAAAAGCATTTTATTGCATTAAGATATCTCTCACTCTCAACACAAATTGAGGAGATGATTTCTTATAAATACCGCATTGTAAAATGTAAAAAGGCCCGTAGTTATTATGCAATAAAATTATGCTTTTGGTGCTAGCATTTGGAGTGTAGTTATTCTTGCCTAAATGTGTCATTGTTTTATGGATTTTATTCATGAAATTTTGATGGAGCCAAAGGTTTATTGCATTGTTTCTAGTTGTGCAATCTTTTAGTTTTGGTGTTTGCTACAGATATATGAATTCTGTTGACATAACGAGCTTGAGAAGAGATCACCTGATTGTGTCTACATAGCTTTTTGTCTCGCATGAGCGCACTTTCCATGGCCTTGTGATTTGATGAAGAGTGAAACATCATTCAATTTGTTAAAGATTCTCACCGACAATTGCATCAGTGGATTCTAGGAAGTGCTACTCCTATTTTCATTGGTTTCCTACCAATTTCTTCAAAGGTTTAACTCATAGCATGTTGTGTTTTGTAGCTTATGTCCATTTAGGAATTTCACTTTCAAGTTGTTTGATTTCATGTTATTTTCTTTCAGTTTCATTATTTTCTTTTCTAACCCCCCTATTAGAATAGGACCTCATAGTAGCTGCATTGTTAGAGTTGCATTCATTGAAAAATAGGAAATACAAAAAATATTGTTCTTTTGGTGTGATATTTTGAGACAGAGAATATATTTTACTTGATTCCAAGGTAAAAGAATTTTTGGAACTAGCAAAGGCCTCCTTGTGAACATTCACATTTATCTTCTACTGAGCATATATTGGTACATCACAAGACAAACACTGAACCTTGGAGTGGGTCCTTTAAAAGATTTTCTTTTCAAGAGAGGAATTACACTATGGATTCTTGCCATTGACCTCATGCAAAATGAATGCCCAACAATTCTCACACCTAGTAGAGCAATAAGGCCCTTGTAGTGGTGGAAAATTAGTAATGTTTGGCACTAATAAGGTAGAAAGGCCATCGCAACCCACCCATGTGGAGTCAGCGAGGGTCCTTGCATATGCAAACCTTCTCAACATCAAAATGTAAATATTTTATCTTCAATTTCTCTTTTATATTGTAAAATTTTTGAAATATATATTCCTCAAGGAATAAATTAGTTGCCTCTCTTTTTATATTCATTTTTCTTCATAGTTTTATGACCTTCATTCAGACTATAAGTTTATTAGTGGCCAATTTCAATTTTCTCTACAGCAAAATGAGAAACAAAAATTGTACATTTTTTAAAAACTATTATGATTGGTTTTTATTTTATAGTTTTAAAATTTGGGTTATGAGTTGGCTTGTTACAAATTTCAGGTTTGTTGAAATGTCATTTAAGAAAGTTAGAGAAGGATAGGTCATGGAACAAACTAGATTATCAATTATTCATAACTTATCTCTTCTTTAATAGCTATTAGGTCTAAACCTTCAGTGCTTTTAATGATAGATCTTTTCAAGTTGGTAGCTAAAGTCAAAGATGACATTCTTATTTATGTCTATTATGTTTCCAATTAAGCTCATAATTCTAAGCTAAGCTCATGGATCATATTACAAGCTTGATTGTGTTCCATCTATTTTAAAATAGTAAATGGGTTGTACACCAGGGGATATAATAGTTTAGGCCATACCAAGATCTAGGCTTTATACAGAGTCATCTCCAAGAATAGATATTTGACAACTCTATTCATACTCTTATTAAATGATTTTATTTTCCCATTAATGTTATTTATACAAACATGACTCACAATTACTTTTTTAACATCACCAATATGGAGAAAAGTGTTTAGGTCACTTGAGTTCAGTAGTGCAATCCACATGTTCCTATAGATTGCCTTATGTTTCTTCCTACTTGTATCATGTCAACATCCAAATCATTCATTTTTCCATCCTTTCACAAAATTTATGTCAAAGATATAATATTTATATCAAGAGTCACCTAAAGAAATAGTAAAGGTGCAATAGAGAATAAAAATATTTATTGCATGAAAAACCAATTTGGCAAAATTGATTATAAAACTACTAATCAAGAAGTTACAACTTTCTTAAGTTGTGTTCCTCCTTTTTGAGGTGTGTGCTAGCTACTAGGTGCAACAGGCTACTTTAGCCTCATAAACATTATTCAAATCTTTCTTTCTTTCCATTTGATTAATAAAGCTCATAGATGTAGTTGAGAGGGCTAGAAGATAGAAGTATACATGTTGTTAGTCCCAGCAGCCTAAAGCGGGGTTTTACATTTTAGGTAACTTTTTGCATTAATTCTTGCCCAAGAAATTGTGAAAACTCAAAAACATTCCCACAAAATTGGCTTCTACTTAATTTTGTTGATTAATTGTAGTTTTAAGGCTCAATATTCCTTATTTCCTATTGGTGGGTGGCTTTATTCCCAGTGGTTTTTTTATTTTTTAGCATAGAAAATTTCTTAGAAATTATGAAAGTGAGGTGTGGATGTGCCCAGTAGTGGCAAGGAGGTGATGATGTGTAAGAAGTTGTGTGCCATTTTGCATGGCTATGCATGTGCCCTTTGTTCTCTATTTTCAAAGTTCTTATTTGAATTGTTCATCAGGCTAGGTAGATTTCCACTCAACCAAGCTAGAGCCAGGCCTAATATGAGCTACAATTATGAGGAAACAAATGCATTATTTTTTATGTAGAATAAACTTTGTAAAAATCTTCTAGGATGAAAATACACCATGGTTATATAGGAGAAAGGTGAGTTAGCAAGGAATTCTTGAGGTGCCTAAATGCTCCAATTCAAATGTTCTAGACTAGTGACTAAGCAAGCAGCAGTGGAAGGGGAGTTTACAATAGGATTGCTCTCTAAATATGAAGGGGAAGCACAGTCCAGCAGAAATGTGTCTCACTACTATTACAACATGAATATACAGCTGAAAATGCAGGCCTCTCGTGTTGTTTTCTATCTGCAGTTGACTCAGCCCAATTTGCAGGACAACCCTCTGCATGCATGACCACCACTTCAACTCTGGTAAATGCTATATTGTCTCCTTCCTATTTCTATTGAACAATCTCCATCCTTAATTAACTATGAATGCATGTTTTGGAAAATCATAATTTTCAAGAATGCATCAAAGGCGGAAGATGAAGCATCTCTCCTTACAACATATAATGAATTAGCACTACAACTACTTTTGCTTCTGCTTATAAACATAGAACATCAATGATACATGTCATTATTATATTTCTATTTGAATCAGCTTGTTATCATGTACCACTCTAACATGACATGATAGACTCTCAATTTTTTTGTTTCCTTTCTCTTAGTAGAGGACGTTAAGTACCTCTTATTAGCTTAAAATTCCTTCGTATTCCTTCACATTCCTAGTTTTGAATTTGGTCCACCTGTTCGTATTAGATTACCATTTTATTTTTTTTGTAAGGACTAAGGATAGATCATTTGAAATTTTCATTCTAGCTTTTGACATTTTTGATGGATATACTATAATACAAAAGCTGGTATCATGGATGATGCAAGAAATTTTTCTCAACTATAGGAACCAAATTCAATTAGAACTCAAATTCATTATTTAGGAAGAAGAGAAGTTTTGTTGTAATTGTAGAGGAAACAACTTCAAAAATTTACTTATTTTTATATTTTACAATATCTGATGTTTCTATAGAAAATATATTTTGGACTCCTCTTTGTCTTAACTAAGTCTAACTTTTAGAGATGCCTGACATCAATACATTGAAAGAGATTGTGGCAACTTGGGCAGCCAATCCATCTAAAATCATCACAATATTCATTGAAGACTATGTCAAAGCCCCCAAAAGCCTAAACAAAGTCTTTAATGTTGTTGGACTAATAAATTACTGGTTTTCAATTTTAGGAATGCCCCAAAATGGTGAGGATTGGCCCACTATAAATGGCATAGTCACAAAAAAAACTAGCTCCTCATTGTCTTCACTTCTCAATCATCTAAAGAGGTCTCATAAGGAATTGCCTACAAGTGGAAATATGTAGTTGAGAATCAATGTAAGTTCAGTCATTCTAAACTTTAATCCTAATTTTGATTCCTCTATTTTTAGTGTTGATTTATATTTATGCATAAATGATCCAATTTAAATAGTGGGGATTCCTTATTTTAGTGTTCGAGTGCATGGAACTTATTAATTATTTAAGTTGACCCAAATTCTTTAGGAGGATCTCTTCTTATTACTGGCGAATTGGGATACAAATTAAATTATTTGATGATTTTAGTTATCTAGAAGAAAATATTTTCTCTTTTGTCTTAGACACATTCACATTTAATGCAAAGCAATCTTTTCCAAGATGATTTTGGGCTTCACAAGAATTCCCGCTTTGGTGGTTTTTGTGTAAATTTATAATTGCAATTAAAATTATAATCACGTAAAATATATTTTGGTTCACAAATGGTGATGAAGGTTTTCTAATAGGGTAGTATTTGATTACAATCACAAAACAAGAATGGAACAAGAATCAACATGTTGGTGGCATGCACATATCTCATAATTTTACCCTGGCTAGGAAAGGCTTATCTTTTTCCTAAATCAACCATTGAGTTTCCCATTATTCTGCATGAGTATCAAGCTTTTTGTATGTGTTGAAAACTTATGTATCGATGAATCTTAATCTTTCAAGTTACAAATTAGTCCACTGTCTGAAGGTGAAAGGTGGAACCTGTTTAAAGATGAATTGCAATCCATCGTTTAAGCCTTCCTAAACTTCTGCATACTACAAATTGTATTAGTTTATTCATAATATACAATTTTTAAGGCAAGCCTTTTTTGATTCAAGGTTGGAAGAATATTTACAATTATAATTATGTTCAAGTCTTTCAAAAACTTCCGTACTAAAAAATAAGCATTATAAATTTTGTCACAAAACAACTCATTCATGACATGTAAGAAAAAACTATTAAAAAGCTATTGAGCATAGTAAGGATTTAAAGAATTAATATGGCAATTTCTGAGGTCACTTCTTGACTATGATTTCCAACCACTCACTAACTACTACATAACCTCAACATCACATAACCTTAATGTCACATCCTTGGATTAGGCAGGAAAGCTTGTATGATGGATGACATTGTTGTTGTAGTAGTATAAAAAGCATTACTCTCTACATGACTTTGACTTGGCATTAGAGACCCTTCCAGCACCAAACATTCATAATTCTTGCATATTCAGATTCCTATGGAAGTACACCTAACTTTCATTCTAGGATTGGCAAGCTTGGTCTAGTTTTCCTTGTATTCGATTCTACATTGACTTTAGCATTATTAGGTCCTATATTGGCATTTGAGTGGTCAAAGATGATGCGGTAGACTATTTTTCCAAAACTTGTTGGAACTTCCTTGCACTTGAGATGATTGTCTTTGAACAACCAAGTACCTATGTTCTAATGTTTTTCGCTCTGTGAACACCAGATGAACAATAGGATCATATTTAAATTAAGAATTTATAGAGACCAACTTCATAAATGCAAGTATAGAAGACTTTTACAATTCAAAAAGGTCATCTTTTAGGTATTATTCCTACCATGAAAATAAGCTATTTCTTGAAGATTTTGACCATATGGATCATGTTCTTTTAAAACCTGTATATTCTTTAATGAAATAGAAGCATATTTTTTGTGTGCTTTACTGAAATTCCACATGCTCTTTAGCTAAAAATAATATGTTTTTTGTTTACATGTATGTGCACAAACACAAGTTTTCTTCTAGGGCCCATAAAGTGTACAAGCCTGTAGTCAAGAAAATGGCTTTTGGAATTTTCATTCAGTACCTAAAATGTTCTATAGGAAGGCATGCACTTGTATTTGAATCATCGACACCAATGACAACAAGGCCATCTAAACCAAGCTTCAATGTTGTCTCCTCTTCTTGCTTAAGCTGAGTTATATCAAGTATGCATTTTTTAGAATTGAATAATTGCCTTAACCTAAGTTCAAACACTACAATAGTTGTTACTATAACTAAAGTGATCCTATGGAACCATGAAAGGATAAGCTAATCAATCATATTATTTCAATGTGACATGCTAATTAGTTGATAAGCTCCATACAATATATAGAAACAACATGATTGATTAATGCACACCTGTTCAAGAGTCTCAATTTTGTCATGGCCACTACAAATCATATCAAATCCACCCTACAATGGTAAAATAAATCAAAAGCCTGACCATTGGTTAAATAGAAAATTATTTATAATGGGCTTATTAAAATAAATAAATTCTCCATTTATAAAATTGCTGGACAAGTCAATGGTTAAACAAGAAAAGGCATTCATGAAATTCACAAGCAAACATTTTGTTATAGAGAGAACAACCAAATGGTAATGATATGGAATCTGATTTGTCAATATAAATGCATTGATTTTTGTTGATGATGGGATTGCACACCTAAACAATTCCTTTGAATTGATTGCATGGAACTAACATATTCTCTCAGCATTGGGCAGGAACGACACATATTAGATTTGGATCACATGTAAAGATACAACATCATAAATAAATTTAATGTAAATTATTGGATGGGCTTTGTAATATTTCCAAGACTTACTGTGATTTCATATCAACTTCAAAAAATTAAAGGATTAGCAAATAATATGAGAAATTTCATGAACAAGAAAGGGAAACTTCCATGTCTTCTTATGAAAACTAAACCCCATAACTTAGATTTCTTTATAAAAGATTGCATTTAACATTAGGGGAATTATGAGAATTGATACAAATCATAAAGTTGTAGGTGATGGTTTTTCCTAGTTGATCTTAGTTATTTTTAACAATTGCAAGTGAATGTTCAATTGAGAATGTTTTAATAACCCAAATATTTCAAGTGGGCTTAAAATGAAGATGATTTAGACCTTAGTCACTTAATGACTATATGCTATAGGCAATGAGGTATTAGAGACATTTATCTACTGAGAAAAAAAAAATTTCATTAGGAATATTAAGTACATCCGTCTAATCTAATTTGCAATGTATCAACAATACATGATTGGGTCAATAGAGTAAGGAAGTACTCGATTGCAATATGGATAGACAAAATATTTTGTAAGTACAAGATATTTACATTTCATTATTCCAAACTCAGAAATTGATCATCAAAGAATCCACATTTAGCTATCAATAGATACCATAGTGTCACTCAATAGCTTGAGATATTTATATAAGGGGGAGGGGGGGTGCCCCTGCCCACCCCCTACCCCTTAATCATAGTGGACAATAAGATTTTTTTTCAATGATTGAAATGTGATTTGTGTCAAAGGGAATTGTTTGGATGTGTCTTAAAGAGGTCTTGGAACCTTGTCCCACATTTTGTGTTTCTAAAACAATAAATGTAATTTTTTGCATATCATTCCCCTTCCATAATCGCATGATTGCTATTGATCAAATTTATGTTGGGTGTTTAAGTGTTTGTTTATTATTCCACCAAGAATTGAACTAGTTGAATATTGTGTGGAAGCATTTCAAATTGGTTGTGTAATTCCTTTTTAAGCCATGGCTCTATAAAATAAGAAGCATTGTATTTGTATTTGTACCTCTAAGATGCCATTTAGAAGAATATGACCACCATAACAATGATCAAGAAAGAAGGCTAGGCTAACAAATGGGTGAATAGTATTTAGGAAAGAAGGTGGTGCCATGAAGATTGTCTGCATAAACACTTAATAATTTACTAAATAAACTATTTCACAATCTGGGAAATGCTAATGTTGGTTATGAAATGAATTGGTTGGTTTTTTATACTTAACTACTACTATTAAGTTTTTTCTTTTTTTGTTCCAGGACTTTATATTATAATAAGGGGAACAAGTCACGTGTAATGAATTTGATAATGAAAAAATTCTCTTGATCTTTATATTATGCATTTAATAACATCACTATTCTTTAAAGGTTACTAGCTCAATGGAAGAGCACCTGCTTTACAAGTAGGAGGATGGTGGTTCAATTCTGTTGTACCCTAATATGATTAAATTAATGATTAAATAAACTACCAAATAAAATATCAAATATGCTACTAAATAAACTATCAAATCAATTACTAGATATACTACCAAAATTACCACATAAACCACCACATAAACTACAAAATATACTACCAAATAAACTGCTAAATAAACTATCAAATCAACTACCAGATATACTACCAGAATTACCACATAAACTACTAGATAAACTACCAACTAACAACAAGAAATGACTAAATCAATGATTAAAATAGTTTAGTCATAAATTTGGTTCGAAGATAAATGTCTGGCAATAAACTACCATTGGTCATGTGATCAAAATTAGTCACATATCTACATTTTTTAGTAGTTTATTTAGTAATATATTGTTGTTTTTGTACTAGTGGTGAGGATTAGAAAGAGGAAGAAACAAAAACTATAGAAGGTGTTGAGGAAGAAGAAGCCGAGGAAGTACCTATTCCTACTAGTTAGAAGGAGAGAAAGGCTAAGGCACAAGTAGTGACAAGACCTAAGAGGGTTGCTAAATCAAGCTAGCCAAAACTTATAACACCTACCACAATGTCTAGCACACATGTCATTGCACAAAAGGGTAAAGAGAAAGTCAAGCCTAGAGAGAAAGAAGGTGGAGCATAGAAAAAACCAAGGATATAATATATTGCTTAGGCTAAAACTAATGAGAAAAGAACTAAATCTGATGACATCAGTCAATTTCAAGTGGTGAGTTATAATCCATCTTTATATCTAGACAACTTATGTGGGAATGTTAGAAATAATTTAGATCTATTTGATTTTTCTCATATTGATTTGAGAATCTTGGAAAAGTTGAAAAGAATTAAGTAGAGGAGGCAATATATGCCATGATGGCCAATTTTAAGAAAGCTCCTCTAGAGATTGACAACTCCATGCTTAAAATTTTATATAAAAGAGTTGAACAAAAATGGCATTATTTACTAATATTAGATTTCCACAATCCATTACTAATGATTATTATGCTTATGGATTTGATTGTGTATGTTTTTTTATCATCAACATTTTGGATCACACTTTGTGATCAATCACTAGGATGAGAGAAGGATGTAAGATGCATGTAGACTAGCCAAGCCAAGTGGAATAAAAAGGAGAGAATGGAGAAGGAGCACGCACCATGAAGAAGAAAAAGAAAGAGATGAGAGTAAATATTAAAAAAACTTCTAAACTAGTGATTAGAATAAGAGAAGAGCAAAAAATAAGAGAGCAAGAGAGAAAAGATACCACCAAGAGGGTTAAATGAAATAGTTAGAGAACAAAAGGAAAGGAAAGAACAAACCAATGAAAAAGGTGGGGGGGGGGGGGGGGGGGGGACGAAATATAGAATTATAAAATATATAAAAAATAAAGAGAGAGACCAAAACCAATGACTAATAAAAATAACTATAACCACACCTATATACCTAAGTGTTAAATCTATTTAAAAATACCTAACAAGAAAGAAAATAAAGAAGGCAATGTAATTAAATCAATGCAAAAACTAAAAGAGAACTATATGTGAGTGAATAAGTAATGTATTACTATATCACAAATTATAACATATATTAGTGAAAAATATAACAAGTGTTAAATGCAAAAGAATGAAAGAGAAACAAAAGAAGAAAGGCAAGATGCAAAGAAAAACTATAAAGGAAATGAAATATATATATAAATATATGTGTGTGTGTATATATGTAAACAATAATAAATAAATAAAAATAAAGTTAAAAATAAATAAATATACATATATATTCAAATGTGAGAAAAAAAACTTGTGTATATATGTATGTATATATATATATATATATGTCATGCCCAAAAATTCAAGGCAAAAACACACCAATTTTTTTTTTTTCTAAGATACTAATAATTAAACCCACTAAGTTGATAGTTTTAAATTAGTTTAAAACACATGTACATTGTAAGACATTCAATACTTTTCCCTTAACAGTGTCCTAACAATATCACAAAAGTTTATGACCAATGGTTATGAATAGATCATTAAAACTGAGCACTCGTTATTACTTTACTTTTAAACAAATATACAGTTTTTCATTTACCTTACAATAATCCTTGCAAAGTTCAACTAACAATTCATTCTAGGTTAATCCAATTATTTTCTTAACATTTAAAGTTTATACTAACTTTTAAATTAAAACTAATTATTTCTCTAAAGGTAAATACTAACATATTTATTAAATCTAATATAACAACATTTATTAAATTCAAGCTAATATTATCTAATCAATATAGTTAATTAAATCATAAACAATAATTCTACATTATTTTAAATCAATCCATCCTCTTTATCCTTACCCCATAATTAACATCACACCAAACAATAATCTTAGAAGTCTTAACCAAATAATACAACCAATAACAAAGTTAATTAATTTTTAAATGTATTCTAACACTATTATAAATCTAACATTAATGATCCAAATCACATATACTAAATACCCCTTTTACTAAAAATTAATATGATTAACAACATATCCTAACAAAACATCTTAACTAAACGAGAACTAACTATCTCCAAGGCTTAATAGCTAAACAAATAAATACAAATTAATTAATAGAAATTAAATAAATAATTTACTAAAATATAAAACTACAAAAAAAATTAAACTCACCTATACTAATTCCTTCTTCCCTAAACATGCAAATCTATTCTCAACCTTCAAACTAATATTAAACCTAAACTTTCTACCACTTACCAAAAACTCCTACCAATAAAAATTCATTAACTAAATTATAATCTACAATGATTCTCTTTTCTATCAATAAAACTTAACTATACTAATGAATTGTATTTATTCCTAACTCACTAACTTACTACATCCCATGGCACTAAGACCAAGGTGGGCGACTTGGGCAAGGTATGATTTTTAAAACATTATAACATCCCTTGTGTTTTACGTTGGAAAAACAACTCCTTTGAAGTTGAGCACCTAGGATGGGATCACCAACCTATTTTCATGATTACCATTTAATGCATGCTTCCTCCCTTAAATACCTAGTACTTAGAGCAGCGGGTCTGACATAAAGTCAGAATGGTGCCCCACATGCATTTCAAAGCCCTAGAAAGATAGGCGCTTGGGCTAGTGTAAAAAGAGTTTAAATTTATTTATTGTGTTACCTAGATTTTGTTGGTTGGCATGGTGATGCTTTCTAGGGTAGCGCCTAGTATTGAGGGAATGGGTGACTTAGGTTCTATAATAGTCTTGGCCTAGTTTTAGAACATATCTCAATGCATTTTAATTGAAGGAGATGTGACAGAGGTCACATGACACATATGAGCCTTCACTTCCAACTTAGGGTTTAAGTATTAGTTTCTCTTAAAATTTATAATAAGCTATTATTATTTAATGTACTATACTCTTGGGAATATTCTCCTTATTATTTTAATAGTCTATAATATTGATTGAATTACTTTTCCTTGTTCCATACAAATTCTAGAAAGAAAATGTACATCTATAGCCAACCTTTCTTATAGAATTTTAAGCTAAGTCCAATGAGGAGGTATTTCCTACTATGCCATCAAGGTGATGAATCAATGAGTTTTCTATTATCAATGTAGGCTAGGGATTCATTGTTTTAGATCACCCAAATGTTTATATTCCATTAATAATCTTCCAAAGGATAAACACATTCTCATGAGAGGTTAACTTTCTATCAAGCAATATATATCTCCATCTAAACATATATATGAACTATTCAGAACTTGATTCTTTCGTTGCATCGCAATTCATAATAGTGAATCATAAAATTAAATCATATACATTGAAAGACAATTAACTTCTTACATGAGCCACCATAAATCGAATGTAATGTTAAACTATTATTCAAAATATTATTATGACTATTTTCTATACAAGAAACTCTCTCATATATTATTGAGAAGGTAAACAACTCCTTCCATTCCAATTGAAAACTAGACTCTTACAACACAATGCAATTAGTTATGAGAAACTCCAAATTATTTTCTTTGCCCATGAACCCATACATCACAGTGGTATATGCAAATGGAGATTTTCTTTTATAGCTCAATACACAAAACAAAAAGAGTAGGAACTATACAAATACAACATTTGATGCCATGAAAAACAATATCTCCTTCCAAAGAAGACATATCCCTTCTTCTCTACTATGCAATCATTCATTGCAACCATATGAACAATATGGAGAGTTCTCCATTGCAGTTACAAGAAAAATGACAAGTTTTATCTTCATGAAACATACATGAGATGATCATACCAAGCTTGTTTCCATTGCTCCCTTGAGCACAAAATCTGCATATGCACCATAACAAAACAACAAGGACCATGGGTGCTTTCCACCCAACCATAGGCCTCAAAGAGACCACCCCCATGCTAGGGGGACAAGGCTAGAACCAGGTTACACACACATAAATCACAAAAATTTTCATGAAGACACAACACCAAACACAATCAACACCCTTCCATGGCTTGCACAATGATCCACCATTGGAATCATAAAATGTTTGGTGAAGGTGGGCTCTTCAAGGAGAAGAAATTTTAACATCATAAGTATCATATTGCAAATGCATTTTGCCTCTCAACCACCACAACATAAACACCATATTGTCACTGCATTGCCTCTCAAGGCCTCCAAAACAACCATCTTCTTGTCATCCACCAAACCTCATTATACCTCCCAACAACAAGATTCATGGCCATTATGGAGCCCATGCTCCATAAGAACAACCTCATCATGAGGTAAAAACAAAATTTTCTTTCTCACCTGCAATTTCAAGCCCAACTTATGCCCTTCACCCAAGGCTTCTCTACCCTCCCAAGGGTGAGTGAAGCCTTCACACCCATAATCACAATCAACACTCACATTCAACGAGAAACAACAACAGAACAATGAAGAACAA
Source organism: Cupressus sempervirens (assembly GCA_028749045.1). Lineage (NCBI taxonomy): Eukaryota > Viridiplantae > Streptophyta > Pinopsida > Cupressales > Cupressaceae > Cupressus > Cupressus sempervirens. Next base: position 689,936,126 of record CM053791.1, on the reverse strand, counting down.
CAAAACAAAACCAAGAAAGGATCTCCAAAAGCATAAAACACATTCACTTCTTCCCAACACAATGACAAGCTCATAACACAAGATTGACAATGCAATGCATACTCCATTGATGAACTCCACACTTGCAGATTTGTTTAACTATGCCAAAAGAAAGAAATGGAAAAGAAGCAAGTTTGAGATACCAACCTTGGTTCAAGCTAGGGTAAGGATAGTTGTAGTAGAGCTTCCTTCATCTCCCTCCAAAACCTTATAGTCTCTAAAATTAGAGAGTGGGTAGACACCCCACTAGTTTGGCCAAGACCCTCTAATAAAGCCTTCCTACTAACTATTTTTAGCAAAAACACTAAACCACTTCTTCTTAAAAACTTGTCTCCCCTAACTTCTCTATTTTTGACTTAGTGGAAACATAGATAAGACAACTCCAAATTCGAATTGATGGAAGAATGCATGGGTAAAGGGGCTCCCTAGGCTATCTAGGCACTCACATGATCAAAATTAGGTCCCTGACATGATGTACTATCATATGGGTAACTTATTTTCACCTAAAAGACACTTAGGGACCACCTAATGACCCCTAAAAACCCTAGCCAAGTCCAAATTCGAATTTCCTTTGATTGAGACTCCTCATGGCATTTTTCTATGTGGAGTTAACTTGGGTTCTTCATCGGGGTTAGGTTTAGGTTCAGTTTCTTCTTGACAAACCGTGAATGACATGGCATCTCCATAAGGACAACACAAGTGTCAAGTGACACACACAAAATATCACATTACATTATAAATGACTTGTCTTACAATAATACATGAACTAGGCTACTACACACACATACAATTCAGATATACGAAATAAAACACATTACAATGAGGTTTGAATCTTTTCCACTGATTCAACCTTGGCTATATCATGTTTGTAGTAGTTTGAGCCTTAATTCCCCTTTAAACCCATGATCAAATTCCTGCACACTAAACTCGAGTGTCAATAGTCCAAGAAAATCATATAAGCATATGTAAAATAAATCATTATCTCATTCAACATTAGGCTTGCATATATTTCATCATCTCAAATTAACTTTCCCTTTCTTACATATCACATTCAACATTTGAGTTCCATACTTCATTTCTTTTAATTAAATTACTTTTTCTAATAATTTCCATGTAAAATGCTCAAAATACTATAACATCAAACATAACATCGTAAATTTAATATTTTGAATAACTTCATAGTCTGTTTTTTTTATCATTGCAACAAGATGCTAACTCCACAACTATTGAATCCCTAGGTATGCAGGTTAGGTCTCAATGCATAACCAAATTTATCTTTTAACTCTAATTTCCACTGTAACATTACCTTCTTACATTACAAGCATTTCTACCATTCAATTTCTATTAAAGCAATGTCAATAGCTTAAAACATGAATAGAATCAATAAACGCATCAATTAGGTCATAATATGCAGAAGTAATTGTGAATCATCAAAATGCAAATATTAAAATGGCATGACCCTACAGTCTCAAAAGTGTATCAAAACATAGGATTAAAATCACCGTAATGCAATTATCTCATTGGTACTATGACGGATTGGGTGAGGCCTCACTATATATATATGAGAGTGACTGCAAAATAAAAATAAAATAAAAAGCCCAACCTAGAATGAAAGAAATAAAATGATAAGTGAAAATAAAAATAATAATATAACAAATGAAATATACACAAGTAAGAATGAGAGACAATAAAAAAAGGAAGATATAATAAAGAGGAAGGGAAAATATGTGTGTTTGTGTGTGTGTGTGTGTGTGTGTGTGTGTGTGTGTGTGTGTGTGTGTGTGTGTGTGTGTGTGTGTTCATGTGCATGTGCGTGTGCGTGTGCATGTGCATGTGCGTGTGCATGTGCATGTGCATGTGCGTGTGTATGTGTGTGTGTGTGCATGTGTGTGTGTGTATACCTCAATGGATGAGACCCAAGTTAAAGCAATAGTTAAAGCAATATAAATATATTTATATAGATTTATTTATATTGCTTTAACTTGGGTCTCATCTGTTGAGGTATATATATAGCCTTCCTCTTTATTACATCCCCTTTCTTTTATTGTCTCTCGTTCTTACTTGTGTATATTTCACTTGTTTTATTTTTTATTTTTTTTCACTTATCATTTCATTTCTCTTGTTCTGGGTTGGGCTTTTGTTCTTTTTTTTTGGTAGTCACTCTCACACACACACACACACACACACACACACAAGTGCTTTTTCTCACATTTGTATATATATGTATATTTATTTATTTTTATTTTTATTTATTTATTTTTGTTTATATATTTTTTCTCTCATTTGTATATATATGTATATTTATTTATTTATTTATTTATTTTTATTTTTTAAATATTTTTTCTCTCATTTGTATATATGTATATTTTTTTTTAAATTTATTATTGTTTATATATATATATATATATACACATTTTTATTTTTATTTATTTATATATATATTTCCTTTCCTTTATAGTTTTTCTTTGCGTCCCTCCTTTCTTCTTTTGTTTCTTTTTCATTCTTTTGCATATAATGCTTTTTATATTTTTCACTAATAAATGTTATAATTTGTGATATAGTAATACATTACTTATTCATTCACATATATTTGTCTTTTAGTTTTGGCATTGATTTAATTACATTACCTCCTTTATTTTCTTTCTCATTAGGTATTTTTAAATAGATTTAGGACTTAGGTATATAGGTGTGGTTATAGTTATTTTTATTAGTCATTGGTTTTGGTCTCTTTCTTTATTTTTATATATTTTATAATTCTATATTTTGTTCCCCCCCCCCTTTTTCATTTGTTTGTTCTTTCATTTTGTTCCCTAACTGATATATTTCACCCTCTTGGTGGTATCTTTTCTCTCTTTCTCTCTTATTTTTTGCTCTTCTCTTATTCTAATCACTAGTTTAGAAGTTTTTTAATATTTACTCTCATCTCTTTCTTTTTCTTCTCATGGTGTGTGCTCCTTCTCCATTCTCTCCTTTTTATTCCACTTGGCTTGGTTGGTCTGCATACATTTTACATCATTCTCTCATCCTGATGATGGATCACAGAATGTGATCCAAAATGTTGATGATAAAAAAACATATACAATCAAATCCATAAGCATAATCATCATTAATGGCATGATTGTTTGAACTTAGAAAGGAAAATTAGGGAGACATCCCTTGCTCAAGTTATACCATAACTTAACAAGGCACAAATAGCTAAAGCCATAAAGAAATATCCTGTTAGATTTATTCCTAAATATAGAGCATTTAGCATATTACAGAAAAATATAGAAGATGTTGTAAAGAAGGCCACACAAATGTGGAAAATTACATATGGGCTAACCATAGTCAAAGTAGGAGAATAAGAACCTATTGAGGTTAAAGATGATGAAGATGATGATAATAATGAAGGCATAGTTGAGGGAGATACTAAGATGAATGTAGATGATCAGGCAATAGCTAAGAAAGAGCAGAAACAAGAACAATGTACAAGATACACAAATTCCAAATGTTAGCCCTTTACATATAATAAGTACTAAAACTACCACAGTAAAGGATGTTTCTAATCTCACTATTCAGAACATCAATCTCTTAACAAAGGAAGACTTGAAAAAGATACTTGATCAATCTACACTATAGGATAAATTGTGTAATAACCCTATATTGGTGAGTATTGATGAACTTCATAAATTAGTGACTAAAACTACAAGGGAGGAGGTGAAAACACAAGAACCACCTACAATCATCCCTCCAATCACTAGTGTACAATATTAAAAAAATGTACTAGAAGTTGCACCAAAAAAGGTTGAGATAACTAGGTAGATGTAACTGCACCTATAGCACAAGATCCAGGTACAACTAAAGTCAACAAGGCAGAAAAGGACAAGCCTAAAGAGCCACATATAATAACCAAGCTGAAGGAGATAGAAGCAATTCAAACATTGGTAACATTACCAATATCTAGCACTCCTTCTAGTCACACTCTTCAGAGGCTAAGCATAGATGCAACACTTGCAATTCTTAGTCTTGAGTCCTAGTTCATCAAAGACAGAAGAGGTAATAACATATGGAGATGTAAGCCTAGATGAAGAAATTGTTTTGCCAAAATATGATTATGCAACAATAAAAATTGAGAAGATGGGTATACTTCAAGAAGTCCTAGCAAGGAAAAAAACATCAAAAACTACTCACAAGGGAGCATAGGCAAAAGCAAGCTTTTCTTAATATTAAATACATCTTCTTGGATGCATTCAATCTACCTACTCCAAATGAAATAAAACCGCTTATTGAACAATTGACTAACATAGTAGAAAAGGTAAGTGCTGTAGACCTAGATACTAATGCAAAATTATAAAAATGGTCTAAAAAGACATTTCAACATAAAGTGAATGAAATGATATCTAGTGATATAGAACTTACACAAGTTGCATTGGTAACTAAGATAGAAAGTGTAAAGAAGGTACTAGAGAACATTTTCTCTCTATACACCAAACTATGTAATCCTACACATTTCACACAAGAAATAAGGAATCGCATCCTAAGCTTGGAAAGTCAAATGCAGTCATCTAGAACCAAATTTCCCATGATTCTAGCTAAAAGTGAGAAACATTTTAGGACCCTATTGCAAACCCAAAATTAGTTAGCAACACTATCTGTAGATGAAGCCAACATAAGGGCTAAACTAATAAGCACCCAGACTACATTGACTCCTCACATGGAGATTTTGTAGAAGGAATTAGGCTATGTAGAAACTCTTATGAAGAAAGACCCCAATCTTTCTACATTAGATGGCCTAGTGCACCTTGTTGTTGAGCTGGCCATCCAAATTAAGTCTTTGGAGGTAGCTTGTGACAATTGGTATGTTACTCTTAAGATTATTCTTGAGGTCCATAAATCTTTCTTAGATAAACACTCTATTAGTGTATAACCAATTGAAATCAATGTCAAAAGGGGGGAGTAAGAGCATGGGGAGCAAGCATGGGAGAGGAAGAGCAAAGGGGGAGTGAGTATAGAAAGAGCCAAAAAAAGAGTATCAGTTGAGGAAAATCTATTCATCAAGAGAAATTTTGTTATAGAAATAGATAGAATAACTTAGGGGGAGTTATAAAAATTTTGAGGTATAATTTTTTAAATTTTGTACAAAAGTTGAATAGCTATGTTATGCTCATAAGAATAAAAGTACTAATGCATGACCAAGTGTTTTTGACACTCATGTAAAAGGGGGAGATTTTTGGTCTCATATTGGTTTTGACAAGTGAGTGTCTATACACTTTACTTAGTTCATATTGAACAAGTAGTATATGTCGAGCACAACATGTATAAGCTAGAGCATGCTAAGTCAATAGTGAGTGCCAAGTCACTCATGTACTGAGTCACTCAAGTGTTGAGTAGATAGTATATGTCGAATGATTCAAGAGCCGAGCAAGTAGTGCATACTTAGTTATTCAGATGTTGAGTCATAGTATTGAGATCAATATATGTCAAGCACTAGGGACTTTAGATAATGAGTAACATAGTTTTGTCATAGTTGTTTGTGTTGTCACAAACTACCATGTAAACCATTTTTGAGCTGACTTACAAATTGAATTATGATATTTTGGTGATAAGGATAAATCTTAAGTTGGAATCTCTATGCATTACATGCATCCAATTAGGTAAAAGGAAGGTCTAAGCAGAAAAATGGGTGAATCATAGCTATTAATTTACACCTAACCCTAAGTCGCCTAGGTATTCTTAAGGAGGACAAACCCTAAACTTTCTATGAGTGAAAAGGGAATGTATTAATAATCAAGGAGATTTTTGCATGCACAAACTAGGATGTTCATGGTGACCAAGGTATTATAATCTAAAATTGCATTGAAGAATCAATTAAAGGAGAATAGAGGAAGGAAATAGTGAACAGTAGAGAGACATCTAATCAAGAAGGATTAAATATACATTAGTTTAGAGGCGATATTTCATCAAACAACAAAGTGCTAACTCCAAGATCAATGTTGAGATATTCTAATAGGTGAATCAGTTAAATATCTTAACAGAGTAATCCTAAGAAGCTATATTGAAATCCTCTAAGGTGATTACTTAATTGTGAGTTTAAGTCCTTTAACAAGGCACACTTTTAATAGGGTGTTGAAATACTTTAACAGGGTAAGACCTAAGAGTCTTTGTAAGACTTTAACACAGAAGATCTTTAATAGGGTAGATCATGTTTCATGATAAAATATTGTAACCTTCATTGGATACACTTTATTACTGTAGTAGTGAAGATTTGTGGGTGTCATCGCCACCCCAGTTTTACCTTCTCACTGAAGGGTTTCTGGGTAATCATATCTTGTGTTATATGTGTGAATTCATACTTGTTTACATGTTTTACATGGTATTTTAGTTTACTCCATCGAATATATATTTTATGGGTCAAATTTTGAAGCACTAATTCAGCTCCCCCCCCCCGCCCCCAAAGAAGTTTACCTTTCCTATTATAATTCCAACAAGAAACACCACCAGTAACATGCTACTAATTCTCACTTTTCTGAAAGGTTTTCAATCACTCTACTAAGAGTGAGCCTTGTTAGAGGACTTTAGAGAATTCATTTAGAATGTCACTCAATTAAAGGATTTACAAATGACTATTAGGTCAACCTTAATCCAAAGGATTTACCCTAGACTGATACAATTATTAGAAAGTAATAGTAAGGCTTGATCTGATAAAAAATTACAACTCACTTGAAGATTATAGAAATTTGTTTCAACCCTCCATTATGCTTGGCATTCACACACTTCAGCTTTGATAGCTTGTTTACCCTTCAAAAATTCATACTCTTAAGCCTTCTTGCTTTGTATACCAACTACAGTCACTTCTATTTAGCCAGTGAATGAAACAATACCATAGACTCATTGTCTTCCTTAGGTTCTCACACATGACAACCTTTTCTTCTGACTATATATCTCTATAAATAAAGAATTTAGATATTTTTTCACTTAACCACAATCATCTATTTTAGGGTTAGGTAGGATACAATGTATATAGCCACTTTTCTATTTGATTCCTCTAGAAACTTCTATAATCTTCCTTGAATTTGCCTCAAAAAAATTTACCTTGAATTCTATGCCACCATCTCATCATAGTTATCTTCCACATGCTACACATAATTCAAGAAAACAAAATAGTGGGCTCAAATTTGTCAAATAATCTATTTAACATATTTACTAGCACTTGACATCTATACTATTTTATCACTCAGCCAACACTAGTTTACTCAAAAAACTCTAAAGTTTATTGATGCTTAACACCAACTAAACTTTACTTGACATATACTAACAATCACTTGGCTTGCACCATTTTTCATCTTTTCTCAACACCTCTTATGTTTCACTTAGTTTCCATTGATTTCTACCTAGCTTGCACTAATTTCTCAGCAAGGCTTGGCAGACACTTTTCATACTTGATCTTCTTCCATTCTTAACTTGAGTATTCTTTCATTTTATACTTTAACTAGATAAATAATACACTATAGTATCAATGTCTTACTTGGTCTTAGTGCTTCTTTTACATACCAAACAAGTGAACCTCTCTCTAGGTGTTATTGGTGTCTCCTCTTTTCAAATCATCTTCATCAATCAACTAAATGATAGTATTCAGACCAAAAAGAAATTATCTCACTAGCAGGTAGTAGGTTTAACATCATTGACAAAATAATTATCTCTTTGGCATTGTTAACAAACCAATACCAAAGACAACACCAAAAAGAAAATAAATCTTTGAAATTTTCCCTCTTTCAATGTAGTGTATGTCCTCCCTCTATGTAGGGTAATGTGAGCTTTGTCAAGCTCCTTTACTTCTTCTTCTCCTTATGACTTATAGTTCCCTCTTGTAGAATGTCACTCCCTCTTTCTAATATTCAGGTATATCCATCTCTTTATGCTATGTTCTTATATCTCCCTCAGTACTTTCTCCCTCTTACTAGGTAGATGTATTTTTTTTTTCCCATAGGCTTATATCTCCCTCTTTGACAAAAATGTGAAAGACTTTTCATCTTTGTATGTAGATATAATCAATTTAGTTTCTCCCTCTATCACCTTTCATGTGGCAAAATTTTTTCTAATTTAGCTCCTTCATTACTTTAGGCAGCTCCTAAGGTAGCATCCATTACATCAAATTGTAAGATACAAGATTTAGCTCAGTTGATGTAGGGAACTACTCATCCTTCTTAAGTAGCTTTAGATAGGGGTATCACACCTAGTTTACCTCTTAGATACTCATGAGCATCCTTAGGTAAAGACTTTATGAATATGTCAGCTATCTACTCTTTTGTATTTACATATTCCATCCTTGCTTCTTTTTCTTGAACTAACTCTCTCAAGTTATGATACTTGATTGAAATAATATATTTATAGCACTTGTATTATCACAATAAAGTACCACAAGTTTAGTGATTTCCTCCTTCATACCTTTTAGTAGCTATTTGATCCATACAATATTTGTACAATTTATTGTAGAGGCCACATATTTAGCTTCAGTAGTAGATTGAGATATGCAATTTTGTTTCTTGTTGGTCTAGGTAACCAATCTCTTTCCTAAGAAAAATTCTCTACCACTTGTGTTCTTTCTATCATAAATGTTTCCATCCCAATTAGCATCAATGTAAGCTCTGAACTCAAATTTTCATTTTTCTTGTAATATAGACCATTGTCTTTTATTCCTTTCAAATATCTCATTATTCTCTTAACACCCATCAAATGATTATCCTTAGGATTAGCAAGGAATGTTGAAACAATGCCAATAGATAATGCAATAGTAGGTCTGGTATATACTACACATTGCAATTTTCTAATCATGAACCTATACAATGTTTGATTCACATCAACTAAATCATCATTCTTTGATAACTTGTGTCTTGTCACCATAAGTGTGCTAACTGGTTTTGAATCTTCCAATCTAAAAATTTTCAATATTTCCTTCACATACTTATACTAGGTGATGTATATACCATATTTCATTTGATATACATGAAAACCAACAAACAACCTGATCTCTCCAAACATAGACATCTCAAATTATTTCCTCATTTCACTTGCACAAATGACTTTCATAATGTATCTTGACCTCCAAATATGATATCGTCCACAAAAATTTCAACTAGTAAAATGCCTTACCTCCTTTTATCTTCAACTATAGATTGTTGTTATCTTTAGTCCTCTCAAAACCAATCTTGACAAGATAATTGTGAATCCTTTCATACCATGCTCTTGGGCTTTAAACCATATAAAGCTTTGTGTAGTCTACATACCATGTTCTTATTGTTAGCATTGACAAATCCTTCTTGTTGTTCTATATAAATATCTTCTTATAATATGTCATTCAAAAATATTTTCACATCTATTTGATACACTTTGAAACCTTTGTATATAGAGTAAGCAAGTAGAGTTCTTACTCTTTCCAATCTTGCAACAAGGGAAAATGTTTCTCCACAATCAATTCCTTCTTCTTGTGCATACCCTTTGCAAACTAGTCTTTCTCTATTCCTTTTGATTTCACCATTTTCATCTATCTGTTTCTATACACCCGCTTGGTTCCAATCACATTCTTGTCCTTTGGTCTAGGAACTAGAGTCCATGTCTTGTTCTTCTCAATCTACTCAATCTCTTCTTTCATGGCTTTACATAGTCCTCATTTTCTAAGGAATCTTTCACTATCTTAGGATCATTCATGCTCAAAAAAAATGTATCACTTCTCAACCTATTCCTTTTCATTGGTCTAGCATCTTCATCTCCAATAATTTTTTCAACAGGGTGATGTCTTTTGACATAATTTAACAATCTTGGTTTTTCTCTTCTTTCTTCATTAGGTCTTTCAACTTCAAAATCACTATGTACTCTATAAGGTAACTCAAAATCTCTTTCATGTACACTTATCTCATAATTAGAATGTGCCTCAACTTCTATCTACATATCTCTTGATTATAATTTGGTTCTTGAATGAAACTTGGTTCTTGAATGCAACTCGACATTCATTGTATGTGACTCAAAAGTCACTAAAGCTTGTTGTTTATTTCCAATTTAGTTTACAATGTCTTCATTAGCAGGCATACCTTCATAAAAGTATACAAAATATTTGTACTCCTCAGGTTCCTTCATAGGTTCAGCTTCATGTACCTCTTTATATTCATCAAACTTCACATTTGTACTTTCCACAACTTTGCTACTGCTAGTATATAAACACTTGTAAACTTTACTTCTTGTGGAATAGCCAAGGAATATACCTTCTTCACTTTTAGCATCTAATTTACCATTCCTAAAATCCTTAAGAATGTAGCATTTTTTTCCAAATACCCTAAAATATTTTACATTGGGTGGGTATCCATACCATAATTCAAAATGTGTTGAATGAGTACCTTTCTTGACTTGCACACAGATCAAGGTATAGACAACTATACTTACAACCTCTCTCTAATATTTCAAAGTAACATTCTTCTCCATCATGAGTTTCCTAGCATAGTCCATTAGATATCTTTTCCTCCTTTCAGCAATTCCATTTTGTGGAGGGGTCTTAGGTGTAGAAGTCTATCTTTCAATTTCTCTGTCATTATAGAACATCTCAAACTTATTTGATGTAAATTCTCCAACTCTATCAGATCTCATACATTTCAAGCTTTTTCCTATCTCCTTTTCAACTCTAGCTAAGAACCACTTAAACATTTGGAAAGCATCATAAATCTATTTTAGAAACATAAATGTCATCATCCTAGAACAATCATCAATAAGTAGGATAATTTATTGATCGCCTATGTATCTTTACACATCAAATGGTCAACACAAATCAGTATGAACAATCTCTAGAATTAATTTAAAGGTGTGACTCTTACTTTTAAAATAAAATTTTATCATCTTTCCTAACTGACATTGTTTGAAAATTATATTATCAAGTTTCTTCAATTTAGGCAAACCTCTAACTCTTTTCATGTTACTAATATTGACTAAGTTATCAAAGTTAACATCATATAACCTCTTGTTCCATAACCAAGAATCATCAAATTCTACAACAAGACAACTAGCATCATTCATATCAAGATTAAATAAATTACCTCTAGTCTGATCTCCTTTCCCAATTAGTTTCCCATCAGTGGCATAGATCTTTTCTATCTTGTTCTCAAACTTAGCATTGCAACCTAAACTATTCACTTGTGACACACTCAAAAAATTATAGTTAAGTCCTTCAACATAATCATAATTGTCACATTTGATTTTTTTCGTGAGTTTGATAGCTCCTTTTCCTTTTATCAGATAGGGTGCATCATTACCAAACCTTGCACTATTTCCATCATAATAATTTAGGGTAATGAACTTAATTTAATGTCCAGTCATGTGATGTGAACACCCACTATCAATGATCCATTTTTCACTCTTATTCACATAAGATATTAGTGTAGTTGCCTCATCCTCATCAGAACCATCCTCCGTTGCAACATACACCACTTCATTATCATGGAAGTCGGATCCATCTATGGTTTTCTTTTTTAAAATGTAGCAAGACTTCTTGCCTTTATCTTTGTAATCTTTATTGTCCTCATCTGATGGGGACACGACCCAAGCACAGAATGAACACAACGAGAAAGGGAAAATTTTATTAACTATGAAAATATGCTAGTACACTTAGTGTAGAGAAAAAAACTCCAAAACATGCCCTATGGGATTACAATAGCATAAATTTGGAGATAAATTCTTCTCCCAGTACCTTCTCTCAAACTCCACTCTGAACTGCCTTTTATAATGCCAAAAATGTTCTTAAATAGACCTTAGAGGGTTAAGGATTAGGAATACATTCAAGAAAGTGCTATTAGGCATCCACTGACCAAATAGAAGGCTCTAGAAGTCACATTAGAAGTTGGCACAAAATTAGAAGAATCCAGAAACAGTAATCGAACTTTCGGGAGGCATAACTTTTGAACCGTAGCTCTGATTGACTAACCATTTACATTTTTGAAAAGCTCTCGAAGCACTCTATGGCCCTATCGACCAGATTTTCTCATCCCTCAATTTTTTGGCCCTTTACAAGGTCATTTAATGCCCCTAACCTGAGTTTGAAGCATTCTTGGGAGGTCTCCAAAAATTGAAAAATTGTGATAACTTTCAAACCGTTAGGCCTTTTGACCTGATTCTTTTTCTGGAATGCTCTAAATTAAAATTAAAATCATTCAACCAATTTACACCTTCTAGTTCACCAAAATGATGGCTCAATTACATACTCCTATTTTTTTGGCATTTACACATATCCCAAGGTGATTAAAAATTCTAACCCAGAACACTAATAGTGGAACTGTGAGAGTTGGAACCTTTATTTGACCCAAATGGGTATCCAAAAATGAAAACACATGAAACAAAAACTAAGTCTAAGTACATTTTTTTTGATGACACAGGATTGCCCTTATACCTCTAGATGCTCCTGCATCATCATCTTTAATATTTTTGCATTTGTCTCCACTTCTATTGTTCTTCTTCTTTGGACATCTAGCAGCAATATGACGAACTTCATTGCAATTAGAACACATGATAAGTAACTAACCTTTGAATTTGTCTTTGCCTCTATGAAATCTCCTTGATACTAGTGCTTCAAGATGTTCTAGATCCTCCTTATCTGTATCACTATCACTAGAAACATATTTTACCTTTTTCTTTATCTCTTTAGGTTCCTTTAATGACAATTTAGCTTTGAAAGAAGATTCGACATTCTAAAATTTGAAGTTATCAAAATTAGAGAGTTCAAAGGTAGTGAACCTACCTACCAAACCTTCAAGAGATAGATTAGAACTTGGTATACATCTTAATTCTTGTATGGTAGAAAGTATAATAGCATAGATGGTTAGCAGCTTTCTCAATACTTTGCTTAATACAATATCATCATCAATCCTACCACTAGCTCCTCTTATAGCATTAACAACATCTTTTATTCTAGAGAAATATTGAGCAATGCTTTCTCCTTCTTTCATTCTCATGTCACTGAACTTACCACTAAGACTTTCAAATTTGGCTCTCAAAATATTTGTATCTCCTCCATAAATAGTGTGAAGAGCATCCCACAACTTCTTTACACTATCACAACCCTTGATATCATCAAAATCTGAATAACTTAGGGTCATAGTAATCTCCTACATTTCTTGATTATGTTCTTTCTTCTTTTTTAGATCATTAGTAGTTAGGGATCTAGTAGGGTTAACATGCTCAGTCATGATGGTAGATTGTGTATAGTCTCTAAGACCTCCTAGGTGTAGCTTCATCAAACTTTTCCATGCAGGGAAGCTCTCCTTATTGAGCTTGGGTACCTCTCTTTTAGACATCTTGATCTTTTGCTTCTAGTACCTTCAAACTAGTCCTCTTAAGACCTATGGCACTCTAATACCAATTGTTAGAATTATTTATAATAACTAAGAGGGGGTTTGAATTAGTTATCCAAGGTCCAGATATACAAATAAAACATTTCAATGCTTAGTAGACCCATATCCATAAAACCTTATCATGCATGCATCCACTAGATCATGCAATACTTAAACTTTGTAGGTTACTATCCTGGGTCAAAAAAACTTTCCAAAAATGTAAACATGAAACATAACAGATTCAATAACACATTTAACACAAGGATTTTATGTGAAAACCCAATTTTAGAAAAACCACCAGTAACATGTTACTAATTCTCACTTTTCTGAAGTGATGTCATGTGAAAGACTAGCCCTATTAAAGGTTACAATACACACTGTTAAATGTGACTTAGTTAAAGTGTTTCAATCACTCTATTAGGAGTGATCCTTGTTAGAGGAATTTAGACCATTCCATTAGAATGTCACCTAGTTAAAGGATTTACAAATGACTGTTAGGTCAACCTTAATCCAAAGGATTTTCCCTAGACTGATATAATGATTAGAAAGTAACAGTATGATGTAGGATCATCTTGGGTTGTCTTGTTATCCTACTCATTTTTGTTCATTCTACAAGTTGGTGCCTAGCAAATCCTTCATGTGCCTAGCAATTCCATCATGTGCCTAGCAATTCCTTCATGGGATGAGTTACTATAGTAATTCCTTCATGTGCTAAGTTACTATAGTAATTCCTTCATGTGCTAAGTTACTATAGCAATTCCTTCATGTGCCGAGTTACCCAGTCTATGATGAGTGTCAACATCATTTCGATGTGATTTCTACAAGCCAACTTGCGGGATTATTTCAATTACAACATTTATGTTAAGATCTTTTCTTGTGATGTGTCTAGACCATTTTTGGGTTGGCCTTCCTCTTATGTAATATTCTAGAATGATATTTAACTTGTTTTGGCAAGTATATATAGAGTGTTTAGGCTTAGAGTTAGGCAAGTTTTTGGAAGAGGACTAGAGAGCAAAACTAAAAGTGCAAATTTGCAGTTGGATCTTTGAATGTGAATGTATTTGTAATTGGTCATAACCTAGAAGGCACTATAATAGGGCATGTATAAAGATGTTTTGATGAATCAATAAAAGTATTTCACTCTTCTTCCTCCTTTGGTTGTTGTTCCTTGTGTTTTCTTACATTGTGTTAACTCTTGCAAGGTGGTTTGGATAGCTGGGTGAGCCTTTGGCCCTAGTTATTCATCTTTTGCTTGCATCAGTTGGTATCAAAGCTTGAGGTTCATCCTTTTGGAGATTGGTCATGTAGAACCCTAATTCAAATTTGGTTGTAGGGTGGCAGATCTACAGATTTGACCTATAACTTGCAAAGGGTTACGATCTTGCAGGAACCTGATTTGTAAAGATGGTTCATGGTAGAAGAAATGTCAATGATGTTATAATGGATTAGTTGAGAGAAATTTTAGCCAATTTAGATGTTGCAGAGATAGCCTAGAGGAGAGGAGCACATCTTGATGATGTAAGTGATGATGAAGCAACAGCACCAAACCATAATCTAGAACCTGAAGAAGATCAAGATGAGGAAAGATTATTATGAGTAATGTCTAGGGAAAATTCAAATCCTATTGTAGAAGTTGTTTCTTATGATGAAAAATTGGATACCAATGTTGTGTTGGATTGGATCTTTGATATGGAGAAGTGGTTGAGTATGAAAACACTTCTAATAATAGAAAGGTGAAGATTTCAATCACTAGGTTGAAAGGTCATGCATCACTATGTTGGAAGCACTTGCAAACTGTTAGACAAAGGAGAGGAAAGGAGAAGATCAGAACTTGGCCAAAGATGGTGAGAAAGGTAAAGAACAAATTCCTCCCTACTGATTACCAAGTTAGCTTATTGAGAAAGATGCAAAATTTGAAACAAAAGGACATGACTATGAAAGAGTATATTGAGGAATTCTATAGATTGGACATTAGATCTAGACATGTGGATGATGATGTTGAGAAAATTGCAAGGTAAATTAATGGATTGAGATCTAGAATACAAGACAAAATAAGTTTTTTGAAGTTGGTAAGTGTAGAAGAAGCATATCAATATGCCTTGAAAGTTGAGGAGATCTTGACAAAGAAGCATGAACAGAGGTAGATCTTATGGTGAAGGTGGTAGATCTGACAATTTTATGTAGGATAAAGGAAAATCTAAATGGAAGAATGATGACAAAGGCAAGGCCAAATGAAAAATCGGTAATTCTTATCGAGGAGGCACTAATTCTTACCAAGAAAGAGGTAATTCTTATTCTAGAGGTGGATTTCATGGTAATTGTTTCAGATGTGGAAAAGAGGGACATAGATCTTTTGAATGTAGGTCCTCTGAAAGTGGGCAAGGTAATAGAAATTTTGTGATTCAAGGAGATGATAAGGATTCACCAAGTGCACCTAAGGCTAGAGAAAATATAATGGTGAGAAGAACCTTATGTAATAAGGGAAGTGATGAGGAACCTATTTTAAGGAGAAGTCTTTTCAAGACAAGATGGAAGATGGCTGGAAAATGCTGCAAAGTGATCATTCATAGTGGAAGTTCTACAAATTTGGCATTAGAAGATTCGGTTACCAAGTTACAATTGTAAAGGCTGAAACATCCTAAACCCTACCATATTTCATGGATCAAAGATGAGCATAAGGTATTGGTAAGTGAGCAATGCCTTGTGATGTTCAAAATTGGACATTACTTTGATGAAGTTTTGTTTGATATTATGCCCATGGATTGTTGTCATATTTTTTTGGGTAGACCTTAGCAATATGATAGATATGTTGTATATGATGGGAGATTGAATCAATATTCTCTTTGGGTAAATGGAAAGAAACAAACATTGATGCCTTTAATTGAAAGTCCAAATGAGGTTAATTTTACTACTATAAAAATTTCCATGGTTAATGGGAAATTGTTTGAAAAGGAAATGAAAAAGAATCAAGTCTACTTTTCCATAGTTCCTAAAGGACCTAGTGTTGGTAGTAATGGCCAAGCAATAGAAGTAGTAATGACTGAGTGACAATAGATAGTGATAGCCGAGTACTAGTAGAAATTATAGAATTATTAAATGAGTATAAAGAAATTATTGTTGATGATATTCCTGATGGTTTACCTCCAGTAAGAAGTATAATTCATTGTATGGATCTAATTCCTGGAGCTAATTTGCCAAACAAAGCACCATATAGATTGACACATGTTTAGAATGAAGAACTTAATAGAAAAGTGCATGAGTTGTTGTAGAAAGGTTTGATCAAAGAAAGCTTGAGTCCATGTGTTGTACATGTTGTATTAGCACCTAAAAATAATGGAGAATGGAGAATGTGTACTAATTCTAAAGCCATTAACAAGATAACAGTGAAATATAGGTTTCCTATTCCATGGATGGATGACATAATGGATTGTTTGAGTGGAGCAAAGTATTTTATCAAGATTGATTTGAAGAGTGGTTATCATCAAATTAGAATTAGAGAAGGTGATGAATGGAAGATTGCTTTTAAGACAAAAGATGGTTTGTATGAATGGTTGATTATGCCTTTTGGTTTGACTAATGCACCTAGTACTTTCATGAGGTTGATGAATGAAATTCTAAAAGGATTTTTGGGTAAGTTTTTTATTGTTTATTTGGATGATATTCTAATATTTAGTAAGACTAAGGAAGAACATCTTGAGCATATTAGACAAGTATTACAGAGGTTGAAAGAGGAAAAGTTGTCAATTAATTTGAAAAAGTGTTCTTTTATGCAAGAGGAGATTGTGTATTTCTAATTTGTGATTTTAGCTGATGGATTGAAGATGGACCCTAAGAAGGTTAAAGCAATTTTGGTATGGCCTATACTTGATAATGTGGGTGAGGTAAGATCATTTCATGGTTTGGCTAGTTTTTAGAGAAAGTTTATAAAGAATTTCAATGTTGTTTGTAATGCTATTACTAAGACAATGAGGGGAGATAAAAAAGAATTCAACTGGACACATGGAGCTGATAAGAGTTTTGAGACTTTGAAACAAAAAGTTCTTGAATTACCTATATTGGCTTTGCCTAATTTCAATAAGGTATTTCAAGTTGAATGTGATGCAAGTAGTAATGCAATAGGAGCTATATTAAATCAAGAAGGTAAACCTATTGATTTCTTTAGTGAAAATTTGAATGATTCTAAAAGGAAGTATTATGTGTATAATCAAGAGTTTTATGCTATTGTTCAAGCATTGAAGAAGTGGAGACACTATTTGATTCCTAAGGAGTTTGTACTATATACTGATCATAAAGCTTTACAATACTTGGGAAGTTAACATAAATTGAATCAAAGACATATGAAGTAGGTTGAGTACTTGTAAAGTTTTAAATTTTTGATCAAGCATAAGAGTGGAGTTACTAATAGAGTTGTTGATGCATTGAGTAGAAGATGTTATTTGTTAACTAAAATGAAGGTTGAAGTTCTTGGTTTTGATGAAATGAAATAGCTGTATGATGTTGATTTTGATTTTTTTGAGGCATGGAGAGAGTGCAGAGCACCAAATCTAATAGATCATATAAGTAAGTATGATGAGTATTTCATTCAAGTAGATATGTTATTCAAAGGCATTTAGTTGCATATTCCTAGAAGTTCTATGAGGTTGAGTCTAATTAAGGAAAAGCATAGTGGTGGATTGGCTAGACATTTTGGCATTGATAAGACATTGAGTTTGCTAAAAGAGAAGTATTATTGGCCACAAATGTATAAGGATGTTTAGAAATTTGTAAATATTTGTAGATTTTTTCAAGTTGCAAAAGGAGTGAGTCAAAATACTAGTTTGTATATGCCTATCACTGTTCCTAAGAAACCTTGGAGTGACATCAGTATGGATTTTGTTCTTGAATTGCCTAAGATAGTGAAGAGGTATGACTCCATATTTGTTGTAGTGGATAGATTTTCTAAGATGGATCATTTCATACCCTGTAAGAAGACATCAGATGCTAAGCATGTTGTTGAACCTTTCTTTAAAGAGATTGTGAGATTGCATGGATTACCAAGAAGCATTATTTTTGACAAATATAGTAATTTTGTTGGTTATTTTTGGAAGACTTTGTGGAAGAACATGGGTACTAAATTGAAGTTTAGTTCTACATTCCATCCATAAACAGATGGATAGACAGAGGTTTTGAATAGAAGCTTGGGTAATTTGCTAAGATGTTTAGTTGGGAATAAGCCAAGTAATTGGGAGATGGTATTGGCACAAGTTGAATTTGCATATAATAAATATGTGAATAGGAGTACAAGGAAGACACCTTTTGAGATTGTTATTAGAATGCATCTTAGAGGTATATTAGATTTGAGAGATGTTGTTGGTGAAGAAAATAAAAGTGTTGTAGGGGAAGAATTTGCTAATTTTATGGAGTTTTGCATAAGCAAGTGAAGTTGAGGTAGGAACCAAGTAATCAAAAGTATAAGAAGAATGCTAATTATTCTAGAAGACACCATGATTTTCAAGTTGGTGATGAGGTGATGGTTCATCTAAAGAAAGGAAGATTCCCAGTTGGAACATATAGTAAGCTGAAGATGAAGAAATTTGGAACTTGTAAGATATTGAAAAAGTTTGACAATGGTAATGCTTATGAAGTTGAGTTACCTAATGACATGGATATATCTCCTATATTCAATATTTCTAATTTGTATAAGTATCATGAGTCAGATGATGAAGTTATTGTATCAGATAATTATCCTAAGAAGTAGATTGAAGAAGTTGAACAAATATTGGATCAGAGAGTTGGCAAGAGCACAAGAGGAAAAGATTATTATGAATATTTGGTGAAGTGAAAGAATAGACCTATTGAAGATGCTTTATGGAATTCTCAATTTGAGTTGGATTTAGCTCAGGTTGTGACATCTCAATGATTCAGGACAATCATTTCTTTCAACCCTGATTGTCTAATGCAAGAACATCTTGGGTTGCATTGTTATCCTGCTCATTTTTATTCATTCTACAAGTTGGTGCCTAGCAAATCCTTCATGTGCCTAGAAAATACTTCATGTACCTAGCAATTCCTTCATGTGCCTAGCAATTCCTTCATGTGTCGAGTTACTATAGCAATTCTTTCATGTGCCTAACAATTCCTTCATGTGCTAAGTTACTATAGCAATTCCTTCATGTGCTAAGTTACTATAGAAATTCCTTCATGTGCCAAGTTACCTAGTGTATGCCTTGTGACTCTTCATGTGCTAAGTTACCCAGTGTATGCTGAGTGTCAGCATCATTTGGACATGATTTCTATGAGCTGACTTGTGGGATTTATTTCAATCATAAAATCTTTTCTTGGGATTTTTCCAAACTGTTGTTGGGTCAGCCTTCCTCTTATGTAATGTTCTAGAATGATTTGTAAGCCATTTTGGC
The DNA here is from genome assembly GCA_028749045.1 of Cupressus sempervirens. Taxonomy (NCBI): domain Eukaryota; kingdom Viridiplantae; phylum Streptophyta; class Pinopsida; order Cupressales; family Cupressaceae; genus Cupressus; species Cupressus sempervirens. Next base: position 689,916,349 of record CM053791.1, on the reverse strand, counting down.
AAGTATATATAGAGTTTTTAGGCTTAAAGTTAGGAAATTTTTTGGAAGAGGACTGGAGAGCAGAACTGAAAGTGCAAATTTCCAGTTGGATCTTTGAATGTGAATGCATTTGTAATTGGTCATAACCTAAAAGGCCTTATAGCTGGGCATGTATGAAGATTTTTTGATGAATCAATAAAATTATTTCACTCTTCTTCCTCCTTTGGTTTTTGTTTCTTGTGTTTTCTTCCATTTTGTTAACTCTTGCAGGGTGGTTTGGATAGCAGGGTGAGCCTTTGGCCTTAGTTATTCATCCTTTTCTTGTGTCACAGTATGGCTTGATCTAATAAAAAATTGCAACTCACTTGAAAATTATAGATCTCTATTTAAGTCCTCCATTATACTTGGCATTCATAGACTTCAGCTCTAATAGCTTGTTCACCCTTCAAGAATTCATACTCTTAAGCCTTCTTGCTTCGCATGCCAACTATAGTCATTTCTGTTCAGCCACTGAATGAAGCAATACCCTAAACTCCTTGTCTTCATTTGGTTCTCACACATGACAACCTTTACTTTTGACCAACTATCTCTATAAATATAGAACTTAGATATTTTATCACTTAACCACAACTGTCCATCTTAGGGTTAGGTTAGATTAAGTAGGAGACAATTAATCTACCCACTTTTCCATTTGGTTCCAATTGAAACTTTTTCTACAATCTTCCTTAAATTTGCCTCAAAATGATTTACCTTGAATTTTGTGCCACCAGCTCATCATAGTTATCTTCCACACATTTCACGAAAATAAAATAGTTAGCTCAGATTCATCAAATCTTTGATTTAACATATTTACTGGTACTCAACATCAATATGTTGTCACTCAAAATCTATAGTATTTAATCACTTGACCAATACTAGTTTACTTAGTGAACACTAAAGTTTACTAATGCTTAGCACCAACTAAACTTTACTTGGTATATACTATCAATCACTCAACTTGTACTTATTTTCATCTTTTCTCAATGCCTCTTGTTTCTCATTTGATTTCCACTAATTTTTGCTTATCTTTCACTAATTTCTTAGTAAGGCTTGGCAGACACTTTTATACTTGATCTTCTTCGAGTCTTAACTTGAGTAATTTTTCATTTTGGACTTTAAGTTGACAAACAATACACTATAGTATCAATGTCTTACTTGGGCTTAGTGCTTCTTTTACATACCAAATAACTCAACCTTTCTCTAGGTGCTATTATTATCTCTTCTTTTCAAATCTTCTTCATCAATCAACTAAATGATAGTATTTAGACCAAAAAGCAATTGTCTCACTAACAAGTAGCAGGTTTGACATCATTGACAAAATGATGATTGTTTCATTATAGGTTCTTCACTTCAAAACAATCTTATATCAACATAAGGTTATACACTTAGTCACTCTCTTCCTTAGTTTCCTTCTTCTATTGATCATGTTCTTCAGTCATTACCACACTTTTTGTTTATGTCTTCTTAATTCCCTCTACAAGAGGTCCTAAGATTGGTGTTTGTAATTTACCAATAGTATATTATCTACTTGTGCATTATGCTCATTTCTTTCACCCTCAGTGGTCTAGTTTACCTCAGTAGGCTCTTCACCTTTCCTTTCTTCAACTATCGATCCACTGTGTTCATTGGCATCTATGACTAAGGTCTTTTGTTGCATGCATTACAATTTTTTATTGAAGTCAACAGTAAAAATAGGTGTTTCAATTATTGATATAGTTACCTATTGCCATGTTCCTTTCTCTTCAATCTTTGTATATTATTTGATAGAACAATAATTAGATTAGATGCATCAATCAAATTTTATTTGATAGATTTTGGAGCTTGTTCTGACTTGGCAGACACTATCTTTTCTTGCTTAGTTGACACTAGAGTCACATTGGGCATAGTATTGCTAGGGGTTTCATCCTCAATGATAATTGTCTGTCTATTTTTCCTTCTCCTAACCCATTCTCTCCATAGTCTTAACTAATTGTTTGGTGTCATTATATAGATCTTTTATATTATACAGTTCAACCTTTTCATATTTCTTTTCCTCTTCTACTAGGGTTGGCATTAACCCAAATGCTTTCTTCTATACAAGTTTACTTTCTTGTACTACCTCCTCAATTTTATTCCTCAAAATTTTGTAAGCTCTAGTTTTTGGTACAATTTTTTTACAAAATCTCTTAAGGCTATAGACATATGAGTCTTAACTAAATTTGGCATTATTTGGGTTAAATTTATTTCCCTTATTTTTCTCTCAGTATAAAATGCCCATTTCCATTTAAATCCATCTTATTATACAATTCATCTAGTTGTTCTTTACCTAATTTTATAGGTGTGTACTTCAAATTTACCATCATGTCTAGAACTGCTTGTTCAACCTTTTTTTTATCTCCATTATCTAATGAATCATATTTCACACTCTTAAATCTAGTAAGGCTTATTGAAATTTGAATATTCTCACATACCTTTTCTATGTGCTGAGGAAGTTGCCTAGGTACAATCTAAAATTTACTCAGATCATCAAATTATGTTCTCTCCCCTTCATCATCCTCCTCATCATCATCATTCTTCACAATAATATTTCTCCTTTTTCTCTTCCTTTGACCTTTCTTGGTCTCTTTTTCTTCTAATTTTCTCTTCTTTGGAGACTTACCCTTTACTGGCTTGGCAGTCTTTGCTATTCCTTTCTTCAACTTAGTAGCTACAGGAGTTGTTTCATTTTAGCCTGGCCTTGTTACTCATATTTGAGGTATAGAGGAGGGTGGTGTAATCACTTTCTTCAAAATCTTCTTGACCTTTGGGTCAACAATTACAACCTTCTTTCCTTTAGGTTCCAGAGGCTTGGCAACCACTAGTTCCTTCCTTTTTGATTCATCATCTTCATCATCTTTTTCACTCTCATGATCTTCCCCTTTACCTCCTATAGTTTAAAGGGGTGCTTCTCTGAGTTTCCCCTTTAAGTATTCAATCATTTTATTTCTTTTCTTATCCATTTTTGGCACTTTTATCAGCATCATCATCTTAACCTTTGCAATTTCATATGCGCCAAATGGCTTGGCATTCTTATCAATTACTTCTGATAGTAATGTTTTCACTACTTCAAACACTTCATCAACATTTACTTCATATTACATCGGCCTCAATAGCTTGAGCATAGGTGTAGTTAGTATCCAACATGAAACACATGTGATCAAAATAATGATCAACAATTGACTTAGGGATCCTCGTCCTATTCTTCATTTTTACTTTAAACTCATCAACATATCCATCCAAAATTCTCTCCTAATTTCTCAACGTAACCATTTATCTTCTCAGTTACAAGCCTAGTCTTATCCCATACTACTTCACCAATAGCGGGAAATTAATTTTCTACATAAAGTAATATGCACAATATGAATGAGCCAAACTTACATGAAGTGCTCTTTGATTTTCCAATGGCTCCTAGATTCTTTGCTTGTTGGATCAACTACAACTCGGCCAAATCATAAGTATGATCCTTATTTACAATCTTGTAACCCAAATATATTATCACACAAGGCACACTATTCAGTCATCTTGACTGATAGAATTTGTGAGAAATCACTCTAACTACAAACTTGATAATAGGAGCATCAATTGCATCAGGTGACATACCACAACCATTTCATTTTTCCTTGGTGAGTTCTTCAATTACATTTCTAGCTTGGCATCTCATAGTCTTCGCTCTATCTAGCGTAGTGTATCTAGTGACTTGGTGGATGATCAATTTGGTAATATTAACTAGCCTATTTTATAGCCACAACTTCATGCCATGTACCCTACTCAAAACAATCTTGATCCACTCGACTTTAAAAACTTTAGGAAATGATAGGGCATGGGTAGCCCTTTCTTGGCAACTACTTTGTTTTCTTCCTTCTGAAATTCATTCTCACACATCTTGTCATAAGTGTTTCTCAGCTCAAAATCTCTAGATTTTCCAATCTTGTACATGTAGCAAGATTGCACATCATGTACCATGATAACTCATGGTGGAATAGATGATAATGCACTAGATGAATCTTGGTTAATTGTAAGTTTAGGGTATGCCCTACATTTCAAAAGGGGTCATGCATCATTACACATAATTTGGGTTTGGATTTCCTTCAATACCACCTTCTATCTAGATCTAGTTATAGAAAATTTCATTTCAAACTAGGGTTTTGAAACTTCAAATAAATTCACAAAGTAGAAAACTTAGTTCCAATGAACTTCACAACCTAACTTTTGTCAATGGCATGTACAAGATCTTTGTGACCTACACACAAATTGATCTAGAATTGCTTTTGAATCGCTCTATAAACTCTATATCATTGGGTGAATAAAGAAATGAACACAAAATCCATTATATACCCTCAAATGATTGAAATACCCTTGTATTTAATGCTATGTACTTATAGTGGGTAGATTCAAAATGCATTATAGTTTTCTTGGCATGCATAAGAAAACTCAACATCCATACTCCGTTCACTAGCTTGCTCATGACACCAATTTAGTTGCAACAATTCTCAATCATAGCTTAGTAATTATTGTGATTCGGCCACAACTGACATCTATTCTTATGTTTAGCATCAACTATGCTCCAACTTGATATATGTTAACTCCACTTGGCTCACACTTCAAATCTGTACTAATGCATCTCATCTCATGTTGATATAGACTTTTCTACATCAAATTTTAGGAACTACTATATGATAAATCATTTGAAATATTGTTCATCACATACCTTCTTGTATTACTTTGAAATAGTGTGATCACCTAATCCATTGGATTGGGTGATCTCACCTTCACTAGTTTCACTGTTGTTTCCTTCATCCTTATTTCTCCATGTTTGATTCATTTCATTTCTTGTTTGTTCTATATCAACTTTTCATTTTCATTTTTTATGTTCATTGCTTGGTGTTGGTGCTTTGAGTCCTATAGTTTCTTCTCAAGTATCCAATCTTATGATAACTATAGAAAACTATAGTGTCATTCATCCAACTCTTGGATTTCCATTTAAAATGTTTTCTAATGCAATTTTATACATGACCATATTCACCACAAAAATTACAAGCATACCATGTATTGTAATCCAAATTGTATGAGTTACCTTTCTTAGGTGCACTTCCTTGCTTCTTGGTTGTCCAATTAGGTTTTTCCTTTGATCTACACTCTTGAGCTCCATGAGTATAATTTTGACTATTGTATCAATAACCTTCAAATCTAGGTGCAATTGGTGTGTTTCTAACTTTGGATCTACACTCATGTGCATGATGTCCTTATTTATTGCAATTAAAACAATATACATTCGATTTAGGCTTCACATTTTGCTTACCAGTTTTGCTTCTATAAAAAAAAAAAAAAATGTTAGGATTAATCTTAGATAGAAATAATATTTACATGCAAATATAACCAATATTAGAAAATAGTAGATCGCACATAAGAGAACACAAGGCACCAAGATTTAATGTAGTTCACCCAACCCCTGGGTTACATCCACCAACAACAAGTCCAATATTATTATGATCCAGTGATTACAACCTGATTACAATCTATAATCCCTTATAGCTCAATACCATTGCAAGAACCAATTTTTTCATCACATGTTATGAAAATTCAAAACCCTAAGCCTTTTTATACAAGTTTTTTGTTGCTTACAAAAGTAGGGCTAAAATAATAGAAAAATAGTAGCCAACACCTTTTACAATGTAAGGTCATTTTTGGCTTCAAGGGTGCTACCCCTAAAATCCCCCGTGAGGGCATTGCCCCTCAGCCCCACCCTATACTGTGACAGGGAGTGCACTTGGGGCGCTTCCCTAGGACACTGCAAGGGCACTACCCACAAACCTCTGTAGAAATAATATGGAGAGAAATTATGTTGAATAAACCTTTGAGTCTAATTAGGCTCCACATCACAACAATCTCCCACTTGGAGACTAATCAAACTCCACAATAATAACCTCCCACTTGGAGACTGATCTTAGCGCTACTAAACCTGTAGCTCCTACTGAAATATTAAACCACCTTGGACTCTACTATTCTTTTAGTATGTTCAGTCTAGAAGACCAACTGAAGTTGAAGAGGAGTTCAACTTCTCCCTTGTCACTACCTTTGTAAACATATATGTTGGATTGTCATTTGTATGTATCTTCTCCAACTTTAATTATCCATTATCAAAAACTGACTGAATGAAATGGTACTGCAACTATATGTATTTTGTCTTTGAATGCAAAGCTGAATTCTTTACAAGATGAATGGAACTATGGGTATCTATGAACAAATAATTATCCATATATAGGTGTCCCAATTCTTCCATGAAGAAAAAAAGCCATATCATCTCCTTGGCAGCCTCTATAGTAGCAAAATACTCTACCTTTGTAGTGCATAAAGCATTAACCTATTGTAATCGAGAAATCCATCTCACTACTACCCCACCAATAGTAAATTCATAACCTATAGTACTCTACTGTAGACACCGAAATTTGATTACACTGCTTTGGTAATCTAATTTAGCCATCTCTAAAGGCATCATTAATTAAATTCTTATTTAATTAATCCTTTGCCATCCCTAGTTGAGTAATTTAATTAATCATCTATAGTCCTAATTGATAAATCAAATAATCTATTATTTATCAATTAAATCCTATTCTTCTATCTAATTCCAAAACTCCCCATTTATTAAATAAATCTATTTGATAAATGAAATCCTCAAATTCAAAAACCCCTAACCTATCTCTAAACCTCCATTTAGCCTAATCCACCCCATCCACCCATACTAACCAAGCTTAGCCACTAACTCACCCACCTTCATTAATGCCATCCACTTGCACATCTCTAACATCCCTAATCTAATCCTAAACCCAAGCCTAATCCACCCCCTAATGTTGTCACATTCTTTAAACAAGTTTAAGACTTTCCTAATCCAAACCAAAGTCTCCCCTCAAAAAACCCAACCACTAAGTCATGAGTGCTCTTACAAAACATAAAAGACTCTTACACCCATCTTCCACACTCTTCCCTCTTCCACACTCATTCCTCTTACATCCCTCTTACATACTCAACCCCACTCATCATGCCTTTAACCAACCCTTTACCCTACCCTCTCACACTCATCCTCTTTGTGACAAGTGTCACCTTCCCATTGGTGCTAAACAAGCACAATCCATGTGCTCTCCTTTGAGTGCATCCTAGCCCTCCTTAAGCCTTCATCCATCCTTTCATCTAAGCCCTCCATCCCTCTACCCCTTAGCCTATAAATTGAATCCCATCCCAAGCCATTTCATCAACAATCTTTGAGCTAAAGTTACCATGCTATTTTGAGAACCAAAGCCATCAATATTACCCTTATAATGCCAAATTGAGAGCTCACAAAGCTACCAATTTGCCATTACCCATCTCCATTGAAGCAGCTTTTGAGCATCTTGAGCATACATCCAAAGCAAAAGGATACATCTACAGAATCAAGAAAGCATGGAGTGTTTTCTCTTGTGAGGTTTGCACTTCTTGTTTGCTTTCTTTGTCTAAGCATATATGTGAATTTAGTTTTTGGTTTGTGAATGTTTACTTTATTTGTTAATGTTCTTTACATACTAATTCTTGTTCTACATTTTGGCACGCCTGGTGGGACTCGAACTATGGGTCATTTAATCATCTATTTTCATCTATATGTCATTTTTCTAACCATCTAATGTTTTTTGTTGTTTGAAGTGTGTTGTGAGGGTGTTTTGCTTGTTTTTGCAGGTTAAAGAACGCACTTAGGAAGAAGAAATACCATCTTTAAAATAAATAAAAATCGCGTTTTTCAGCTTTTTTGGCACAGTTTTGGCGTCTGCAACCTGTTCTGTCTGCAAAAATCCGCGTCTGCGAAAATCGACGTCTACAAAAATCCGCATCTATGCAAATCGACATCTGTGAAAATCCGCGTCTGTGAAAATCGACATCTGCAAAAATTTGCATCTGCGCAAATCGACATCTGCGAAAATCCACGTCTGTGAAAATCGTCGTCTGCGAAAATCCGCATCTGCGCAAATCGGCGTCTCTGTTTGTCACCTGTTTTTTGTGCCGCAAAATTTGTTCTGTCATCTTCGAATACTAGCGTATCTTTATTTGACTTTTAGTGGTTCCGTAGGATTTAGACCATTTTAAGCATTTTTACGCGTAGAAAAAACAACAAAAAAAGTTTTAAAAAAATTTCCCATAGTTAAGCTCTCATTTTTTGAAGATTTTGGCTAACTAACTAAATTGCTTTTTTTTGTCTCATTGCAGGTTGGAGCACATATGGAACCACTAACCATGTTTCTTGCAGGTTTTCATGTTGCTAAAAAATGAACTTGAATGCTTAGCCATTTGTCTTTGAATGCATGTTGCTAAAAAATGAACTTGAATGGTTAAACACATTTTCCATTGAATGAATGTTGCTCAAAACACACTCTTGAATGCCATGGATTAAAATCAACTTTCCTTGGAATGTATGCTTAAAACAACAAATCCAATATTGAATGCCAAAGATCAATTAACCATTACAATATCAAACACTTCATTTGGAGCTTCTAAAATTGAACAAAACAAATCTCTTTTTCACATGCAATCTAGGTAAAGTTTGATTTTTGGACATTTAAGAAACTTTCTTAAGTTAAAAATACAAATTTACAAAAATAAATTTGAGTAGTTCCTTGGACTCACCTCTTTTCTAATCACCCATCAAATATTAACCATTGGTTGCAATCTCAGCGCCATTTATGGGGATGGGTCTACTTGAAAAAGGTGTTAAATGTTCCACAATCTAACTCACTCACTTGGTCTTTGAACGTTTGCTTTAACTTTATCAAAATTCTTAAATGGCCAAAACTCTAGATTAAATCGATCACACTTCAAGTTTGGGCACTAAAATTGAACAACAACTGACGTGGAGAGCCTCTGGGCGCGTGCTTGAAATCGAATCTCACACACTTTTGTTTTGGGCTTAAAACAAACTCACACTCAATCTTAAATGCCTTAAAGAAAATTAATCGATACTTGACGTGGAGGGCCTTCGAGCACGCGAGTTTTCTTTTGTTGACCCTAACTCTTCTTATTGTTTGCATTCTTCGATTGATTTACTTTTGTTGGTGCTTCAAGTTGGAATTGAACATTGTCTCTTAAACATGAGTGCTTGAAAAGTCTAGATTAGCACACATAAGAGTCAGTTGGTAAAAGAACAAGCGTGTTTTTTTAGCCCAAGGTCATCCAAGTCTTCTCTCCCCTTGTCGTCTTTCAAGGCCATCTTGGGTGCATAAGATTAGGATCCAAAACCTTGTTTTTTTTTAGGAGGCCTGCTTGGGGATTTCATCACCCCTTGGACGACCTCAACTCCAACGTTCGGGCGGAGTATAAGAATCGGGAGGTGAATCGAAAGACACCTCTCTTGGGATCGAGATTTTGTCATTCGGGCTAAGCCTCAAGGAGCTTTATACCCTTGAGAAGTGAAAGAGGAGAAGTGGGTTACCGCTCCTCTCGACTGTGTGACATCCTTTTGGTCTCATCTACGGATTTGGGCCTCACGTACCTTGCGTATATCGAGGACTCCCTAGCTAAACCAACTGTCAGCCTTGCAGAAAACCATCTAGGATGTTAATGTGTTTGGAGTGACTGATCGAAACATTTGTAGAACATACACACTCCTCGGCGCAAGTATCACATTCTGAGAACCACAAACTTCTATCTGGGTGTTCCTATCTATTGCTTGTTTTTATTTTACTTGTTGAATGAATGTTTGCCAAACTTGGTCAATCCTAGCTTAGGGCACACTTAGCGTAGTCACTGCCTATTTTAGAAGTTGAACAAGTTGAAGCAAAACAACCAGAATCTCCCAAAGCCAAACAAATTCAAAAATTTATGTCGGAACAACCCAAACCCAAACAAAAGTTTCACAAGGTCAAACTCAAGCCATCTCTAGCATACCAAAAACTTTCAGCCAAGAGAAAAGAAATAACACCAAGCCCATGAATTGCCAAACTCCACAAAGCAGAGGACAAAGCTACCGACGAAGCACTTCAAGAGGCCTAGTTAGAGTGCACCATCAAATTTAGCCAACATCCAGGAGTTAATCCTGCTCATGCCTTACCAACTAGGCATGATTTCTATGATTAGACACCCTTGTTTCTCCACATCTTCTTGGATAAGCTTCACTTTAGAGTCATCTTTGTAGAAAAGCCAGCCATCTTAGGTTATCCCCTTAAGCATTATTAGCTCATCCATCTCATTTAGAATCAAACCATCTAGCTAGCAATTGAAAATCTGCACATCTAAGCTTTCAAAATTGTTGTCACCTTGCTAAAAGTTTGCAATTTCTAAAATATTCCAAATCCACCAATCTCACCAAGGTTATCCCTTTAACAGAGCTTTGTCTAGGGTAATCTAGCTTTGTCACTTGTTATCCCTCATCACCTTGAGCTAAAGGTTGGGATCCATAAGTGGTCAATCTCGTGTTCTTCCTAAAGGATCATCAGTCTATCCTTAAGTTGACACAATCACCACCAAGCTTGCACATAGGAAAGCAGACCTTTTGCACTTTGGCAACATATCTTTGAAGTTAGAATCCCCAACCCAATCCTCCTTAGGTTTTTTCATATAGCTTTGCCTCAACCTAGGAAATCATTTGCATAGAAAAGCCTTCCCCCTTTCGCATCCATCAGCATTATTGCATCTCATTCCTAGGAGCATTTTTCATGCCACCCGTCACTCGCTTAGCCAAGAAGAAAGAAACAATGGAGCCCTATCATTTGGATCGAACAGCCTCACCCCCCTTGAGCACTCAGCCATCCTCCAGCCCAGAGAAAGCTATGCCATCACCTACTGACATTGAAGCTTTCATGAACCAACCAGGAAATGCAGTATTGGTAAACGCCATTATAGACAAAAACAAAGAGACAATCATGACTAATTTTCGAAGGGACAATGTAGGAACCTTTGACTTTGGAAGACCCCCTCCATTATCAGATCCATCTCACCCATTTTTTGGGCAGCTGCCACCACCCATAGGCTCTTATGATCCAAATTATCCTCAATATATTCCAAAAGAAGAGCCTCCAGCCAATCCATATGACCCAACAGACCCAAACATACCATCATCCACCCAAGTTGAAATCTCCATGCCGCAAGCCAACCCAGCCACCACCACTCCATCCCATGTTCATACCTCTTCGCTCCAAACCCCCTTTACCCAAAACACCTCACCGTTCACCCCCTTCACTATTGTTGCTGCTCCCCAACCCAGCCTTCCAAATCCACCCATCTCCCAAATCAGTGCTAGCATCTTTGGCCAACCTCAGCAATATACAACAGGGATGCCACCCATGGGGCCAAGTAATCAACCTTTCATCGCCCCCAGCTTGTTCACCACAGCCCAAAGCACAATCCCATCATTTCCATTAGGTCTTGGGAGCTCAATACCACTAGCCACAAATCCACAAGCTACTACCTTCACTCCACAAAGCTATCAAATCCCACAAGCTACTGCCAATCTTCTACCAAGCTCCCAAGTGACCCCAGCTCCCGCCACCACTATACCAAGCTTCCAAATCCAGCCACCAAGCTATCAAACCCCATCAATTCCATTCCCAAGCTTTCAATTCCCACCACCTCCACCACCAACTAATCCATTACCTCCTATTACCAACTACCTTTCAATGCCACTTCTAGGAGGTAATCCACCACCCCAGCCAACCACCAATTATTTGCAGATACCATCCCAAATGGGGGCACAACCCACGTATATTGGTCAAACCCCACAAGCCCTCCAATCCTTTCCCCAAGCCTCACAACCATCTTATACCTTACCTCTACAAAGCAATCCATTTATCCCACAGCTAGCTTATGTTCCTCAATCCCAACCTCAAATCCCATATCAACAGCAAGCCTCGCAACACATGCAGCAATATGCGCCACCTCCCCCTCAACAACCTGTCATCCATCATGCAGCTACCCAAACAATGTACAATCCCTATCAGCAAATCCCTCATAGCCATCCATATTCAGTGGCCCCATCCAACACATACCTACCTCAAGGCACTCCTACATTGGGGGCACCCCAACCATCACCTATCAATTCAGAGTGGGAGCAAATGAAGATAGCTCTGAAAGCCATCCAAGAAGGGAATGATCCAAAGACATTCAAGTTTGAGAATGTGTGTCCTTACCCATTTGACAGAGCCATTACCACGACACCATTTCCCAAACACTTTGAGGTACCTAAATTTGACAAATTCAGAGGAAAAGGAGACCCTGTCACGCATATCAAAGAATTTTACATGCATTGCCAGGACGTGGCATACAATGATGTCTTCCTCTTGCGCCTTTTTCCCAAAAGCTTGGCTGGACCAGCTCTTGAATGGTTTTATAGAATCCCCTATGGCACAATTAAAAACTTTTTTGAATTATCTAAGGCATTTGTAGCCCAATATGCCCATCTTGTTGAAATAGAGCTATCAATAGTTGATCTTGTCCACACCAAGCAAAAAGGTGGAGAAAGCCTTGTCGAATACCTGCAAAGATGGCAAACCCTTACCACCCGCATATCCTGCACCTTGCCAAAATGCCATGTGGTGAAAATGTTTATTGAAAATTCACATCCCATCTTGGCTCACCACATGACCATGAACTGTTTGCAGACCTATAAGGATATCAAAGAGAAAGGAATGATTCTTGAGAAAGGACTCATCAAAGATGGTGTGGTAAAGATTTACAAAGAGGCCAACCAAAATCAATCACATTCCAATGACAAGTCTAGGTATTGGAACAAAAACAAGCATGTTGCAACAGATGGGGTTACTGACACCAGACATGTGAATATTGTTGGTCCTTCTCAAAACCAGTCTAACCCACCATATCAAAAAAACAACCAACAAGCTATCAATTACCAACAACGAAATAACCAAAGCTATCAAAACCACAATACAAGACCCAAATTTCAAGGGTCTAATAATCAAGCTAATGCCATCAATGTAGTTGCAGGGCAAAAGCCCAGATTCCAACCTGCACCTAGAAACTATACACCCCTTGGTGAGCCATTGGATGTTATTTTTGAGAAATTGGCTAAGGAAAACCTCATCAAATTTCCTCCTACCCAACAAATTGATCCAAGCCAATCCAAAGCTACATGGTACAAGGACAATGAGTATTGCAAGTTCCATAGGGTAAACGGTCACACCACCCTCAGATGCATGAAACTGAAAGACTATGTGCAGGACCTCATTGATCGGAAGGAAATCACTATTGGTGCCCAAACCTCTCCCAATGCAGGCTTACAGATTTATCAAAATGCTTTTCCTCCACACAACAACCAAAATCCTGGAAAAGCACCTATCCAAAACAACACCAACAACCGCCAGCCAAACCAACAGCATGGGAAGAACAATGACCACACTTCATCCTATATAGACTATGGTAGCCTTATAGGTTGTATATCTGAGAAAGAGCCTTCTGTCAATGTTATCAATATTCGAGGACCAGACAATGAGTGTGCGGTCACCACTCAAAGAGCGCGATTTAACATTGCAGGCCCACCAGTTTCGTCAGCACCATCAGCTCCATCAAAAAGCCGGTACAATATCTTGGAACACCTTGGGAACATGCCAGCCCAAATCTCCATTTTAGACCTTCTTCGCACTAGTCTTGTGTACAAAGACATCCTTGATAGTGCTCTCATAGAATCCCGTGTCCCTTCTGATATCAATGCTACTGATTTTCGTAATCTTGTTGGACACCTTTCATCCTCATGTGCCCTATCTTTCAAACCCACCGACATACCTGCGGTTGAGCCAGATCACACCCTTCCGCTTCGCATAGCCATCATGGTATCCAATTTTGCCATGAAAAGAGTAATGATAGATAATGGATCAGCCTTAAACATTTGCACCCTAAAATTCATAAAACAAGCTAGGTATACTAAGGCAGATATGATCAATGAGGATATCACCATCAAAGCTTATGACAACTTGGAAAGGACCACAGAAGGGACTATTTTGCTACCAATCAAGGTTGGGCCGGTCATCCAAGAGACAGTTTGCCATGTTGTTGATCTAAACCTACCATTTAACATCCTCCTCGGTCACCCATGGATTCATGCTATGAAGGCCATTCCATCCACCTACCATCAATGCATCAAATTTCCGCATCAAGGTACTGAGGTAACCATCCATGCCGATCCAGAACCCTTTGCTTACTGCAATGCAGTTGAAGCTTCATATACAAACCATTTTCCTGGAATAGACATCGGCACGGCCATCACCAGCTCATCCCACACTTGTAATGACGCAAAAACCATCCTTGCCTCCACCCTATCTACTGTAAAGATCAACAACAAAGGTTGTGGAGAATATAGTCTATCAGATGCATTTGTTGTCGGAGCAATCCCACTTGATCCACATACCCATGGATGGCCAACATATCACAAAGCTAAGGAGATTCCACCTCCTCAATACAAACAGTTTGGCCCAACCACCTTTGTGTCCTCAAAAACCCCTCTTCATGAGGAGCTCACTCTAGATATCAACAATTGGTTACATAAGGATGCACCTCCAAGAAATCAAGCACGCCTTGATCACTTCAGCCAAAAGTATCCCCAACAACATAAGCTCATCACTGAAAAATGGAACTATCAAGGAGGTGGACTAGGACCAGAAGAAAGGGGCATGCAATGTCCCATCGAAGCACATAATTGGGAAATAAAGTCAGGTCTTGGCTTTGGCATACCCACAACTGGGGGCACCAATGAGAACGGTCACGCTTTTTTGAGCATCCACCGCAACCTTGTCAAAATCGAAGACATTCCTAAGGAAGTTGAAAAGAGAGCCTACGACGATATCCCAGACCAAATCTTCCTAGGAGACTCTATTCTCCAAGAACTATCCATCCATCTCATGGACCTACCACTTGCTCATCCACAACTCATAGATTGGGACCAACCAAGTGTCATACATATTGATGAGTTCGCATCAGAGGAAGCGCTTCTAAGATTCATGGGAGCTAAAACTCCTCATAAGAAGACAAAGCCAGATTCTGCCTACATCTACAAGCTAGATCCCAAGGGGTATTTTGGAGAAAATCCCCAACCTAGTTTTGATACACCCAAAACTGGAACTAAGGTAAATCTGGGACTAGCTAAGGTAGCGAAGAGAACCCCTCAGCAAGAAAATCCAGAGCCACAAGCAGAATATGAGGATTTAGTATTGCCTCCTCAAGATAATCGACCAGAGGTGTCTTCTATTCTAATAGAGGATACTAGAGAAGTCAACATTGGTTCTTCAGAGATCCCTAGAATTGTTCACATTGCTGCATCCCTATCACAAGACCAAGCTGACCTCCTCTTTGAGGTTTTACAAGAGAACATTGGTCAATTTGCATGGTCATATCAAGACATGCCAGGACTTGATCCAAAGCTTTTAGTTCATCATCTTGCAGTCGATCCAAAGATCAAGCCCGTCAGACAAAAGCTTAGAAAAATGCACCCCAAGGTGGCATTACTAGTCAAAGCTAAACTAGAAAGAATGTTAGCTGCTAAGGTTATTTGACCTATCGACTACTCAGAATGGATCTCCAACATGGTCCCTGTCACTAAGCCTTCCGGTGACATTAGAATCTATACTGATTTTAGAGATCTTAACAAAGCTTGTCCAAAGGATGATTTTCCCTTGCCCAACATAGATATGATTGTAGATCTTACAGCTGGACATGAAATCCTGTCCCTTATGGATGGATTTTCTGGGTATAATCAGATCAAGATTGCAGAAGAGGATCAGCATAAGACAACATTCACTACCCCCTGGGGAACCTTTTGCTACACCATGATGCCTTTTGGCCTAAAGAATGCTGGGGCTACCTACCAAAGAGCTATGACAGCCATTTTTCATGATCTTATCCATAGCATTTTGGAAGATTATGTGGACGATATCCTAGTCAAATCTCACACCTTCATGGATCATCTTGCTGACCTGGAAAAAGTCTTTGATAGGTTGGCCCAATATAATCTCATGCTAAATCCCAAGAAGTGTGTCTTTGGGGTCACATCTGGCAAGCTTCTAGGCTTCATAGTTTCTAAACGAGGTATAGAGATTGACCCCAAAAAGGTCAAGGCTATCTTAGACATGCCTCCTCCCCAAACACTGCGACAGCTTCGCTCTCTTCAGGGAAAACTTCAATCTATTTGGCGCTTCATCTCCCAACTTGCAGATAAGTGTACACCATTTTCACACTTGTTAAAGAAGAATGAGAACTTCAAGTGGGATCTTTTATGTCAGCACAGCTTCTATCAGCTCAAGCAGTATCTCACCAATCCCCCTATCTTGGTTCCACCAGTTCCTGGTCATCCCTTGATCTTGTATATATCAGCAACACCTACTGCTCTAGGGGCACTTCTAGCACAACATGATGACTATAGTAGAGAGAGAGCCATCTACTATATTAGTAGAACCCTAGTTGGTTATGAACTCAATTACACTCCTATGGAAAAATCTTGTTTGGCAGTTGTTTTCTCAACTCAAAAGCTTCGCCACTACATGCTAAGTCATACCATCCAACTAGTCTCTAAGATTGATCCTCTCAAGTATATGCTCTCTAGAACAGCACTCACAGGCCGGCTAGCGAAATGGGTTATGCTACTAAGTGAGTTTGACATCCAGTATGTGGACAAAAAGGCAATCAAAGGGCAAGCTATAGCAGATCACCTAGCTGATGCACCTCTAGTAGATGCATATCCTTTGCTCACAGAATTCCCAGACGAGCATATCTGCCTAATTGAAGAACAACCCCCATGGAAGCTTTATTTTGATGGCTCATACACCTCTCATGGATCAGGGGCAGGAATATTATTAGTTACACCTCAAGGAGATTACATTCCAAAAGCCTTCAAGCTACAATTCCCTAGCACCAACAATATAGCCGAATATGAAGCTCTTGTAGCAGGATTAAAGATAGCTGCAGAATGGAATATCACTGAGTTACAAGTCTTTGGTGATTCCCAGCTCATCATCAAACAAGTCTTAAATTAATATCAAACCAAAGATGAAAAGCTATTACCCTACAAAGAGCTAGTTGATCAGCTGACCCAGCATTTTACAAAGCTTTAGTTTACACAAGTGCCTCGAATGCAGAACAAGGCAGCAGATGCCATGGCCACTATCGGCTCGCTCTTGGAAATTCCCCAAGAAGCTACATAGTATGAGTTTTTATTTGAGCATCTCCTCACTCCTGCCTATGCGAATGAGGATTCAAACCGTGTTTGTATCTTGGTTGGTCCCCAATCCCCTTGGTACCATGAAATTCACGCTTACCTTAACGATGGTATCATATCCCCTCACCTCACACGTACCCAACGCCAGAACCTCATTCAAAAATCATCCCGCTATGTTATCATAGCCAGTACCCTATATCGTCGGGGTTATCACAATACTCTCTCTCGATGTTTAGATGAAAATGAGGCCGCGATGGCATTAAAAGAAGTACATTCTGGACTTTGCGGTGCCCACACGAGTGGTATTGTCCTAGCACAAAAAATCCTTAGAGAAGGCTACTATTGGCCTACCATTGAAGAAGACTCTTGTGAATTTGTCAGAAAGTGTCTCCCATGTTAGCAGCATGCAAATCTTGTGCACGCTCCAGCACAGGATCTACAACCTATTGCACCACCTTGGTCTTTTTCTTGTTGGGGCCTTGATCTAGTTGGAACTATCACACCTCTCTCATCTGATGGACATAAATGGATAATAACAGCTATAGACTATTTCACTAAGTGGGTGGAAGCAGTCCCCCTAGTCTCAGCTACAGGAGTTCAAGTCTCCAAGTTCATCTTGTACCACATTGTTTGCCGCTTCGGCATCCCATCCCCCATCTTCATTGACCATGGAGGTAACTTTGAAAATCTCAACATGGAAGAATTATGCACTTCCCTCCACATCCATCACCGCTTTTCTAGCCCATATTTCCCACAAGGTAATAGCCAGGCAGAGGCAACTAATAAAACCCTCCTCAAAATCCTAAAGAAAGTTGTCAATGATTCTGGCCGTGATTGGCACCTTCAAATAAATCTGACTCTTTGGGCCTATCGAACTTCCTTCCATACATCCACAGGCACAACTCCATACTCCCTAGTCTATGGTGCCAAAGCGGTATTACCTATAGAAGTTGAACTTCCCTCACTACGCATATCTTTGCGAGGGCAAATCTCAGATGAAGAATACAGAGTAGCTCGACTCACCCAGCTAGATCTCTTAGACGAGAAGAGACAACAAGCCTATGACCATCTCACAGTCTATCAAACTCGTCTCAAAAGGAATTTCAACAAGAAGGTGCTCCCACGACACTTTCAGCCAGGTGATATGGTCCTCAAAGAAAATATGAAAGTCCAAGCAGATCGAGAAAAGAAAGGCAAGTTTGAACCTACATGGCTTGGTCCCTATGTGGTTACTGCCTCCTTTGGCTCCAGAGCCTATCAATTATCTACACCAGAAGGAGAACTCTTGAATGATCCCACTAACATCATTCATCTCAAGAAGTTCTATGCTTGAAGATCCTTGGTATACCCAGCTTTTGAAAAAAAATACAAAAAAAAAATAGTAAAGAGAAATAAGCATCCAATGGTGAAAACTTGGCAATTCAAGCGCCTTGGATAGGTACCTTGGTGAAAACCTGGTAATTTAGGCGCCTTTTGTGCTAAAGACTAATCCATTATCTATCACTATCCTATCCCTCATCCATCCACCCACCATCCCATAAAACACCTGCTTGTTCCCTTGGTGTTCCAATCAAATATCCAAAATCTGATGGAGCTTGTCAATACCTCCTATATAGCTTGTAAATCTTGTACCAAAGCTTGTATTATACCTTGTAAATATTGTACCATACCTTGTATATATTCGAATCTTGTCCAAAGCTTGTAAATAATCTTGTATCCTATTCCAGCTTGTAAATAATCTTGTATCCTAGCCTGTATCCTATCACATGCACACACAGAATCCCATTTTTCCTTAAGATTTTCACAAACCATCTACCTATCCACCTATCAACTATTATAGACATCCCATCCTTCACAAACATTTCCATCTCACAAAAAACCAAAACATGAACAAACTTGTACATTTGTAACATATCTTGGTCTTTCAACTTGTACATCCTCTTTAGCTTAGTACCATTGTATCTATCTAGCGTTTGTGTCAGTTTGTCCTTGATCAACATCTTGCACACATCGCACACCTTGGTTAGCTATTCTAATGCATCCTTTAGCTAGATCTCATGTCACCAAAGTGTTATCCTTCTTAGTTCAGCTTGCCAAATGCATTACTCATCCTGATCCATCAGCTTAGGTGCTCTCCGATAGGTCCTTGCAGGATATAGCTTTCCTCATGTCTAATCTTGGTCCGTTAGTACCTCGTCCTACCCATCTCGTTGGCAAACGGTTCTCTTTTGGATTTTTTCTTTCTTTTGGTTTGGGATCTTCCCTTTTGGGTCTTGAAATATCTTTTCCAAGCAATCTCCTTGTTCCCTCCTCAAGGTTGCCACGATCTTCCATATCATGGTATGCTGCGAATGGGGCAATTAGAGCGTAAGGTCTTGATCAGGTCTTTTGCTTGTTTTCTTTTTCTACTTGTGGGTTACCTAGTGTCATTTCCACACTGCTTCCTCTGGGATTCATGTGTGATACTGGGGCAATCCTTGCGTGTTTGTTTTGAGTCAGTTCGTCAGTCCTCTGGACAGTTGGTGAAAAGGCCTTGATGTTCTTGGTAACCTTGGCAATTAACCAACAGTCATATAGCAAATCTAGTGCTCAACTACATGGTGGTACTTCTCTTTGAAGTATCCCCCATCTCAAAAAGCTTCAATGGATTCCCTTCATCTCCATTATCCCCCATCCATATCCTACATCTATCGCTCCTACCCCAGCTTATGCATCAGTATCTCTTTGAATCACTCCTCATGCTTAGCTTTAGGGATCCACAATCCTAGTCTTAGGGATCCACCAATCAAATCAATCCACCAAGCCTCATCTTTCGAGATCCACAATCCTAGTCCTAGGGATCCCCGAAACCCATCTTCCGCCAATCTGACTCTTTGAAATCTTGTTGCATCAGCTTTATCATTCTATCATCCATCTCCCTACCATGGATTCCTTTTATAGCACTTCGCTCTTCCATCTCCCCCCCCCCCCCCCCAATCCTGAAAAGTCTTAAGCTTGCTTTACTATTGTGCCTCTGATTTCCCTTTATCATTCTCCCATAGTGAGAGTTTGAGCTAATTCAACCCCTTCTCTTCGCCAACCTACGTCTCAGCTCGTCTCAATTTCTTGTATTTTTCAAGAAGTCGTCGAGCCTCATTTCTCTCCCCGCCGCCTTCTTGAGGGGGCATCATCTAAGTCTAGTCTCTCCTCTTCTTATCAGAGATTGGGGCAACCTTGTTGCTAAAACATCTTCCACGTGTCGTCTTCATTCAAACTTCTTTGAAATAGTGTTCTCTCAACACTATGTCAAAGAGGGGCAAAATGTAGACATCAAAATTTGATTACACTGCTTTGTTAATCTAATTTAGCCATCTCTAAAGGCATCATTAATTAAATTCTTATTTAATTAATCCTTTGCCATCCCTAGTTGATTAATTTAATTAATCATCTATAGTCCTAATTGATAAATCAAATAATCTATTATTTATCAATTAAATCCTATTCTTCTATCTAATTCCAAAAATCCCCATTTATTAAATAAATCTATTTGATAAATGAAATCCTCAAATTCAAAAACCCCTAACCTATCTCTAAACCTCCATTTAGCCTAATCCACCCCATCCACCCATACTAACCAAGCTTAGCCACTAACTCACCCACCTTCATTAATGCCATCCACTTGCACATCTCTAACATCCCTAATCTAATCCTAAACCCAAGCCTAATCCACCCCCTAATGTTGTCACATTCCTTAAACAAGTTTAAGACTTTCCTAATCCAAACCAAAGTCTCCCCTCAAAAAACCCAACCACTAAGTCATGAGTGCTCTTACAAAACATAAAAGACTCTTACACCCATCTTCCACACTCTTCCCTCTTCCACACTCATTCCTCTTACATCCCTCTTACATACTCAACCCCACTCATCATGCCTTTAACCAACTCTTTACCCTACCCTCTCACACTCATCCTCTTTGTGACAAGTGTCACCTTCCCATTGGTGCTAAACAAGCACAATCCATGTGCTCTCCTTTGAGTTCATCCTAGCCCTCCTTAAGCCTTCATCCATCCTTGCATCTAAGCCCTCCATCCCTCTACCCCTTAGCCTATAAATTGAATCCCATCCCAAGCCATTTCATCAACAATCTTTGAGCTAAAGTTACCATGCTATTTTGAGAACCAAAGCCATCAATATTACCCTTATAATGCCAAATTGATAGCTCACAAAGCTACCAATTTTCCATTACCCATCTCCATTGAAGCAGCTTTTGAGCATCTTGAGCATACATCCATAGGAAAAGGACACATCTACAGAATCAAGAAAGCATGGAGTGTTTTTTCTTGTGAGGTTTGCACTTCTTGTTTGCTTTCTTTGTCTAAGCATATATGTGAATTTAGTTTTTGGTTTGTGAATGTTTACTTTATTTGTTAATGTTCTTTGCATACTAATTCTTGTTCTACATCTACTTGGTATCAATATCTCCTACCAAATTTGAGTCAACATAGCCTTGTAAATTAGTAGTAGAGCCCCCAAAGTGTAAACACTTATTGGATGTTCTTCTCAAATATCTAAGAATTCATTTAACTACATTCTAATGCTTAATTCCTAGATGACTCATATACCTGCTAACAATTCTCACTGCATGTGCAATATATGCCCTAGTACATACCATAGCATACATTAAGCTTTCTACAGCTGAAGCATAGGGTACCTTAGACATCTTGCCCTCCTCTTCTTATGTCTTGGAACACATCTCCTTAGTCAACTTGAAATGATTAGGTAAAAGTGTGTTGACAACTTTAGCATTCTACATAGAGAAACATTGCAACACCTTCTCAATATAATCAGCTTGAGATAATATCAATTTTCTATTCTTCCTATCTCTACAAATCTTCATACCAAGGATTTTTTTTGCTGCCCCCAAATCCTTCATAGCAAATGCATGTGCTAATTGGCATTTCAGCCCCTTAATATGATCCATGTTAGACCTAGCTATAAGCATATCATCAACGTATAAACATAAAATAATGTAGCTATCATCATCCAACCTCTAAAAATAAACAATGATCTAAATGAAACCTGCTATAACCATGCTCATGCATAAACCTGCCAAATTTTAGATACCATTCTCGAGGTGCTTGTTTCAAGCCATATAAACTTTTCTTTAATTTGCACACTAAGTTCTTACCATTGACCTCAAATCCCTATGGCTATTCCATATATATCTCTTCATACAAATCACCATGAAGGAAGGTTGTTTTAACATCAAGATGCTCTAAATGCAAATCTTTAGTAGCCACAATACTTAAAATAGTGTGAATAGAAGTCATTTTAATAGAAGGAGACAATATCTCATCAAAATCAATTCTTTTTCTCTATGAAAATCCTTTTACAACTAACCTGGCTTTAAACCATTTCTTACCTCCATCCTCTTCTTTTAACCTATAAACCCATTTATTCTACAAAGCCTTTTTACCCGTAGGAAACTTGCATAAATTCTATGTCTTTTTTTTCAGCAAAGAGTCCATTTCATCTTTCATTGCAAACTCCCATTGAATATTAGTATCCACCTGCATAGCTTCATCATAACATTCAATTTCACCAACATCAGTAAGTAAAATAGAATAGAAGCAAGGAGAAAATATTTTTGGTAGTCTACTTGTCCTTATTGACCGTTTAACATTCACTATGGATAGTGATAATTGTTGCAGTTGTTGCAAATCATAAGGAACTACTAGAACATCAATTTTTGGAGTATCATCCAGCACTACATAATCATTTACTTTCTTCTCATGTTGCTACAATAGATCTTTGTACAACACTTTCTCATTGAATATGACATCCCTGCTTCTTACAATTTTATGATTTTCAAAATCTCAAAGCCTATAACCAAATTCATTAATGCCATATCCAAAAAATACACATTTCTTTGACTTAGCTTCTAGCTTGGTTCTATTTTCAAAATCTATATGAGAAAATGCTTCACAACTGAAGGTTTTGATAAAAGAATAACTGACCTTCTTCTTAGTCCATGCTTTCTTTGAAATACCACAACCCAAAGGAGTAGAGGGACCTCTATTAATCAAATATGTAGCAGTAATGATAACCTCCAACTACATGTTTAAGGGAAACCCTACATGCAACCTCATGCTTCTAACACACTCCATCATAGTCATGTTCATGCATTCAGCCACTCCATTTTCCTATGGAGTCCTTAGAAAAGTTTTTTGACTATGAATACCATTAGTGGAGTAATAATATTTGAATTCATGACTAAAATACTCACCACCATCATCATATATGAGACATTTTAATTTCTTTTCAATCTCATTTTCAACCAAGCATTTCCATTTCTTAAAGGTTTGAAATAAATTAGATTTATGTTTAAGGAAATAAACCCATACTTTTCTAGTTGCATCATCAATAAATATAATATAATAATGAAAGCCACCAAGTAAAGATACCTGAGCCGGTCCCCATACATATGTATGCACAAGCTCTAATTTCTCACTTTTATTTTCCTTTCTAGTCTTCACAAAACTCACTCTCTTTTGTTTTCCATACACACAACTTTCATAGAAATCCATATTGACACATTTTAGACCTAGTAAAACTTTCTTTGAATGAAGTACTTTCATACCTTTCTCACTCATGTTCCCAAGTCTATTATGCCACAATGCTATATTAGAATCTATAGTAGCTATTTGTTCTCCCTACTCAACTGTAGCAATTGTTCTTGAGCATTTGTTTTTCTCTGAAACAATCAAAGTAGAAGGAAAAATATGACTTGTAAAAAGACATAAGGTGCCTACTTTCACACATTTTGCTACTACAAGGGAATCTTTTGAAACCTTTCAATTTTTATCATTAAAAGTAACTATCCAACCCTCATCATTGAGTTTCCCAGCTAAAATTAAATTCCTACTTAGCCTTAGAACATGTCTTACCTCATGTAGTAGCCAATGATTCCCATTTTTCAATTTAATCTTAACTTTTCCTTTTCCAACAATATGATAGGGTTCATTATCCCCCAAATAAATAACCCCAAAATCCCCTTGGAAATAATCAATAAAATAATCTCTATGAGGTGTAGCATGAAATGAAGCACTAGAATCTAAAACCCATGAATCATCAATACTTTCTAAAGACAGAAGCAAAGCATCCTCTTTAGATTTGTTACTTACCACATTTTCCTCCTTGTTCCCTTTTAGTTTATCTCCTTCATTGTTCTTTTGAGTCCAACAATCTTTCTTCTTATGCCCTATTTTACCATAGTACCAACAATCTCTCAGTCCTCTAGATTGAGACCTCTTCCCCTTTGACTTTCTTCTTCATTTCCCACAATTTCTAGAATTATTTCCTCTCTTAGTCATTCTGCCTCTTCTTTGTGCATTCAAAGCACTTCCTAATGTAGATCCACCTAAGGATTTTCTATGAGTTTCCTCACTCAAAATAATATGGATCACATCATCAAATTTTAGGGTATTAGATCCAGAAACAGAATTACTCACGGCCATTATCAAGCCATTCCAACTTTCAGGCAAAGAACACAAAATCAAGAGAGCCCTAATTTATTCATCAAAATTAATACCCACAAAAGATAACTAACTAGTAAGAGTATTAAACTCATTTAAATGATCTACAACATATCCACCTTCTACCATTTTCATATTAAATAAATGCTTCATGAGAAATACCTTATTTGAAATGGAGGGCTTTTCATACAATTTTGCTAGATTTTCCATCAACTCTTTCATCTTCTTCACTTTTGTAATACTAAATGTCACTAATGGTGCCAAGCATAATCGAATGCTTCCAAGTGCCTTTCTATCTCAAATCTCCCAGTCCTCATCTGACTTAGTTCCTTATTTCTTGGATTTTCCTTCCAACGGCTTCCATAAATCCTTCTGATAAAGATAGCCCTCCATTTGCATCTTCCATAACTAAAAATTCTAAATATTAAACTCCTCCACCTTTAGCTTACCCTCATTCTCCATAGCTCCCACTCAACCGTGAGACCTTCTTACAGAGGATCACTAAAAAAAATGATGATCATTTGGCTCTAATACCACTTGTTAGGATTAACCTCAAATAGAAATAACAATTACATGCAAATATAACCAATATTCGAAAATAGTAGATCACACATAAGAGAACGCAAGACACCAAAATTTAACATGGTTCACCCAATCCCTGGGCTATGTCCACCAACAAAACATCCAATATTATTATGATCTAGTGATTACAACCTAATTACAATTTGTAATCCCTTATAGCTCAATACTACCACAAAAACTAATTTTTGCATCACACCTTATGAAAATCCATAACCCTAATCCTTTTTATACAAGATTTTTGCCACTTACAAAATTAGGGATAGAATAATAGAAAAATAGTAGTTGACACCTTTTACCATATAAGGTCATTTTTTGCTTTGGGGGTGCTACCCCTGAAAACCCTCGTGGGGGTATTGCCCCTCGACCCCACCCTATATTGTGACAAAGAGCACACCTAGGGCGCTACCCCAAGACCCTATAAGGGCTAGGGTACTACCCCCAAACCCCTGTAGAAATAATTTAGAGGGGAACCGCACTAAATAAACATCTAAGTCTGATTAAAATCCACATCACAACATTTTTTTGTATGACTTGGTTTCCCATAGTGATGATAAGTAGGTTTTCTATTCTTAGGCTTTGAATTCCTCTATTATCCATTCTTTGATGATTCTCCTTCCTCAGTATATGATAGGTGCTTGGCATAACCTAGTGTAGATGTTTCATGGTGTTTCCTCTATGATCTCATCATCTCTTCATAGTATCTTATAGCTTCTTTAGGTTTTTTCAACCTTTATATGAATTCTTTTTTAGGTCTCAACTCATTCCTTAGATGATCATTCTCAGATTTTAGATTTTTAATCTCCACATCTTTCCTACTAAGTTTTTGATCTACACTTAGCAATTGATTGAGCATATCAAATTTCTTATGAATGAGTTTTTTCACATCACATATTCTTTCATCAAGTCATGTGGCTATTTCTCTCCTATCCTCATCAATCATTGTCTTATCTTCCCCAGCTTTCTTTTTCTATTCAATCAATTTACATAGTCTTACTAATTGAATTTCATGCTCTCTTTTCAATCCTTTTATCTCATCATTCAATGTAGTGTTTATTTCCAATAGATCTATTATTAATGCATCACTTTCAATAGAATTTCCATCATCAATTAGCCCTTCAATGTCTTCTTTTTGATATTGAGTGTCATTTTGCTAGATTTCCAACTCCTTCCTTCTTGTTAAGGATTTCTTCAATTCCTCTCTTGCTGCCTCAAGTTGCAAAAGTGCAAGCTATATATCTAGCTTCTTATTTTCAATGATCTTTCTCAAATTATGGCCTCCATCTCCAAGATCTTGACTCTTAAGTGGTTAGACTTCTACTAGGAGAAAAATGCTCTAATGTCAATTGTTGGAAGTCTATTGGGAAAGCAAGATGTTGGGAGGGGGGGTGAATAAGGATCTATAAAACTTGTTTTGTTTAAACAACTATCAAACCAATATCTATCACCACTAATGTATATCTCAACAATATCATAAATCAAGTAAACATATTTTGTAATGATGTATCATATCTATTCTATTCATCAAAACCATAAACATGAAACTAAATTATCAATAGATAACAAATAGATTTGGTTACCCGGATACCCTCCAAGGTGAAGGTAAAATGGGGGTGGGGGTGGTGCCCATAAAGCTTCACTACTGCAGCAATAAATTTTTCCTATTAGGGCTATAGTTTTAATCACTTCTGATAATGGACTCTATGAGGGGTCTATCCTATTAAGAGCTACAAGAATTATTTATTCTACCTTGATTAGAGGATTTAAAACTTACAATAAAGTAAGAACTTTGTTAAGAGATTTACATAGGCTTGTTAAGACCACTCTGTTAAGAGATTTACCCTCAAAAACTTGCTAGAACATATTAGTACCTAATCCTTTGATTAGCATTGTAATGATTGATTACAAATATCCTCTTTCTAAACTCTAATCCTTTCTCTGATTAGATAAAACTCTATTATGTACTAACTGCTCTGCTCGATCACTTTGTCTAAGAATTTTACTTCAAGCATCAAAATACACACACACACACACACACACACAATCATTCACACATATAAAAATAGAGTTTGGGAGTACCCAATCCTTTGATTAGCACTATAATGATTGATTATGAATCTCCTCTTTCTAAACTCTAATCCTTTCTCTAATCTGATAAAACTCTATTATGTACTAATTGCTCTACTCGGTCACTTTGTCTAATAATTTTACTTTAAGAATTGAAACATACACATGTACACACCATCATTGACACATATGAAAATAGGGTTTGGGTCCTCTTTTTATAACTAGTTGGAGAAGGCTCTAGATCAAGATCAACAATTCAAATTTCTCCCTTTGATCACTTAAACCTTCCATTCTTCCAATCACTTTAACACCTTGCATAGGATTAATGATCCATGCCACAATGTGTAATCATCACCTTAAATTACTCCTCAATCACTAAAACATGCATTAAGTTAGCCAAAAATGATTTACCTTAGTGTTTTTCCAATTCCACACAAGTATGTTAATATTGGCTTGCTTAGCACATGAACACTAACACTTAGTCATGACTAATCGTCATGATTTCCCTCAACTTGTAAATTCTTGGCATTCACTGTATAACTTAGCATGAACTGACTATGTATTTCTCAGTGTATACTACCTTCTGTCTCATTCGACATGCATAGGCTTGTATTTTACTCTATTTATATAGGGGCACTTGATGACCTTAGACTTTCTCAGCAATAATAATTCTCTAACTCAAACTAAAATATGACTAAGTCTAAATACATTGTTTAGCCTTCATTGGATCGTTTGGTTGTAGTGATGACTAGCCGACTCTAACAAATAGATGACTAAGTGTTTGACACTAATAGACAAGAAACTATAGAGATCAACACAATCAAAATTTAAGAAATAATACAAAAGAAAAAGAAACACAATTATAAAGGTAGTATAGATGATCACTCGCATGGCCATATGTTGCAATCAATGTTGTACTAATTTGTAATACTTATTTTTCTTTGATTTGAGCTTGTATTTGGCAAGGCTCTTATTATTCTCCATGTTACTTCCTTTCCATTGTATGCATGCAATAGGATTTCACCGCAATTTGCTTGCTCTAGTTCTTGATATGTAGTCACTTCACAAAAGCGTGTATGTTTAAAAGGTTTTGCTTACATTTTTACTAGATTCCTTTTTGTACATTTAAATATTCTAATCTAAAATAAAAAGGTAGTTGAGTGCTATTTATATCTTACAATATCAAATAAGTTAATAATATTTCAATTTTCTTAATAAAAATATAAAATTAAGGTATATGCAATAGTGTAAGCCTATCAAGATGAAAGAGAAATTATTGTGTCACAATATCATGTAAGAATCAATTTTAACACTTATTTTTGTGTAATACATGTGAATTAATAGTATATAATGGAGGAGAAAATCTAACATCATATCTTTGTAGTAGATTCATATCATGGTCCTGGAGTCAATCTATCATGGATCATTTTGTCACAACTTCGCCTATAAATAAATATATCAAATTTAAACACATTAAATAATATTTAAGTGTTGAAAGGTGAAAGAGGGGACCATTTTGTTACAAAACCACCTATATTTAGTCAAATTGAACTAACACTTTCTACCTAATTTATGTAATATGTTGAAAAATAAAGGGGACAATAACATACTATATATGTAATTGATTCCTAATTATAGCCTAAGAGTCACCCTGTCACTATTCAAGGATCTTCTATGATGAGATGTGAATATATCTCATAGCTATAGAAAAGTTCAAAAAGTGGCTTAGACATACACAAAATTTTGCATTGGTAGTGGGGTAAAAAAATGTTATATATTCAAATTTTCATTATAAGCTTTAAGTCTGAAGTATATAATAATTAAAACTATATAAGTTTAGTGTTGAAGTTAAAATATTTGCAATTAATTGTGTAAGAATGTGGAAATGTAAAGTTCTCATCTATATCTAAGTACAAAATCGATGTGAAGAGGTTTCACATGAAAAAATGTTGCATTTTGAAGAAAATAAATTGTAATTTAAACTTGACATGTTCCAAAATTCAATACTTCAAAACCATAAGCTCTATCTACAATTAAAAAAATTGAGTGATGGTTGTTCCACCAAGAATTTTGATTGTCCACCAGCTTAATTTTTATTGATTATATTTAATTACACAAATTTTCTAAGTTTAGAAATGGATTTTAAGAGTTTACACTGCTGATCTTTAACTCTATAGTAATTGCTTGGTTCAAACTAAAATCTGTCTATAGGACTCAGTAGCAACTATAAGACTTGGTAGCAACTAAAATGATTAGTTAACATTGTTAACTATACAATATGCTCGATATGAACTCACAATCTGAATAAGTGTATGTCACTAATAACAAACATGAGTGGAATGGCAACAATCTCCCCCTTTGGCATTAGTGGCAAAAACACTTATCAGTCAAAATTGAATTATCCATTACCTTATATCTCCAACTTGGTAGAGTATACTATTTTTGAGGTTTTTATCAAATTTTGTTTTGTAAATGGTACATTCCTATACATGAAAATGCTTCCTCCATAGTATGATATATAGTATACTATACATACAATATACATTGGCTTTACACTTTTCTTACAATCTTCTCCCCCTATCTTTTTACATTTTTCTCCTCATGGCTTCTATAGTTTCTCCCCTTTATATCATCTTAT
Organism: Cupressus sempervirens; assembly: GCA_028749045.1. Taxonomy (NCBI): domain Eukaryota; kingdom Viridiplantae; phylum Streptophyta; class Pinopsida; order Cupressales; family Cupressaceae; genus Cupressus; species Cupressus sempervirens. The sequence goes on along the minus strand of CM053791.1, from coordinate 689,886,345 downwards.
ATCTTCTCCACCTTTTTTGAAATTAATGCCAAAGATTTATACTATATGCATTTACATAGTAATGCCAAAATGACACAAGAATTCTAAATGTACCTTTAGTATGAGTGCTAAAGTCTTGTCCCAGTCCCTACTTATGTGCAATGTCACCTACACTTCTGTTGATAGTTCAATCATGTGGTCTACAATAGAGAAATTATCATCATGGATGAGAGTTTTTGAATATGCAATATGCTTCTATAGTGCATCCATGTTAGGGAGTATCATATTCTTAATATTTACCAAAGTAGATCTGATTCTAGCTTCTTCTTTAAGCAATTCTACTTGTATATTAATCAAAATTTTGATTTTATTGAAATGGGTAGAGCTTGAACTTGGGTCAAGCTATAATTACTAAGCACTTGCCTTAAGTTCTTAATCAATCTTAGACAATTTGTCTTTTATTTCCTTTGTAAAACTTGGAATATCACATAATTTACCAAAAAGTAAAGTTACATTAGTACAAGAAGTTTCCAGAGAACTCAAAATAGTAGATAAGTCTACTTAGTAAATGGCAATCTTTTAAGCAATAAGTTCTAAGACCTTATTCTCAAAAAATTTCTCTGCTTTCTATAATAACTTTTCTTGTCCATTTAGATCTTCATTATACTTATGGACTGCTTCTGCCAACTGACACAAAACTGGTTGAGAAGAATCAACCTCTATACCTATAGCCTCTACCAAAATATTCTTGGCATCCTCAATGATTTTAAATTCTTTATCTCTTTCCTCTCTTAGTCTCTGATGCTTAGCTTTCTTTTGGATTAATTCTCCAAAGGTTTGCATTTGATCAGGATTGAGTTTTGAAATATCCCAATTAGGAATCACAATTTCCTCGTCAAGATCTACATCCTCCTCCTTTTCTTTACCTTTACCCAAAAATGTTGTGCTTGATTGAGGCTTGGTCTCAACTTTCCTTGCACATATTGCTTGTGAACTTGGAATGGAAACAATAGTTGAAATAGTGGGGCTTGCTATAAAAATTGATACTGCATTTATTATAGAAATACTAGTAGAAATACCTAAAGTATCCAAAACTAATGTATCCAAAATTGTTGAAGAGGGAAGAGTCTATAGCTTAGCAAATGAATTACTTGGTACTTCAGTCAATGATGTGTTGAGTTGTACTGGTGCAAAGATTGATTGGATGGTTGTACTTGTAGTACAAGAGACAATCAATCCTGTTGAGACTATCTCTGTGCTTGATGTTGTCACTATTTTGCTTGGAGAGTGAGGAAGTGAGGCAATGACTGCTACAACAATCTTGACTGAGTCAGTTTCCACAACATCTTGAGTTCCTTACTCAGTAGCCTCTTGCTCTTGTTCCTTTTCATCATCAATACTATCAAAATGTGTTACTTTTTCATCATCTTTATCTTCATCCTTTTCTTGATCATCTTCATCACCTTTGTCACTTATGCTAACTAGAAAATCACTCAGTTTGTGAAAAGATAGATTTTCTTCCATGTATTTGTTGCATTCTTCACAACATGCTCTATTTCATTTTAAAAAATAAGACAAGTATTGAATCTTAAAGTTAATTTTTCTTCATTTTTCTTTAAAGATTCCTTCACTTCTTTGTCAATTAGGTTTTGCATAAGTTCCCTCAGGGTTTGCTCATGAATATCCTTTGTATTTTGTATTGCATGTTCCCATCTTCGCTTGATTTTATTCATTAAAGCATCTAGAATTTGCTAGGTGAGCTAGTTAGGTGAGTATTTCCATTTTCCCATTTTAGATATCAGAATATCTTCCATCTACTCTTTCTCATTAGCTATTTTGGTCTCATATTTTAATGCTTTGAAATTTTTTATCCAAGAACCTAATTCCAATTCCTTCATGCTCTCTTCAAATTTGGGTGGAGGCCTTTTTGAAAATTATGTCTCCCCCTTCTTTGTCTACTTTCTTTCTAGAGGATCTCCTAGTGAATACTACAGTGGATGTTTTGGCAAGCTTAGTAATGATTACCTTTCCCTTTTTCTTCAATGGTTCCTCTTCCTCTGATTCTTCATCCTCTACTTCTTCATCTTCACCTTTTCCCTAGATTAATAGGAGAGTAGAACTTGTTTTCAACTTGGCAATCCTTTTCTTGCCTTTGCTAACTGCCTGAGGAAGCTTGATCTCCAATTCTATCTTGGCCTTAGCCTCATCACATGTGCCAAAATATTCAGCCTTGGGATCAACTAGTTCATTTATCAGTGCCTCAATTATATCCTTAGTTTCATCAATATTTACCTCATATCCTAGAGGTTTCACCCATGCAATTCTAGGTCTAACTGATTGAATGTATAGCTTATCCCTATCCATCATAAAACGTATATCATCCTTATAATCTTCAACTAGTTTCTTGGGGATTCAGTATCTATTATTCATTTTCTCTTTGAATGCATCAAAATAGTTATCCATAATACTAGTGTAATTTTCTCCCATCTCAGCAATGTATTCATTAATTTGATAGAATCTTGGCACATCTTTCCTCCAAACAATAGTGCCTTTTGATGGAAATAATTTTTGAACATAAAAGAATAAGCATGTTAGTAGAGAGCCAAACTTGCATTGATTTTCTTTGATGTCCTAAAGCTCTCCATGTTCTTGTTGAATTGATTCCACAATAGATCAGCAAGGTCAAGAGATAGGTTATTCTTGACTACCTTGTATACCAAGTCAATTGCTTCACATGACACACTATTCAACCTGCTTGAACTATAGATCTTGTGTGCAATGACATGAATACCAAAATTCAACTCCATGTTAGTAACACTGCTAATTTTCATTCCCCTACCATCCCACTTGGCTAGGGTTTTCTTCTTCAGTTCGACCCGACCTAGGGTTTTAGTTATTTTTGCTTTATCCAACATAGGGAGACCAGTGATCTTGTGGATCATCTTCTTGGTAATCAAAATAGGTTGCTCTAACCACAACTGTCCATTGTGCACATGACTGAGGATATACCTAATCCATTTGACTTGGAAATCATGGGGCATGTGAGGAATATGGGTTAATCCTTTGGCTTCAAGATGTTGGTGCTTAGGTTTCAAAATTCCATCAACACATAACTCCTTTAAACATTCATCCATTTCAAGTGTACCAATATCTTGAATCTCACATTTAAAATGAGAATAAACATCATCGATCAATAGTACCGTGGGAGGGATTTGTGACTATGCTCCACTCAAATCTAGGGTTTCAGCAACTGTAGGAGTGAGCTTGAAATCCAGTGCCTTCCATCTATGCCACAAACCAACACGTCTAATCCTCATTTCACTTTGTTACTGGTAGCTGCCATCTTTACTTGGTAGGGTTTGAGAGAATTCAAAAAAATTGACAACAATTTGCTCAAATTGCATGAATGCTCTTGAAGATAGCTCTATGCAATTTGCTCTCGAAAATTCATGATAAAAATAACTTCAATTTCATTCCTTTTATCAAATTTTTCCATAAATGCCTAGTACAAAAGTTAGATGTATTTGATAGACTATCATCCACTTTTCTTGCATTGATTACTCAATAAAGTCTTGAATCATCATTTGGTAACCACATAAGATTTAGTTACTCTCGACCTCACTCAGTAGAGTCTATGACCTGACCTCACTGAATAAGGAAGGTAACTTGATAGTAACTGCTAACTTTTACTCAGTGATCCCTTTGCATCTTGAATGTTGATATGGATCTTTTCTCCTATCAATTGGAATTTATTTAGATGTCTTCTTTGGTAGCCTAGTGCCAGTTCTCCTTTGATAAATTAAGTTGAAATGGTGGAGTCACTCAATTCTTGAGTGACTCAGTCATCATTTCTAGGGCTTGCATTCTTAGTAGACTTTGGAACCCATTGTTGTCTCATTTATTTTATGATGTTATTATCTTTTTCCTTCTTTTCATCTTCTATTCTTCTAGTATTCATATAGTTCTTGGCTAGGTGACCATGTTTTGTACAGATAAAACATCTTTTGGTAGTATATCTTTTCCTTATGTGATGTTTTACACAATTCATTCCAATGTGTCCAAATTCTCCACAGTAATGACATTTGCACTAGGTGTTATAGTCCCAACCAAATATATCTTTCACAATTTGTCCTATTGGATTCAATATCTTGGTTTTGCATTCTGATGATTTGTGCCCATGCTTCTTACATTTGTGACATTTACCTTCAAATTTTGGTTTCTCTTTGCATTCATTTTCTCTATGACCATATTGATTACAATTCTATCATTTTCCATTGAATTTTTCTTTCCTACTTCTCCAACATTTGTTTGAAGTATGACCTATCTTGCCACAATGACTACAAGTAGGTTTTTGGTTCCTTTGAGCTCCTTGCTTGGATGATTCTTCTTCTTCTATATATCCAATTCTTACTTTTCATTTTTGTCTGAAGTGACTTTGTTCATTCAATTGATCGATGTTTGCTTGGGATTTCAACATTCTTTCATTGGTTTGCCTTTCAAGGTTTAGATCATTCTGCAATCTTTCATTCTCTGATCTTAAGTTCATCATTTTTTCATGTGCATTGGTGAGCTAATCAATGAAGTCTACTTGCTGAAGGGATAAGTGTTGAATTTCATTATTCTTTCCTTCTATCTCTTCTCTTATCTTGTTTTTCTCTTCCATGACTTCACACAATCTCATTGACTAAATTTCTTGGTCTCTTCTTAGTTTTTTTACTTCTTCTTATAGAGTATTATTCTTTTCTAGTAATTCTTTGATTGCTTCATCAACTTCATCTAAATTGCTTGGAATGATGTCTTCAATTCTTTCTTCAATGTAGAGTGAATTATTCATCTGGATTGCAAGATCTTTTCTTCTTTTCAGGAATTGGGAGAGTTTCTCTTTTTCTTTCTTGAGTTGTCCAATGGCCAATTCCAAATCCAAATTTTTATTATCAATAGCTTTGTCAAGTTTGAATACCTCCATTGCCTTTGATCTTTTTTCAAGTTGTTAAATTTTTCACTAAGAACCACAAAGATCTGATACCAATTGTTGGAAATATTATAACAAGCTAAGTTACTGAGAGGGGAGGGGTGAACTAGTAACTTCTAAAACTTTTATCCCAATTAGCAATTAATAATTTATATGAATTATGATCTAACTGCATGTATGAGAAATTGAAAACAATGAAAGAATACACAACACTTTAAAACAAGATTTGGTGACCCAGAAACCTTCCAAATAGAAAGTAAAACTGGGGTGGGGATGATACCCACAAGCTTTAGTATTGCAGTATAAAGTTGGCCTATTAAAGCTCATAATGATCACTTCTAATGATGTTCTCTGTTAGGAGAAATAAGGACTGCTAGGTCCACCTTGCAAAAGGATTTACAAGCATGCAATGAAGTATGAACTTGGTAAAGAGATTTATATAAGACTATTAGGTCTACCTTGTTAAAGGATTTGATTGATCCACCTGTCAAGATGAAATAGTAGTTGATCTTTGATCTATAACTTGGTTTGTTAAATGAGATTCCTCTAAGTGTACAAATCACATTGCTATGATAGATGAAACTTTGTTGTTCCTTATACTGTTGTAGCCTTTGTAATTCACTTTTCTACTCTTTTATGATGATTACATTACTTCCTTTTCAATGATTTGGATGTGATACAATTTATTACATATACCAATCCAATTGCACAATTACAAAGTCAGCCACAATACAAGTTTACACAAATATTACAAAGGTGGCCAAAGTGTAAAAACTTGGGCTCTGAAGACTAACTCAGTGAGGTTGTGATACTTGACATCCACTATCAATGCTCGACATCATCATGCACTCAATAGACATAGAAGCTTTGTCCATACTAATCACTTCTAAGTAGTCTTGAACTTGGTTTGCACTAGTGACTCAGCAAATACTATGAAACTCAACATATAAACTGAATCACTTGATTCACATTGCGCACCTTAGTAAACACTATCACCTCGAGCTTGATATAAGCTGAATCACTTGGTTAACATTGAGTGGCTTAATCAACATTCGATTCACATCACATCAACTGCAAACTCAGTAAACATTGTGCAACTCAGTTTACATTAGTAAACTCGACATACACTGTAATGCTTAGTTTACACTACTAATCTTTAACTTTGTAGTGACTACTTGGTTCAAACTGAAAGTTGTCCATAGGACTTGGTAGAAACTAAAATGTTTGGTTAACACTGTTAACTATACAATATTCTCAGTATGAACTCACAATCTGAATAAGTGTATGTGACTAATAACAAACATGACTAGAATGTCAACAATTTTCTACACCCAAATAGGTAGTATAGATAAATTATGTTGAAAGTCACTTTAACGATGATATAGACACATACAAAAAGGATTATTAGTATTAAGTTAATGGAGCACCCAAATAAGTCAATATAGAATATGCACAAAATGATGTGTGTGTGTGTGTGGGGGGGGGGGGGGGGGGGGGGGGGGGGGTGGGGGGTGGTATCTATTAAGAACTGTAGCGAGATAACCAACTACTACCACATTTGAGCCTTGGATGTATTTCTATATCAAGCCCATTTTAGAGGGAAGTCATATCTTAAGTTGGCAATGATTATTAGAGGTTACTTGAATTAATATTAAGCAATTTGAGGTCACTATTTTTTCTATATGAATTCTTATAGAGCATATGAATTATCAACCAAATCTACTTTTGTGGAGATAAAAAGAAAAGAAACCATAAGATTAAGGCCAAGAAATGTTTTTGTTTATGATAATTATATGTAACTATGATTCAAAGTTCATCTTTGAGGAATTTCATGAAAGTTAATGATACATTTTCTATGTGATTAGTCATGGCCATGTAAGGAAATAAATCAAAATGATTATTAGTTGAAGTCATTATTGTAGTGGGAAAGCATGAAAATTAGTTTATTTAGTCTATAAATATGTTTATCTTAAAATAGAAGAGTTTCTAAATGTGACATACAAATCACCTAGATATGTTAAAGATAAATGGTACTATTGAAATTATGTACATAATTAGTTGAATCCCATAAGCTACTAAAGTTCAAGCATAACATTGGAGTGTGTATTCTCAATGCCATTAGATCTATTATTTGTGTTATAGCATAAGTTGTCCCCATGAATTAGGTATATTTGTATTCCATACATTACAACATTATATTGGCATAAATCTAAACTATGATCCATTTGGAAATATGTATAGATGATTTTGTCCTCTATTAAGTATGTGTTTGATAAGATATTTTGGGGAAAATTGTGAATGCTAATGTTCTTAAGGTTAGGAATAGTATATTTTGTCAATTATTCATAAATCAAATAAATATACTAAGCACAAATAGGGCATTTGATTAGGTGAACAATGAATTTTTCTTTTGTGTTCAAGAATTACATGTTTAATAGAGTTTTCGATGAACCTATTTTAGAATGTGATTGGATTCAATATGAAGTATTTTAAACAAAAGTTCTCACATGACACATTAGGGGTAGTACTATCATTTGGCTAAATACATGTGTAGAGACACTAAGAAAATAAGGTATTACCCTAACCTTCAAAAAGAATACATGGAAGAAGAGAAAGAAAAAATTGGATAAAGTAGGATATTATTTTGATCACTTCCTAATGAAGGGGAAAGAAGTACAAGAAACTAAAATAGCATGGCTAAGAGAAGTTTTAAGTGTTACAAAAGGGATAATTGGAATAACTATTCATATATACCTAAAGGAAACATCCCAATTAGCCTGTTGTAGTCAAAGGGTGTGGCACTAACTATATTGGAAGCTTTCCAAGTATCACCTATAGTCAAAATGTCTTGAATAGTGCAACAAGCAAGATGATCCATATAAATCACACATATGACGTAGGGAAGGAGGAAAGAAGGAATAACTAGGGCCAAGGGCACACCCAACTATCTGATCCACCCTGCAAGAGTTAACACAGTGGAGACAAGCAACAAGGAATAGCACCAAGGAGGAAGAGAACAAAATGTTTATATATTCATCATATAACCAACATACATGCCTAGCTATAAGGCCTTCTGGGTTACAACCAATTACAATATACAACATTTAGCTTCACAATCCAATTTTAAGTTCACACCTCTAGACTCATAGTCCTATTCTCAATCCTCTAAGTTCTACCTTCTCCTTTTAAAACTCAATCCTAGACCTCCTTAAATACTTGCCAAAACAGTTTATAGAAAATTCTAGACATAGAAAAGCCACAAGTCATCCCACGTCAGATGTTAACTACCTATACCAATATTAAATACAAGCAAAGTCAGCCCGAACAAGGACCAGACACAAATAACTCAGCAAACAAAAACTTCTTGAAACACTAGAACTTGACACCCATACGAGCTCGACATCCAAAGAAATCACTCAGCAGCTACTATGAACTCGACATCCTCCAATGCTTGGCAACCAAAGAATCACTCAGCATCAACTAAATGCCCGGCATCCACTAAGAACTTGGTAGCAACTTGAAGAATGAACAAAAGTGTAGGATTAAAATACAACCCAGGATGCTCTTGCATTAGACAACTAGGGTTGGAACAAATGGTTCTTTTAAATCATCAAGGTGTCACAACTTGAGTTGAATCCAATGTAGATTGAGAAATCCATGAAGCATCTTCAATAGGTTTGTTCTTCAACTTTACAAATTATTCATAGTAATATTTTCCTCTTGTGCTCTTACTAACTCTCTAATCTAATATCTATTCAACTTCTTCAACCTACTTCTTAAGATAATCATCTGATACAACAACTTCATCATCTGCTCATGATACTTATATAAATCAGCAACATTGAATATAGGATCTATATATCCATGTCATCAGGTAACTCAACTTCATAAGCATTGCTACTATCAAACTTCTTCAAGATCTAACAAGGTCCAAACCTTTTAATCTTCAGCTTATTGTATATTTCAACAGGAAATCTTTCTTCCTTCAAATGATTCTGACTTACTCCTTTTAAAACTTGACAAACTCCATAGCTCTTCACAAATTTCTAAACATCCTTATACATTTGTGGCCAATAGTACTTATCTTTCAGCAAACTCAATGTATTATCAATTCCAAAATGTCCAGCCAATCCACCACTATGCTTTTCCTTGATCAAATTAACTCTCATAGAACTTCTAGGGATACACAACTAAATTCCTTTGAACAACATGCCTTCTTGAATGAAATATTCATCATACTTACTTATGTGATCTATCAGTTTTGATGCTCTGCACTCTCTCCATGCTTCAGAAAAATCAGGGTCAGTATCATACAACTCTTTCATTGCATCAAAACCAAGAACTTCAACCTTCATTTCAGTCAGCAAAGAACATCTACTACTCAATGTATCAGCAACTTTTTTAGTAACTCCACTCTTATGCTTAATCACAAATGTAACACTCTACAAGTACTTAACCCACTTCATATGTCTCTAATTCAATTTATGTTGACTTCCCAAGTACTGTAAAGCTTTATGATCAGTATACAACACAAAACTTCTTCAATGTTTGGACAATAGCATAAAACTCTTGATCATACACATAATACTTCCTTTTAGCATCATTCAACTTTTCACTAAAGAAAGCAACAGATTTCCTTCTTGACTCAATAAAGCTCCTATTGCACTACCACTAGCATCACATTCAACTTGAAATACCTTGTTGAAATTAGGCAAAGCCAATATAGGTCACTCAACAACCTTTTGTTTCAAGGTTTCAAAACTCTTATTAGCTTCATGTGTCCACTTGAATTTCTTTTTATCTCATCTCATTGTCTCAATCAAACAATACAAATAGAACTAAAATTTCTTATGAACTTTCTGTAAAAACTAGCCAAATCGTGAAATGATGTTACCTCACCCACATTCTTAGGTGTAGGCCATTCCAAAATTGCTTTAACCTTATTAGGATCCATCCTCAAACCATCAACTGAAATAACAAATCCCAAATACAAAATCTCCTCTTGCATAAAAGAACGTTTCTTCAAATTAATCAGTAACTTCTCCTCTCTCAATCTCTACAATACTTGTCTAATATGCTCAAGATGTTCTTCCTTAGTCTTACTAAATATTAGAATATCATCTAGATAAATAATCACAAACTTACCCAAGAATCTTTTCAGAACTTCATTCATCAACCTCATGAAAGTACTAGGTGCATTAGTCAAACCAAAATGCATAACCAACCATTCATACAAACCATCTTTTGTCTTGAATGTAGTCTTCCATTCATCACCTTGTCTAATTCTGATCTAATGATAGCCACTCTTCAAATCAATCTTTGTAAAATACTTTTCTCCACTCAAGCAATCCATTATGTCATTCATCCTTGGCATAGGAGACCTATATTTCACTATAATTTTGCTAATAGCTCTAAAATCAATACACATTCTCCATTCTCCATTCTTCTTAGGTGCTAATATAGTAGGTACAACACATGGACTCAAAATTTCTCTGATCAATCCTTTCTCCAACAATTCATGCACTTGTATGTTAAGTTCTTCATTCTATGTAAGTGTCAATCTATATGGTGCTTTATTCAAAAAAGTAGTTTCAAGAATCAGATCCATATAATGACTTATACTTCTTACTGGCAGTAAACCATTAGGAATATCCTCAGCAACAATATCTTTATACTCGTTCAGAAATTCTGTAATTTCTTATGGTACTCGGCTACCACTATCTATTGTTACTCGGTCCTTACCAGCAATGCTCGGTCCTCTAGGAATTATAGCAAAACAAACCTAATTCTTCTTCACTTCCTTTTCAAATTGTTTTCCATTAACCATGCAAACTTTTATTGCAGTTTAACTAGCTTCATCTAGATTTTTAATCAAAGGCAACAATATTTTTTTCTCCCCATTTATCCAAAGAGTATATTTATTCAATCTCCCATCATGTGTAGCATATCTATCATATTGCCAAGGTCTACCCAATAGAATATGACGACAATCCATAGGCATAATATCACACAAACTTCATCAAAATAATGTCCAATTTTGAACTTCACAATACATTGTTCACTTACCAATATCTTATGGTCATCTTTGATCCATGAAACATGATATGCTTTAGGATGTTTCAGCATCTGCAACTACAACTTTGTAACTAGCTCTTTTGATGCTAGATTTGTTGAACTTCCACTATCAATGATCACCTTGCACTATTTTCCATCCATCTTACATCTGGTCTTGAAAAGACTTCTTCTAAGGACAAGTTCCTCATCACTACCCTTATTACATAAGGTTCTTCTCACCATCAAATTTTCTCCAGCCTCAAGTCCACTTCAATGTCTCCTTGAATCACAACATTTTTATTATTCTGTCCACTTTCAGAGGATCTACATTCAAAAGATCTATGCCCTTCTTTATCACATATGAAACAATTACCACAAAAACCACCTCTAGGATAAGAATTACCTCTTCCTCAGTATGAACTACCACCTTTCCACTCAATCTTGTCTTTGTCATCATTCTTCCATTCAGATTTTCCTTTATCTTGCACAAAATTGTCAGATCCTGCCACCTTCTCCATAAGATCTATCTCTACCTCTCTTGAATCTACCACCTCTACCTCTTTGTCTTTGTTCATGCTTCTTTGTCAAGATCTCCTCAACTTTTAAGGCATACTAATATGCTTCTTCCACACTTTCCAACTTCACAAAACTTATTTCATCTTGAATTCCAAATCTCAATCCATTTATGTACCTTGCAATTTTCTCAACATCATCATCCACATGTCTAGATCTAATGTCCAATCTATAGAATTCCTCAGTATACTCCTTCACACTCATGTCTCTTTGCCTCAAATTTTGCATCTTTCTCAACAAGCTAGCTTGGTAATCAACAGGGAGGAATTTGTTTTTTACCTTGTTCACCATTTTCACCCAAGTACTAATCTTTTCCTTTCCTCTCCTCTATCTATTAGTATGCAAATTCTCCCACCACAGTAAGGCATGGCCTTTCAATCTTGTAACTGTTATCTTCACCTTCCTATTATTAGGAGTTTTTTCATACTCAAAGAACTTTTCCATTTCTGAGATCCAATCCAACATGCATTGGTGTCCAATTTTCCATCATAAGGAACAACTTCTATAGAAAGCTTTGAATTTTCCCTAAACAACACTCTCAACAACCTTGCTTCATCTTGATCTTCTTCAGGTTCTAGATAAGGGTTTGGTGCTACTATTTCATCATCACTTAAATCATCAAGATGTGCTCCTCTCCTTTGGGCTATCTCCACGAAATCTAATATGACTATAATTTGTCTCAATGTATCCAATATTGCATTATCAGCATTTCCTCTACCTTGAACCATCTTTATAAATTAGGTTCCTACAAGATCATAACCCTCTGCAAGTTATAGGTCAAATCCCTAGATCTACGATCCCACAACCAAATTCACTTAGGGTTCTACATGATCCAAAGTCCTGGTACAAACTGCCTCATACTTTAGTAATCTGCTTGCACACTCAGGAACAACTGCACTCTGATACCACCTGACACAAGGAAGAAGGAAAGAAGGAATAACTAGGGCCAAGGGCAAACCCAGCTATCTAATCCACCCTACGAGAGTTAGCATAGCAGAAACAAGTAACAAGGAACAACACCAAGGGGGAAGAGAACAAAAATTTTATATATTCATCATATAATTAGCATACATGCCCGTTTATAAGGCCTTCTGGGTTATGACCAATTACAATATACAACATTCAGATTCACAATCCAATTTTAAGTTTGGACCTCCAGACTCATAGTCCTATTCTCCATCCTCTGAGTTCTACCTTCTCCTTTTAAAACTCAATCCTAGACCTCCTTAAATGCTTGCCAAAACAGCTTACAGAAGATTCTAGACACAGAAAAGCCACAAGTCAGCCTACATCAGATGTTAACTACCTATACCAATATTAAATACAAGAAAATTTGGCCCAAACAGGGACCAGACATAGATAACTTGGCAAACGAAAGCTTCTTGAAACATTGGCACTCGACACCCATACGAGCTTGGCATCCAAAGAAATCACTCAGCAACTACTACGAACTTAGCATTCTCCAATGCTCGACAACCAAAGGAATGACTTGGCATCCAAAGGAACTCGGCAACCAAAGGAATGACTCAACATCCAAAGGAACTCGGCAACCAAAGGAATCACTCGGCAACCAAAGGAAAAACTTGACAACCAAAGAATCACTTGGCATCAACTAAACACTCGATATCCACTAAGAACTCGGTAGCAATTGGCAGAATGAACAAAAGTGCAAAGTTACAAGGCAACCCAGGATGGTCCTACATCAACATACTACCTCTCTTATCAAGAATTTTAAGCTCGTGTAATCTCCTTTCTTGAAAATATGCATAGAATTGTGAAGGAGTTAGAAGTGGTAGAAATAGCTCAAGATGAAGTAAGAAGTGTCAAAAAGATGATCAAGCCATCATTGAAGAATAAGATGAGAAATCCCAAACTTGGTAGATGATTGAGGAGCTACAAAAGGATGACATTCATTCCATTAAATATAGTGTTGAGGAGGTCAATGAAAGACCTGATGCAAGCCAAGAGAAAGTTCAAAAAAAATGAGACATAGGTTCAAATAAACAAGCAAGAAACCAATAATTATGAAGAGCATGATGAGGTAAACCATGAGATGACTCTAGAAATGGAATGGAACAAACATCTCAATTTAAAAAAATTGGATCAATGTGTGTCTTGAAAAGATTCACCTTCCAAAGTTAGAATTTGTACTAGCTACACCTTCATGGTTGGAACCTAATCGCATAGATGAAGCTTGTATGATTTGAAATTTTTTATTTAAAAAAATGACCACAAAAAACCTAAGAGGAAAACTAGATTATTATCTTCAATAACTAGGGATGAATATAGATCCAAGATAACAAAAATCGCTATTAGTGTAGTCCTAAAAGATGAATGTAATATGATGCCCAAGGAAGGTGAAATTTCAACCATTAACTAGGTAGTATATTCCACAAAAGAGCAAGATATATCAAATCAAGAGTTAATGTGGGTGCAAAGCCTCAAGATTATTGTATATATGTAAACGATATAACTATAATATGCATCAAATATAGCCTATCCAAACAAAATACATGCAAAACTTAGAATGATTATGTGATTTGTTGATAGATTGGATATAATTTCTCATAAATCCAAAACACATTGGCATTGTGATTAATATGAAAAGTGATTAAATTATCTATCTATATATATATAGAGAGAGAGAGAGAGCAATAGCGTAAGATTAGATTGATCAAATGAGATGATAAGTATCTCGTCTATAGAATCTCCAATAAGGAAATTAAGATCCAAGATGCATTGGTCGATGTATGGCTACAGTTAACTAAATAGCCTATATATCCTCTGCAAGTCATTCAAGAGATTGTCACCACGCCTATTTTAATTTCACAAAGAAGAAGCATGAACTTTGGATAAGATAAAGAATATATGCATAACAACAAAAGGGTAGATGATAAATCTAATTTGAGAGAGAAGGCATATTTGTGAATGTACAAAAATGTCGACTAGAGTGTTGAAATGGTAGAATAAAACAATCAAAACCAAGAGAAATGGGAAGAATAAGAGAAAGAGATAATCATCAAAGTGGTCAATGAAAATCACAAGAAAGGTCACTTCAAGAAGTCAAAAAACCAGTTGCTAGTTTTGTTAAAAACCACATCTTACCCCTTACAGAAGTTTCCTCATGCACGTTTGCAGAAGGTACCAGGAAAAATCCACTGTATTAGATGAGGAGAAGCAACGTAAGAGGAGAAATAAGCAGTGATTTCTTGAATCCTAAAGCTAGTTGTTTCCTTTTCCAATTCTAATGTCCAGAGTTTATTTGTATCCATTCTAATTCCTCATCTTCCTCTCCCTCCCTTCATCATTGATATCTTTTCTATAAGATTTTCATTAATACATATAATTTTGGACGTGTAATTTATTTCTATGATAAGATATTCATTTGTTTCATAAACTCTGAAGCCTTTAAGCATTCCAAATTATTCATTTATTAAAATTTGCATGACATAACGCTACATTACATTGAGGCATTCTGTCAAACAAATAACGGATAAGAGCTCTTCAATTGTAAGCAATCATTTTCTTTAGACATTTCGTCAAACGATTGGCATACTGGTTCTTGGTTTACGCATTCCATATCCGTTCACAGAGGTTAAACAATCGCCTCACAGAGGTTTGCTAAATGTGCGATTCAAAAAGCCATTTTCAATGCACTCGTGAGTGCTCTTGCAGCGTTCCAGTGGTAATGTAAGGAAAAAGGCGTAAACTTTGGCTTTGCGAACATCTAGTCATGTGGCCAAATCTATGTTTCACATTTCTCAACTAATGTAGAAGATTGATATGATATGATATGATAGATTTTAATGACGTCTACAAGACTAAAGTAGTCTATGGAACCCATGCATTCACCCTCCCGAGTCAGGGGCGGAACTAGTCAGTTGCAAAGTTTTGGTTAACTTGTCTCTCCTTCTTTGAAGTTTGATAATCAAATTTGTTGTTCTCTTCACTTGATCTTTCTCGAATAAATAGTTGAAGTCCTTGTTTTGCAGTTGATTGCAACTTAATTGAAAGTTCGGGCATTCTCTACAAATCCATTTTTTCAACATTTTCTATGAGAACCATGTTTCTCGGACATTGGTTTCTGTGTGTAATCATGGCATTCAAAAGACTCCAGAGTTTATTTTCCTTGTTTGTACATACACATTTTCCTCATCAAAACATCTCTGTTATTTTTGAAACATGTTTTTGGCTTATTCAATGTGCACATTGGAACTGTTTAAACATCATACACTAAAGCTAGTGTTCAATAGTCAAAGTTGACTTATTTTTCCAAGCTTAATTATTCTATTAGTGTGTGATGTTTAAGGGTGGTCATCCACATGGAAAGAGGGTTGAAAAGGATTCACTTATTAGAAATTCCACAACACATATATGATTATTGCACTTGCCTTAGGCAAATAGTATTGCATTCACTTTTTCCGATCATTCAATTAATTTGAACCAATAAAAACACCATTTTTTCATTTCTATAATTTGTATAATGTTCAAATTTATATTTCTATTTATTTTTTAAATAAAAATATAATATATTTGCACTTTGGTTCAAACTAATTTGTGTTATAGGACGCTTTTTTCAGAATCACTTCCTCCACATTCCATGATTTTCGCCCAAAAAAATTATTTCAATTTTCAATCTTTAACATAGATATAAAAAACAATTTTAACTATGTTGTTGGAGAATAATTCAATTTTTTATATTTTCTATATTCTACTACACAAATGTTAAACTTGAGAATAATTTTTTATTTACACATTATATTATAATACCCATTTTATCTTCATATTTCTTTATAAGAACACATTTTTAAATTTTTATACCCAATATAATTGTTTTTAAGAAAAATATATTTTTAATTTACTCTCTAAATACATTACATCTAATAAAGAAAATTAAATGAATAGTGAGATCACAATTTTGTTTTTTAAAATTCACTCCTCACTCAATATTGGTTAAAATAAAATATCATTTCTAATAATAGTAAGATAACAACAATGTGTTTACACAATTTTAAACTATGTCATTGAAGAATAATTAGGTTTTCTATCATTTCTATATTCTACTACACAAATGTTAAATTAGGAAATTATTTTTTAACATATTTTAAAATTGTAATACTTAATATGATTATTTTAAAGAAAATTATATTTCTAATTTACTTAGTAAATACATTACTTCCTTAAAGATGATAAAGAAAATTAATATTTAGATCACAATTTTTTAAATTTTTTTTAATTATTAGGAAACACTATTATCTTTTAGTAAAATATATGTTTGACTTTTGATTAATTTGAGTAAAAAATTAATAATAATTTTAAATCAATAAACACCAAAAAAGTTGTAGTTTGATATTGGAGTTAATGATCTAATTTTGTGAAATCTTTAAAATAAATTATTTATAGTATAATCTATAGTAAATGTCACAAATTATCTGAATCACTAACAATTTATTTGATTTATTGTAATGATCCCATAGTGTTATGCTTTAATAACAAAGCATAAGAAATTTTAACTATTTATATTTTTATGTTATACTTACAATTTATTACTTATTAATTTCTTTTTATTTCACTTTTTATAATAATTATTTAATATTTTTAAATAATAAATATACCATGAATCATATTTAAAATATTGATGTATAATTTTTGAGGTCAATATTTGTTCCACCTCACAATGTCCAACACTATAGTAATATTTTATGTAATATTTTTCTATTTATATATGCAACTTATGAACAAATAATATATTAGTATTTATGAACACATGAATTATTACATTTAAAATATTATAAAATCAGTTTATATTGAATAAGGACAATACAATTACAATTAACTATAAGACAAGTAAAAGCCACTATGTGGCACTTGTTTTATTATTGGATATGTTTAGTAGAGGTTTAGTTAGTTGAGTACATAATTTTCATTTTCATTTTTTCCTAATTTGAATATCTTATAATTAAGGTTTCAGGGCCACATCATCAAATATGATGATATCACTTCTGTTAAGGCATTCAAACTTGTTTTTAAAAAAATGAGATAAATGGTCATAGGAAAGGGAGATTTGTACTTGTACAACTAATGTAACATCACATGAATGGTTTCTTTTTAGAACCAAGGCATACATTTTATTCAATTATGGGTAGTAATCATCAACAATAACAAATTTGAAGTCACAAATATTGGTGCAATCTTAAGTAGGAGATATTTTCCACAAGAAGTCAAATTGTGATATTACTATCAAGATTCAATAGTGTGATTTTTTGAGTCAAACTCATTGACCTATGTTGCCAAAAATATCGGGCATTGTATCAGGTGGTGTGTCTATTAAATAGAAAACTATTATCATAGCAATGGGAACGTGCTCAAGTATTGGGTCTTTCCCCCTACTATCTTCCAGTGTTTTTCTTGTGTGGCCTTTGTTATAAGTTAGTAATTAGATCAATTAAGTTTATTGGTACAAATAGTAAATAATAATTAAAGCATCTATGCAAAAGTATTCGATCAATTATGCAATGTTTTTTGTTGTAAGAAAAGCTAGGTGATAAGAAAAAATAAGGAATATGTTTTAGGTGATACTTTGAAATGATCACTTTTTTATTCTTGCATTCATAATGGACCCCAAAAAAATTGCCTTTGTTGCCCAAAAGTCATAACAATAACTATGTTTAGTTAAGTAACAATATAGTTGAGGTTAACGGGATGCCTATCATTGTGAGGAAATTCAACACAGATCAAAAATTGAATGACGTAGCTATTAAGAAATCCCCTAAGGCATAGAAGAAGAAGAATGATAAACTTGTCGATTTTGCAAGACCTACTACTCTCCCAATGTACTTATTAAGAAGATCTGGAGGTAGGTCTTATTTTCTATTACATGTAGTATGTTGTGTTGAATGATAAATATTGTTGGGTCTATGGCTACCACTTCATCTTGTTGAACCACTTTTTCCATGGTATGAAGGTTTCCTTACCTTAATACCTCTACTTCTCTATTCATGTATTAAATATGCTAGGGTTAACCTTGATATAAATATTTCCCTCCATTAGGGACTTATGGTGTTAATTGTTAATTGTTTTAAAGCTAACTCTATTGAACACTCTATTTCAAAGCACTCTAATTTGGATGAGAAATGAGTGAGGAGTCTAAATATGAAGAGGACGATGATAGAATATTGATACTATGGAGAAAAGCATTAGCAAGGGTTTGACAAACATTTAGGGTCTAGTACGTTAAAGAAGGATACTCCCAAGAAAAGATCTTAGAAGAAGTTGGAGGAAGATTTTTGGGAAGAGGAGGATAATGATAAAAGTGATGGTATGGATATTGGCTCTAAGAAGGAAATGAGATCCTTTCCTATAAATAAAACTAAGAGTTTGGCTTCTTCTTCCATAGGTGGTGGTGGTGGTAATTCCCCTATTCCCCCTCCTTGAAAAGATCTTCATATCTTTGGGGTTTCGAATCTTGAGATCTTTCCTGCCCCTTCCCCTCTTGATGCTCCCAATATAACCCTTGAGGTTACTAGTTAAGTTGCTAGAGGATTAGTGTTAGTGTGCTAAAGGATATGGTGGGAGGAATCTCTTTTTCTCAAGATACTTTGAAGGAGGGTCTTTTCTTTTTGTGAAATGGATTGTCAGGGTATGGAGGCCACTAGTAATAATTTGAAGAATTAATGCAAATGTTGGTGTGATGGACATCTACAAAATTGTGAGTTGGATTTTTCAGGAGGTGAAAGATATGAAAGGTAAACATAGGTCATTTGCCAACAAACTTGACTATTGGGAAGTTATTTGTATGGGTAACATGAATCCTTTCCTAATGCCCTAAAATATCTTTCTAAGGCTATAAATGATACTCAAGCTTTATCTAAGGCTTATTCTTCAATATTCAAGGAGGTTAAGACTAGGATTTTAGGTTTTGAGAAGAAGATTAAGGGGTGGAATACACTCTCATGAGAATTAGCGAACAAAGTTATAAGATTTTGAAAGCTTTTATTAAGCACTTTAGGAACCTAATTGTTAAGATTGAGAACATTAGCTAGGATAAATCTATATTTGTGTAGGTGGTTGATGGTAAGGCCAAGAGCCTTGAAGATGTCCCTACTGGTATGGGTACAAGAACTAAAGATAGTACTAGATGATGCAAAGTTTCAACAAGGATGTTGAGGATATCAAGAAATTTGTAAATGGTATGGGTCTTCTTAAACTAGAAGCTATTTAGATTCTTAAGAATATGTCTTAGGTCTCTATTAGTAGGGGTGTTATGTATTCTTTTTTGTTTTAATTTTTTTTCTCTGAGTTGGTTCTTGTCTCCCAATTGGTTTTTTTTTTGTGTTTTCTAGCTCATCCATCTATATCCCTAGTTATTTCTTTGTAGTTATTTAATTCTTTATCTTCCTCTTATTTAATGTAAAGGGTTTTGGGGTCCCTTCATAACCTATTTTCACTTAATGAAATAAAAAATGTAGTTAAGTTGCAAAAAAAGACAGTAAAAAAGTCAAAATCCAATAAAATAGTTAGGATCTATGGATATCCGATGAACATGATCTTTCAAGTATTTTTAAATCATAGATGTTTATGAAGACTGTAATGTCCCGATCTAGGCATTAGTTTATAAACCAAAGTTTGCATATATATATATATATATATATATATATATATATTTATTTATTTATTTATTTATTTATTTATTTATTTATTTATTTATTTATTTTTATTTTTATTTTATTTTTTATTTTTTTTTCTCCAAATAGTCCCCTATCAAGTTTTTAATTCTCCCTATATATATTCAATGGTAATAGTCATGTCTTTTCATAATATAAAAAAATATTTTAATTATATGATTAAATTAACAATAGTATATATTATATCAATATATAGATTATATTATATAAGTTTAATTATACCTTACATATATCATATCTATATTAATTATATTATCATTCTTAATAGTGATATAAATATTATTTATTTTATTAATTTAATACATTATAGCATTAAAATAGTTGATATATATATATATTTATTATTTATTATTTATTATCATATGTATTATGGGACTTCTATAGAATAATATATATTAATTATTTATAATTGGTTATAATTATAATTATATTATTAATCTTGTTAAAATGGGGACATGATAAGTCCACCCTTCTCAATTTTGCTTGTCCTCAAGTAATAAATATGACCCTAAATGATCTATAGCTCAGACTCCTTTCTTCCCTGCATATGTATTAAACAGTTGCAAAGTTCGTATATTAGCAATCAATGTAAGAACATATGAATGAAGACACAAAGTAGACACATTAATGCATGAAGACACAATGCAAACACAAGGTAGACACATGAATGCAAGAAGACACGAAGCAAACATATTAATGCTTGAAGACACAATGTAAACACATAGTATACATGTTAGAATCGTGCTTACAATTTGAAATAAGAAAAGGTAAGGAAATGTTTTACCACTTTGATTGTAAATATCGTGCTTCTTTCCCCTGTCTTGAAATCAAAAGTTCTTGAAGATGCATATTTTTAACAACTTTTCTATAACTAGTACTATAATAGGGTGTATAATTCCATAGTGGATGGTAGATTTACTGTTGCTTCAGTTTGAACACGCTCAACTTGGGGCTCCGTCGGATTTTAATCCATATTAGGATTCTCTTGTCGAGTAAAAGCACAAACCTGTGTCACCCTTTTACAAAGAAAAAGGCTAACAAAAGTATAGTTTTTCACCATCAATGACATAAAACTGGTATTATTATTTAGAATTTGAAAATGAAGTAAACAAATGAAATGTGTAGAAATGGATGAAGTTTAGGATTATAATTTTTAATAATTATTTGGAATAAGAAATTATATATTTTCCTATTTTTTAAAGATAACTTTTAGTTGCTAAAAAATGCTGGAAATTAGGGGTCTAGTTCCCACCACAAAACTACATGGAAGTAAACTTATTTCCCTTTGATCTCACATTATGTTATAAATAACATATGTAGCTAGAACAATCAAAAATAAAAAAATTCTTTAGACCTATATTTTCTCTTTTATAATGATTCAAATTTCAACTTATTCAAATCGATAGCTTTCATCTCCCACCACATTTTTCAAAGTAAATCTATTCCAACCAAAAGAAAAATTATAGATTCTGGAAGAGGACTCTCCTCTAGAACATCATATAATTTTTAAATTTTTTTAATATGATTTAATATTTTTTTCTTTCTCAAAATCAACATCTTCTCGAGTGTTAAAATACGTACTTGTAGAATTTTTTTTATTTATAGTATACTGTATCTAATTAAAACACTATGAACTCTTTATGAGAATGTTATTGAGTTTGAGCTCTATAAAATGGTGTTTATATGTTATTAAAAAAATATCATAACAAATAGTAAGAATTATTGAAATATCAATTTTTTGAAATAATTGTATTTCTTTAGTAATTGGAAACTAACTAGTATAAAACATGCATTTAATAGACATTTCCAATTGAAAAAGTGTGAGACCATATAAAACTTAGCTAGAATAAATTTATCAAAATCAAATATTTGAAAAAAAAAAAGTTTTTTAAATAGAAATACTCAAATTTAGTTGTTCTAATAAGTCAGCTTGAAAGGTGACACGGCTTTGTACTTTTACCCTAACCCAACATGACTGACTTACTCCTCCCCCTATGCACACTCCCTACCCACTAGGAACATGTTTAATTTTAATGTGGATGGTAGATTTACTACTTCTCGAGGTTGGACACACTCAACTTAGGGCTCCCTTAGTTCTTTATCCATAATAGGATTTTCTTTTGCCCCAATGTGACCAATTTACTCCTCCCCTTGTGCACAGTCCCTACCCACTATGTACATGTTTAGTTTCATTATGGATGGAAGGTTTACTATTGCTCAAGTTTGGACATGTTTAGCTTGGGGCTCCCTTAGATCTTAAAATCCATATTGGGATTCCTATGCCCCAACATGATCGATTTACTCCTCACCCTATGCACACTTCCTATCCATCATGAATTTAAGCACAAATATTTTGAATAATGTCTCCTTTTGAGACCCAAAAGGGATTTCTATCCATTTTTTTATAGTTTTTTCTTTCACTTTAAGAAAAAAATTAGTTTAGATATGTTTCACAAACATTATGCCCACATAAATATAATTATATATAATCATGATGTATAATACATCAAAATTATTATTCCAATAATTTATAATGTTTATTGATAAATTATCATACAATTCTAAAATATAAATGTAATACAAAATTAGTGAAATTGAAGTACTTATTTCAAATAAATAACTAACAAGTAACATCTCATAATTCTTAAAATATAAGAAAAATCCATTATATACACTTACCTCATTAAATCATGATCATACCTTCATTCAAGTTTCTCCTTAGTGGTATTATATAAATATGCACATTATTTGGGGTATGGATTTTATAACAGTCATAGACTATTTGCACTGTTGACTTGGTGGAATCATTACATTAAAAATCCCTATTCTCCTTTGATACCAATGTATCTCTACGTTGTTTCCACTTTATACCTTGATCGTACATGGTGTGACTATCTAAAAGTTATTAATGCACATGTCTGCATATGGGATCGAATGCCATGCACTTCCCTCCTTAGATAATGTTTGATAAATTTCTACAACAATATATTTGCTTGGGTTTGACCCTGTGGTTGCTGTATGTCTGAGTATATCTCATGAACACTGATATGACAATCCACTGTTGGAATTTAGGGCATGATTTGAGAGGATGCAGACCACAAAAGCATCATATGGTGGCCTTTATTTGATAATATCATTATTTTGAGTAATTTCCTAATATATTGGCTCAAAAATTTATGTTTCATGACTCGTCATTATACACCAGTGTAATGAGAATTCCACAGTCATTATTAATTCCATTCCTTTGCACAGACTCAAGGATTGAACCAACTCTTTCTTGTCGCCATGTCTATATTCAATACCTCTTACCACATAATTTTATTTACATTTGCAATATGAATTCCTTCAAGTTTTAGTCACAAGGTAGACGGTATCTTATAAGGATCAAAGTATCTTGTTTTTTTATTCATCATATTGATATTTGCTCAAGCATTTTGTCGCACAATATGCAATTGTAAAAATTTCTCAATTTCATTGCCAACAACCATTCCTTCTATATTCCATTCTAGTTAAAAATTTCAGCCCCCATAGTGTTCAAATTTTCAATTTTATCAGGCATCATTCTATTGTAAGATGCTCTCCAAACAAATGATTATCAATGTTTAATGTCACTTCTAATTGTTATAATCAAGTATTGAAGTGATATATGTAGAAGTTTGAGATTGTGCAAATATATCATTGACTTTGGCATTTGAACTCCTTGATAACATAGGTCATATTTGAAGATATGAATTTATTTATGTTTTCCAATTGTTGCATCAGCATATCACCCATCCTTGATTGTGTATGAGTATGTTCATAGATCACTACAACATATATGCTAATTTTTTGTTCATATTATTCTTCCCCAATTTCTTTCTATTTATATGTATATGTGCCATTTCTTTGTCTAATATATTTTAAATCATTCTACCATGGATGATGGTTTTCTTCATTGCTATTATTCCATAGGCTGGCAAGAACATGCTCTGATACCACTTGTAATGTCCTGATATGGGCATTAGTTTATAAACCTAACTTTGCATATTTTTTCTTTTCTTTTTTTCCAGATAGTCCCCTATCAAGTTTTTTATTCTCTCTATATATATTCAATAGTAAGAGTCATGTCTTTTCATAATATAAAAAATTATATTAATTATATGATTAAATTAACAATAATATATATTATATCAATAAATAGATTATATTATATATGTTTAATTATACCTTACATATATTATATCTATATTAATGATATTATCATTCTTAATAGTGATATAAATATTATTAATTTAATACATTATAGTATTAAAATAGTTTATATATATATATATATATATATATATATATATATATATATATATAGATATAGATATAGATATAGATATAGATATAGATATAGATATAGATATAGATATAGATATAGATATAGATATAGATATAGATATAGATATAGATATAGATATAGATATAGATATAGATATAGATATAGATATAGATATAGATATAGATATAGATATAGATATAGTTATAGTTATAGTTATAGTTATAGTTATAGTTATAGTTATAGTTATAGTTATAGTTATTTATTATTTATATTTATTATCATGTGCATTACTAGACTTATATAGAATAGTATATATTAATTATCTATAATTGATTATATATTATTAATATTTATTAAGGTCTTGTTAAAATGGGGACATGACAAAGAGAATCATGAGTGACTTTCAAAATAATAGCAAATACCTTTAAAGAGAATAGTACTTGTACAAATTAAGGATCTCAAGTGCATTAGAAAAGGAAAAATATTTATGCTAATTAGTTTATATATACTATACTCCTCTTTTATGTTCTTCATAGCTTTTTAAATAAAAGGATGGTTAATTATCTCTTAATTATTTTTACTATGCACAAAGTTCTATAATAGTGATTTTCTTAAATATGTAAGTGGGAACATATAAAGATGGAGGACCAAAAAGTAATACAATCACTTTTTGGTCCATTGTAAAACATTTTGCAATTGTACTATAACTCTCTCATAATGAATTGGTAGAAACTGAGTTTAGGTTAGTTGCTATCAAAATATAATTTTCTCACATTTAATGTGGGTATATTGTTTATTTTTCAAATAATTAAAACAATCAAAGAGTTTTAACTCATTTGAATTTCACCTCCTATCTTTGCAACATGCACATGGGTGAGTACATATACACAAACATATGGATGTATATACATTGATATACATGTAGACATACATATACATATATATAAATATATGCTTAAATATGCATAGATATATACATGCATACATAAATACATACATGCATGCATACATACATGAATGTATACACATTTTAGATAGTTGAATTTGATTAATAAAAGTATTTTGAATTTGGTCATCTTAAATATATGATTAAATAAGTAATTAAATATTATTTAGTTAGTAATATTAGCCTACTAACTAAAATAATTTAATTAATTAGATATAGTGAAATTAATTAATGAGAACTTATATCCATTTATTTAATTATTCCCATTTTCTTCTATTAATTTAGACAAATATACTTATTCATCTAATTAATTACTTTCCCTACAATTTATCTACCTAGATCAAATCAATCCATTTAATCACATTTTAGCACATGGCTTCTTAAAACTATCATTTACTTAACGTCTACTTATTATGTCTCCTCCCATCATATCCTTGTTGGCAATTTGGCTAGGTTACTAAGTGTAATGTTGTCATTTATGTGAACATACAGTCAAGTTTAAATCAATAGCCTTGAAGATAAAGTTTTGGGATGTTAACTTAGAAAATTGTCTAAGTATCATTTAATTTTCCTATTAGCAAAAGAACAGTTTTGGTTGGTGAGCTTCACTAAGAGAATATCAACATATGTACACTTACATGGAGGTAGTAAAATATGCAAGGATGATGTGTGCCAGAGTGAAGCTCTACATGGATAGTACACACATATATTTCTATTTTATGGTAATAGTGTTGAGCAAACATAACAAGGAAATATATATGGAATTGTGCATTTTGTATTAAAGAATTAGTTTTTTTATCAAAATAATTACTTAATTAATTTGGTATGACATCCTAGATGTTAACCCTGAGTGGCCAAGATCTAATTTTTTTTATTTTGGAAAGCATGCAAAGAGATGAAGGCCAACAACTAAAGAAATAAGGTTTGAAGGACAGTTCTGAAGTGTGAAGTTTGTGTGGAGTATCCATGATATGAAAACTATAATATGTGATGTGAATTCTGATGTATGATTAGAGCAGTGCAAATTGTGATCAATTTTTGTGAAGAGAAACAAAGGAAAATATTAGATATTTGATGTAGGAGCATCCAATGGTGTAAGGGCAATCCTGTATCACCCAAAAATATGCTTAGTTTTAGTTTTTATTTAATGTTTTTTCATTTTTGGATACCCATTTGGGTCAATTAAAGAGTCCAACTCTCATAGTTCCACTATTAGTTTTTTGGGTTCAGAGTTTTTGAGCACCGGATATGTACTAATGCAAAAAAAGGTTATTTTGTAATTGAGCCATAATTATGATGAGTTAGAGGGTATAAGTTGGAGGGATGATTATACTTGTAATTTAAAACACTCTAGAAAAAGAGTTAGGTCAAAAGGCTTTATGGTTTGAAAGTTATTGTAGTTTTAAGTTGCCTAAAGACCTCCTAAGAGCACTTCAAAGTTAGATTAGAGACACTAAATGACCTCGTATGGGCCCAAAAAGTTCATAGGGCTATAGAGCACTTGGAGAGCTTTCTAGAAATGTAAATAGTTCATCAATCAGAGTCCCAGATCAAAGGTTATGCCTCCTAAAAGTTGGACTACCATTTATGGATTCTTCTAATTTTACACCAACTTCTGATGTGTTTTTTAGAACCTTTGATTTTGGCAGTGGATGCCAAAATGGAATATTCTAAAATGTATTCCTAACCCTAAACCTAATTTGGTTTACTTAAGGACATTTCTAGCATTATAAAGGTAATTTTTTGGTGGAGTTTGGGAGAAGGTACTGTGATAAGGGTTTCCTCCAGAATCTGATAATATTGTAATCACATAGGGAATGTCATGGATTCTATTTTTGTTGTACTGAATGTAGTATCATATCATTTTTTATAATAATATTCCCCCTTCCTATTGTGTTCATTTTTGTCTTGGGTTGTGTCCTCATCAAGTGGTATTAGAGTAGGTTTTTCGAGTGTGTAGATAGAGCGTCGACTATGAGGTAGTTTGCACTAGGACTATGTGGTTGTGGGTTTTGATACAAGAAGATTTCTCCATGAAAGGAGCATAGTGGAAGGGCCAGATTCATTATTCCTAAGGTTAGAGCCCTCCAGAGACAAGTCTATGCATTATAGGAGGAGATTCGTAGAGGGATGAATGTTGTCCTAGGTGACCAAAGTGAGGGAAAAATGAAGAAGAAGGAAATATTGGGTAAGAAGGGGAAGGAGATGGAGAAGTCCTAAACCAGGTAGAGGAGAGGCTTTCTAGGGCTATTGCTAAGCTCAAAAAAAGACCTAAAATTGACATCAGTATGTTTTCGAGAAATCTATACCTAGATGAGTTGATCGACTGGATCAATGAACTGGATGAATATTTTGAGTATGAGAATATTGGAGACCCTGATAGGGTTAAGTTTACAAAGGAAAAAATGAAAGGCCATGCCAAAATCTAGTGGCAAGAGATTCAGTTGGAAAGAAATAGAAGAGGAAAGGAGAAAATCAAAAGATGAGATTACATGGTGGACAAACTAAAGAAGCAATTCATTCCTATTGATTACGAGCTTGATTTGTTCAAGAGGATGCAAGGGTTAAAGCAAGCACAAAAATCTATCTAGGAAAACACAGAGGAATTTTATCGAGTCCTTATTAGGGTAGGGCATGCAGAAGCAAACAAGGAGAAGGTTGCCCATTACCTTAGTGGGTTAAGACCTAACATTCAAGAGGAGTTGAGTATGGTTAGAATGACTAGCATTGAAGAGGCATACTAGTTTGCCTTGCAAGTTGAGGACAAACTAAAAAAAAAAGTTTGAGGGAAGGCAAAGAGGGCACAGTCAAGGAGGAAGGGGTGGTGGCAAGTCATCTGGAGGCCGAAATGAGAACCAGAAGAGAAATGAAGATGTGGGTACTAGCTAAAACTAGAAGAATGAGGGTTTCAACCGCTCCCATGATCAAAACTTTGGAGATCAAAGAGAAAGAGGCAGAGGATGTAGACAAGGTTCAGGAAGAGGATGTTAGAGTAATTAGATATTTCCTAATTAACTCTAGTTGCTTAAGCTAAACTTTAGGCATCTAATAATTAATTCTTTTATTAATTATTTTGATGCAACCTAGGTTAGACCTTTTTTAGGGTTTCGATCTCCTTTATAAGGAGGATCTCTCATTGTAGACATTCACTTGAGATAATTCAATTTTGTTTATAGCAATCTCTTTTTTGCTCATCAAGAATGTCTCATCTATGGATTTGGCAATTCTTGCCTCCATAGATTTTTGCCTCTCTCTTCTATAATAGGTGTTTGCATGCAAGTGATTCTTAGGAGTTGTGGGGTTGATCTTTCATCAAATTCAACATGGTATCAGAGCTCTAGATCTGTACGTGCTACTATATTTTATTGTCAGATTTGACATTGGTTTTTAGATCTAAGCTTTTAGTGATTATTTTATTGGATCTAGGGGTCATCTTTTTTCGTGCACTTTGAGCCCAAATGGTCATCACTGTTGAGCTCAGACCATTCGAAAACCCTCATTTCCATATAAAATATGTCTAGTATCCATGCTGTTGAAATTTGAGGCAAACTTTTTTTTACATTTGGATCTTGTGCTCATAGTGGAGAAAGCATTTTATTTGTTGGTTGAAGGCGTTGGAGACCTGCACTTCCATATCACCCTTGTTCTCCTCCAAAGCACTCTTTTATTTGGTAGATTTAGACATTTTGTAGTGAAGCTTTAAATTTTTGGATGCAGTGCAATTTTGAGGGACCTCTAACCTCAGCTTTCAACAGGCGATTTTGTGGTTGATATATACATTTTGTGTTGATCTCTGACTTCATGGCTTGTGGATTTTTTTTTTTGGTGGAGCCAATTGATGTAGATAATTTGCGCATTGATTTTTGATGGTGTCATAATTTAAAGTTGAAGGTCGAGTTGGATCCATGGGCCGTGGTTTGTCTTTTTGGACCGTTTTTACACCCATGCACAGGCCTTCTCTGCTTGCATCACCCTTTTTTTTGGATTCTCCATGCACATTTTTTGAATACTATGAGGGTTCAAAGCTTTGAGTATAGATTGCTTTGGGTGGTAATTTGTTTTCTAGAGCAAGGGTTCAACTAATGAAAATACATTGGTTAGTTTTTTTCTTGGTCTTTGGATCTGTGATTCTTATTTGGGCTCCTCTCCTCTCTAGTGTATCTACACAAGATTTGTAGTATTAAAACTTGCTCTTCTGGTGTCTCATCTTTGTGCTCAGATCTTCTTTGGACAATAAAGCCTAGTTGCACTTAAAGATCAATTGGTTCTGCATGATTTGTATTTGGCGCCCAATGTATTTGGCCCTTTTGGGTGGTATTTTCTAGAAAAAAATTCAGCTCCACTGCTAATCATGAGACAAGTCTAGATATTACATTCCTTTCCAAACCTTAATAGGTGGTTATTGCAGGCCCTTTGCGCATATGATGGTTTCCCAAACTTGCACTTCATTCATGAATTACACACTTGTCTAACTACCTTAGGCTCGTGGATTTTGGCTTTTGATTGTGTCATTAATAGATTCTTTCAAGGACCACATGTTTTTGGCCCAGCACTGATGCATCCCATCCAAGCTATCTCTACTCCCACTGGTGGTCTTCAAGTAGTTATCAACAATTTTGTTGGAGACTTTCAAATTCTTTGGGGTGGAGCAATATTTTTGGCATGCATCAAAATAATGCCAACATTTTTTGCTTGAGAAAAGGATGACCTTGAGAAATGTTTGGAGTTTGCTTATTTTTGAAATGGAATTTTCTACATGATTTTTTTGAGGGCACTGATTCTGTGGTTTTCTTGGGTGATTTTATGCTTGGGGAGATGTATTTTTTAATGAAAGGTTGGTGCGAATCATATTTCATTGGCATTTTTTTTTTGGGAGACCTTGGTTTCTGCCATGTATGTGCTAGAAAAATGGTGCACTTTCTTGCAATTGGTGGCTAAGTCTATTTTTTGATGGGTGGTTTACCATTTGTTTATGGATGTAGCTGCATGGGGAGGCATGTCTTCTTCTACATTTTTGGCCATCAATTTTTAATCTGGCATTGGCTCTTTTACTGGTGACAGTGATTTTTTATCATCCTGTCTTGTTTCTAGTGGTTGGACTTTTTCTCCAATAGGTGTCATTTTATGGCATTTTTTTGCCTTGACGACCATTTGACTGTCAAATTTGGGCTCTTCACTTGCTAACATCAGTGCCACATTAGCACTGCATCACTACTTCCTATCACCTTCTCGGCCTCTGTTTGGACCTACATTCACTTTTTTGCTCATATCTCAAGCATACAGACTCCGTCTTTTGCAAATGAGATATCACCAAAAAGTTGGTTCCAAGCCCATCATAGTGGTATAGTTAGTTTTCAATTTTGATGTTGTTTTGTTGGTTTTTTCTATTGTCAAAGTCTAGATTTTATTTTTGCACTCTGGGAGACATATCTTCCACATTCGATCTCCGATTTGGGAATTCTTTATATCATTGGAAAGTTCTTTTTGAGCTCTTTCCAGTGATGTTGGTTGTTTTTCCAAATTTTTCTTCAGGAACATTCTATTTAGTCTTCTTCATTTTTTCATTATGGTAGATATCTTGTTTATTTCAGGTCCAAGGATCAATTTTCTTACTTCAGATGATTCTTCATGACTTGTACTATCTATTGTATCAGTCTTAGGTCTCTTCTAGTCTATTTAGATATCATTTGTATGCATTCTTGCAAACACACTAAGATAAAGTGCCATATTGCATCTATATTTTTGTTTCAGTTGTTTGCCTTTGTTTTCCTTCTAATTTGAGTAGTGTTATCTTAGGGCACTCATATAGATTATTGTATTCTTGGGATTCATTATGTCTTGTGCCTTATTGTACATGCACTACTTTGATAAAGTATCATGGGGGGTTGATGTTTTGCCTTTTTTTTTCATCTTCCTTTGTCCAGTGAGTGTCCCTTCTATGACATTAGCCTCATGACATGTCTGAGATTGATCACCTCAGTACATACATATGTACTCTTTTGTGCATCTTGATCATGGTTCCTTGACTTGTAGTTATTTTGGCCCACTTTTCCAATTCTCTATCACTTCACCCCTGTCTACATTGGGGGGGTTCTTCTATTGTTTCTCATGCTTCCTTGGTTCAATTGATTAGCTCTTTAGGCTTTGCTATTTGATGCCATCTATATCTTCAAGTTTAGTTGTTTGCCTTTGTGTGCCTACTGATTCAATATAGATTACAGTCTTCTCTACCTGTTCAGGTTCTATTTCAATTGAGGTTCTTCAAATCAATAGTTACTTTTGACAAATTTTTGCAGCTTCTACATGATTCAATTGTGTTCTACATGATCATCTATGTTCCTATCTTCTGGGACATTCCCTACTTTGGAGGCTTCTTCAGTCCTTCGCTAGTTTCTTTTAGCATGTTTTCCATCTCTTTTTGGAGTAGATTTTTTCCCATGTGGTTTTCTCTATTTCTCCTCTTTACAGAGATTTGATTGTGCTTGGGTATCTCATCAGGCTTTGTTTGTTGGGACCCATTCCTACTTTTAGCAATAGTTTCTAGGTTTTTAGCTACTCCCTAAGTTTATCTTAAGGGGGGGGGGGGGGGGGGGGTGGTGTTATAGTAATTAGATATTTCCTAATTAACTCTATTTTCTTAAGCTAAACTTTAGGGATCTAATAATTAATTATTTTGATGCAACCTAGGTTAGACTTTTTTTAGGGTTTCGATCTCCTTTATAAGGATGATCTCTCATTGTAAACATTCACTTGAGATAATTCAGTTTTGTTTATAGCAATCTCTTTTTTTCTCATCAAGAATATATCATCTATGGATCTAGAAATTCTTTCCTCCATAAATTTTTTCCTCTCTCTTATGTAATAGGTGTTTGCATGCAGGTGATTATTGAGAGCTGTGGGGTTGATCTTTCATCAACTTCAACAGAGGAGGCTTCCATGGTACCTATTTTCATTGCAATAAAGAAGGTCATGGTGCCTTCAAATGCCCTCAACTCCAAGGAAGGATAGATAGGAGAGCTGATGGTCAAGCAAGGGTTATTCATGTGGATGATGATGCACAATCATCGCATTCAAAGGATGCAAAAAGAGGAAAGGTTCTAGTTAATGAAAGGGTCTTACTGAATGGTGAGATTAAACCTAGAAAAAGGAGGAGTTTGTTTTGTACCAGGTGCAAGTGCAAGGGTAAATGTTGTGATTTGATTGTTAATGATGTAAGCATTGACAACATGGTGTCAGAGTAGATGGTCTCAAAGATAAAACTCAAGAGGGAGAAACACCCCCAACCCTATCAATTTTATTGGGTATAGGATGATCATAAGGTTCTGATTAGTGAGCAATGTTTTGTAAAGTTCAAGATAGGGAGTTACCATGATGAGGCTCTCTATGAAATCATTCCAATGGATGTCTACCATCTATTATTGGGAAGGTTGTGGTAGTTTGATAGGCATGCTATACATGATGGTCGTGCAAATACATACTCTCAGACAAAGGATGGAGTTCATCACAAATTGAAGCCCTTGATAAAGAAGGATGAAAAGGTATGTAGTAGTGCTAGGGTATGTCTTGTTGATGGAAGAAAATTTTTGGATGGCATGAAACATTAGCATAAATGTTATGCTTTTTCCCAAAAAGGATAAGGAATGTAGTAGTGAAATTCCACTTGAAGTTTCAGGTCTATTAAGTGACTATGGAGATGTCATCCCTGATAATGTTCCAGAAGGGTTCTCGCTAATAAGGAAAATCATTCATCAAATAGATCTAGTCCTTGGAGCTAGTTTTCCTAACAAGCTTGCTCATAGGATGACTACTAATGAGACTGAAGAGGTAAAAAGACAAGTTTACGTGCTGTTGAGGAAAGGTTTGATTTGAGAGAGCCTAAATCCATGTGCAGTACTTGGAGTGCTAGCACCAAAGAAGGATGGAGAGTAGAGAATGTGTATAGACTCTAGGGTCATAAATAGAATAACCATCAAGTATCAGTTTCCTTTGCCAAGAATGGATGATCTTATGGACTGTTTGAGTGGAGCTTAGTACCTCACAAAGATAGATCTCAAGAGTGGTTATCACCAGATATAGGTACAAGAGGGAGATGAGTGGAAGACTACATTCAAGACCAAGGATGGTCTATATGAGTGGTTATTCATGCCCTTTGGACTGACTAATGTGCCAAAAACCTTCATGTGGCTTATGAATGAGGTACTAAAGAAGTTTTTGGAAAAATTGGTTATTGTCTATTTTGATGATATTTTGATTTTTAGTAGGTCTATGGATGAACATTAATTGCATATTTGTAGTGTCCTTGAAAGGTTGAGGGAAGAGAAATTGTTGATTAATTTGAAGAAGTGTAGCTTTGTCAAAAGGGAGTTAGTCTATTTGGGGTTTGTTGTATCAACTGAGGGTCTCAAAATGGACCCAGAGAAGGTGAAGGTCATCTTGGAATGGCCTACTCCAAGATCTTCCATAGAGGTAAGATCATTCCATGGTCTGTCTAGTTTTCATAGGAAGTTCACTAGGAATTTTAGTAGTATATGTGCACCTATAACTAAAACAATGAGAGGGGATAGAAAAGAGTTCAAGTGGACTGCAAGAGCTGCTAGGAGTTTTGAATTGTTGAAGAAAAAGGTGATAGAGAAACCTGTATTGGCACTTCTTGATTTCAATAAAGCATTCCAGGTGGATTGCAATGCTAGTGATAGTGCTATTAGGGTTGTGTTGAGCCAAGAAAGTAAACCTATTGCCTATTTTAGTGAAAAATTGAATGATGCAAAGAAGTATTTGGTTTATGATTAGGAGTTCTATGCAATAGTTCAGGCCTTATAGAAATGGAGGCATTATGTTGCCAAAAGAATTGTTTTTGTATACTGATCACCAGGAATTGCAATACCTAAATAGCCAAGGTAAATTGAATCAGAGACATTTAAAATGAGTAGAGTTCATGCAAAGCTATACATTTGTATTAAAACATAGAAGTGGAAGGTCTAATAGGGTTGTAGATGCATTAAGTAGGAGATAATTGTTGCTGATAATAATGCAGGTTGAAGTGGTTAGGTTTGATGAGCTCAAGAATCTATACCTTGAGGATCCTAACTTTGCAAAGGCTTGTAAAGAACCCGTTACTCTAGACAAGACCAGGTGGCTAGATTACATGATTCAAGATGGTATGTTTTTCAAGGGAAGTCAATTGTGTATTCCAACGAGTTCCATGATGGAGAACTTGATCAAGGAGAAGCACAATGGAGGGATGATAGGACACTTTGGTCGAGATAAGACCATTTCCATTATTAGAGAGCATTATTTTTGGCCTTAATTGTCACAAGATGTGAAGAAGTTTGTGTAGAGTTGTCAAGTATGTCAAACAACCAAAGGATTTAGTCAAAATAATGGACTCTATCAGCCATTGCTTGTTCCATCAAAGCCTTGGGAGGACATAAGTATGGATTTTGTTCTTGGGTTTCCAAGGACACAAAGGGGTGATGACTTAGTATTTGTGGTGGTTGATAGGTTCTCCAAGATGGCACATTTCATTCCATGCCACAAGACTCATGATGTAGTTCATATTGCAGATTTTTTTTTTAGAGAGGTGGTAAGGCCACATGGTCTCCCAAAATGTATTGTTTCTAACATAGATACTAAATTTGTTGGGTATTTCTAGAGGAATTTGTGGAAGAAGTTAAAGATAGAATTGAATTTTAATTCTACATGCATTTTCCATAGACTAATGGACAAATAGAAGTAGTGAATAGAAGTATGGGCAATTTGTTGAGGTGTTTAATAGGAGATAAACCTAAGGGATGGGATTTGATTCTACCACAAGCAGAATTTGCTTACAATAATTTTGTAAATAGGAGTATTGGTAGATCACCATTTGAAATTGTATATTGGAGTAGTCCAAGGACTGCACCAGAGCTAAGGAAGATGGAGCAATGGGAGAGGACAAGTGTTGAGGTAGAAGACTTTGTTGAAAATGTCAAGAACCTACATGAGGAGGTGCAAGCCCATATTACCAAGATGAATCTACAGTATAAGGCTAGGGTAGATCAAAAGAGGAGACATAAGGAGTTCCAAGTTGGAGATCAGGCTATGGTATACTTGAGGAAGGAATGATTTCTAGTGGGTACCTACAACAAGCTGAAGATGAAGAAATTTGGTCCCTACAAAATTCTGAAGAAACATGATTTAGGGAATGCATATGAGGTGGAGTTACCAGATGGGATTCATATTTCTCCTATTTTAATATTGAGACTTAACAAACTATCATCATGATGGTGCAAATGAGGAGTTGATGCTGGAGCCATGTCTAATTCCCACTTCTGCGAAGGAAGATATTGAAGAAATTTTGGATAGTTGTGTGGGACGGAGTACCAGAAATAGGTAGCATGAAGAATACTTGGTGAAGTGGAAAGGTTGACCAATAGAAGACTCAACTTGAATATACACAACAAAGGTTTCCCATTTGGGTTTTCCTCTACCAACTATAAAGTGACAGGGTCACTTTTCAATCTACCCTGGGTGTCTAATGCAGGAGCATCCAGTGGTGTAAGGGCAATCTTGTATCACCCAAAAATATGCTTAGTGTTAGTTTTTGTTTAATATTTTTTTCATTTTTGGATACCCATTTGGGTCAATTATAGATTTCAACTCTCATAGTTTCACTATTGGTTTTCTAGGTTAGATTGTTTAGCACCTTAGGATATGTGCCAATGTAGAAAATAGGTTATTTTGCAATTGAGCCATAATTATGATGATTTAGAGGGTGTAAGTTTGAGGTATGATTAAAATTTTAATTTAAATCACTCTAGAAAAAGAATCAGGTCAAAATGCTTTACGGTTTGAAAGTTACTACAATTTTAAGTTGCCTGGAGACCTCTTAAGAGCACTTCAAAGTCAGAATAGAGTCACTAAACGACCTCATATGGGCCCAAAAAATGGGGGATGATTCCATAAGGCTATAGAGAACTTGGAGATATTTCCATAAATGTAAATGGTTCATCAATTGGAGTCCCAGATCAAAAGTTATGCCTCCTAGAAATTGGACCACCATTTCTGGATTCTTCTAATTTTACACCAACTTTTGACGTGTTTTCTAAAACCTTCTATTTTGGTGGTGGATGCCAAATGGAATATTCTAAAATTTATTCCTAACCCTAAACCTAATTTGGTTTGCTTAAGGACATTTCTAGCATTGTCAAGGCAATTTTTTGGTGGAGTTTGGGAGAAGGTACTGTGAGAAGGGTTTCCTCCAAAATCTGATAATATTGTGAGCCCATAGGGTATGTCGTGGAGTGTATTTTTGTTATATTGAATGTAATAGCATATCATTTTTGATAATAATATTTTTCCTTTCCTATTGTATTCATTTTTGTCTTGGGTTGTGTCCTCATCAATATTAAAAAAATCTAAAGTTTATGAAGAGGTTTTTGTATGTATTCTTTGTATAAAAAATTTTCATTGTATATTGCATGTTTGGGCAATGGGCTCATCTTGCATACATTTTTAAATTGTAATAACAACCCCTAATAGGTTTGAGGCTTCTAAAAAGGCCTAAGTCCTCTAACAAGGACCGAGACACTATATGGATGTAAAAAACTCCTAATAGGGTAAATATCTTCTATAAGATACTTTTGATTTGTGGATCATTTTGTGTATCACCCCCACTGGGGTTTTCCCTTGGCGAAGGTTTCCCTAGTTAACAAAATATGATGTTATGAGTTGCTTTATTTATGGTTATTTTTATTGTTCAGCATAATTAGTTTACTTTCTTATGCAAGTTATAAGTTGGTTATAGATATCCAATTTTAGGAAACATTTGTGAAATATTGATTCATCCACCCCCCACACTATGGATGTGGATCATTTTGTGTATCACCCCCACTGGGGTTTTCCCTTGGCCAAGGTTTCCCTAGTTAACAAAATATGATGTTATGAGTTTCTTTACTTATGGTTATCCCTATTGTTCAGCATAATTAGTTTACTTTCTTATGCAAGTTATAAGTTGGTTATAGATATCCGATTTTGGGAAATATTTGTGAAATATTGATTCATCCACCCCTGACCCCCCCCCCCCCCCCCCCCAAAAGATATTTTTACTGAAGAAAGAGATACTTTAAAAAAAAGTATGAAGATGCTAAAGATTACATTGGGAAGCTAAAATACAAGATAGATTATCTTAAGTCCAAGAAAGATCCTAAAGATCTGATCAAGGACATTGATGAAGTTTCAAGACTAAAGAAAGAAAATGAGATCTTGAAGCATGAACTGAAGATTACTAATCTCAATTTGAGCTTGAAGGATGATGATAATAAAGTTGAGTTAGATTTGAAAGCTGAAAATATAGATCTAAGATCCAACCTTACCAAAGTGACATCTAAGCTTAAGTATACATAGTTGTAGTAAATAGAACTTGAGAAGTAAAATATAATATTGAAAGGAGAGTTAACTCAATCTAAGCAGTATCTTGAGAAGTTGTACTCTAGTAGAGAAAATCTTGATTAGAAGATCTTTATACAAAGACCCTCTTATGATAAGAGAGGTCTTGGATATCTTGGAGAATAGTTAGCTAAGAAGTTTGAAGCAAGAAAAGAACCAGGTCTTTTGATCCATCAGGCTGAACATAACGAAGATAATCAAAACAAGGAGTCAAGTCAATCTAAAGATGTACCTAATAAGTTGAGCAAGTTAATCAGCCTAAGCAAGTTGATGTACCTAAGCAACTTGAGCAAGTTGAATCACCTAATGAAGTGAGGAGTGAACTCAAAGGTAGATGTTATGCATGCAATGAATTTGTTCATATGATAAGAGACTAGACATGTAAGTCATTTAAACCTATTTCTAGTTATTGTTATAACTATCATGGTTTTGGCCATAGCGCAGTTTATTGTAGAAAGCCTAAATTTGATAATAGTAATAATAATAGAATGTTTAGAGGTACTAACCTTGTAGAAAATATACCTATTAGAGGAACTAATGTTATAAAGAATGGTATTGTGTGTTATAAGTGCAACTGTTAGCATGAATGCTAATGGTATCCCTTTAAGGGAGTATCCTAAGCATTGCTAGAACACTTGGGGAGGTTCTTAGCATGATTGAAATGTTGCATTCATGATTGTGTTTGTCATTGATGTTAACATAGAATTGTTTCTATAAAGATTGGTAGAGTAGTAAATAGAGAATGAGGTTCTACGGACTCTATATTGATGATCAGGTCAAGCACAGTTAAGGATTCGTTCTACACTGTATTTAGATGACATGAATAAGTGTGCATATAGAAAGCTAAAGACATGCAAAAGATATGATTAATTTAAAAAAGACAGTAAGCTGATAGAGTACTTGATAAGTGGTTGTTGATGATTGATTTGCATCTCTTAACTAAGATATAATCATGATGAGCGTAGCTTGACAGTGACAGTAGACAACTTGATGATGAAATTGGTGAGTGTGCACGTTTGAGGTCACATGTGTGGGAAGTTATAAAGACTTTGAGCTGGCAGTAATTTTCAATTGTGAAAAGATGTAAGGTTTTGTAATATCTTAATGAGGTCCTATTATAATTAATTAGGAAATCCTCAAGGCCGACTCAAGAAATTATTTTGAGGATATGGTATAAAGGAAGGTTATTTTCTTTGTGATGAAGTGTGTGAAAAATACATTTTGAGTGTGTGACATGTGAAATATTTGGAAATTCTAACTAAGTGGTCCAAGGGATTATTGAATGCATAGCTGGTGATATGGTATTGAAATCTGAAGAGGATAAGTCAAGTTAGAGGACAACGAAGGAGCTATAATTTTTTATTATTTTGTAAGGAATAATATAGAGATTAGTTGGACAATGAGTTTAGTGATCTTACCCCTGAAGCTATTTGGACAGTGGGTCCTTCTACCTTCTACAACTCCTAACAGGGTTGGAATCTCCTAATAGGGATTCAAAGTCTCCTAATAGGGATTGATATGTATTGAATGTATTTCACTAGATCCCAAAAACTTCCATCCTCCTACAAGGAACTTTTATATTAGTACATCATTTTTTGGATACCATCCCCACTAGGGCTTTCCCTCTAATTAAGGGTTTCCCTAGTTCACATATTTGGTGTTATTGTGTATGAGTATCTTCTTATGGTTGTTGATTATATTATTCACATGCTTAAGGATTAACAAGGTTGATTAATGTTTTAATCATTGGATAACTAATTCATCCCCCCACCCTATCAATTATCTTGGTGGACTTTACTTTCTAATAGTTGGTATCAGAGTATGAGGTCCTTGAAGAAAAATGTTAACAACTTTGGGAGATCTATGGTAGGTTACTTCAAAAAAGAAAGTCCTAAATTTGAATTATTTAACTATGACAACTAGAAGGAGAAATTGAAGACTCAGTTTCTATGTATGGGTCCAAGATATTGGCTAGTGACAAAGAATGAAAAGGAGGTTGTAGAAGAAAACAAACTTGATGAATGTAGTGAAGTTGAAAGAGATCTCTTCATATGCAATATGCTTGCTAGAGAAGAACTATTGTCAACTCTTCCTAAGAATGAATATAGTCAGGTAAAATCCCTAAGGACATCTCATAAAATTTGGATAGCCTTAGAATCTACTTTTCAAGGTGATAAGTATGCTAAAAGACTCAGATACATAATTGGATATGTTTATTTCAAGATGCTAAAATAATGGAAGATGAATCTATGAGAAGTTATATTGGTAGAATATCAGAAATTATTGTGGGAATTAAGTCTTGTCAAGGATCTAAAGAGGAAGATGAGATTTTTTGGAAGATCTTGAAAACTTTGACACCACCATTTAGAAAAATATCGTAGATGATTGAGCAAGTGATACCCTGCACTGAGAAGTTTACTAGAGAGACTTTACATGGAAGATTGGAAGCAACAAAAGTGAGCTTGAAGAAATCTAGAGAATTTCCCAAAGTGGAAATGTTTTTTAGTGCATTAAGTATTTGTCCTTCTTTATCAAGAAGTGCAAGCACTAGTGGAGACTATGCTAGTAGTAGAAGATCCAGAACTGAAGAAGATAGAAGAATTGAAGAAGGAATTTCCATGCTTGTGAGAAGAGAACTAGGCGGTAAGAGAATTTTTAAATGTTGGACTTGCAATGAGTTTAGTCATTATGCTTCCAAGTGTCCTAAAAGAGAGAAAATGTATAAGAAGAATTTCAAGCCTAGAAGACCTAGAGATTGTATGTATGTAAATGATGATGATGAGTCTGATGAAAGAGTTCAGATGGCTATAAAAGAAGAAAATCCTAAAATATAAATTAGAGAAGAAAAAGCCCTAGTTTCATAGGTTGAAAAGAAATCTAACTGGATTATAGATCATGGATTTTCACACCATATGACTCGTGATATGACAGTGATGATATTTATTTTGTTGATGGATTAAAGCATAACCTATTGATTGTTGGACAATTTTTTGATAAAGGCTATCACTTGAAATTCACATAGAAGACATGAATTATGATGGATATAGATGGTAAGTTGATTGGAACTAGTACAGGATGTAGAAGTAATGTGTTCGATTGACTCATTTGGTTGCAAAGGTGAATAAGAATTGGTTATGACATAGAAGATTTTTTCATATAAACTTTGATAGTATTGTGAAGGCTAGCAGTAAATTTTCTATTAGAGATCTACCTAAAATCATGAAACCTACTAATGTTGTTTGCAAAGAATGTGTTATGGCTAAGCAGAAGAAAGTTTCTTTTACTAGAAAGAATTGTACTACAATGGTGAAATTGGAGATTGTTCATACATATTTGAGTGGTCCTACTAGAATAAGAGGATTATATGGTAAGAGGTACTTTATGATTTTTTTGTTGATTTCACTAGAACAATGTGGGTAGAATTTCTTATAGAAAAGTCTGAAGCATTTGAAAAGTTTAAGTTGTTCAAGAATAGAGTTGAGAATGAATCGGGTGTAAAGATAAAGTGTTTGAGATTAGATACAAGTGGAGAGTTTAGTTCTAGAGAATTTAAAATCTTTTCTGAAGAAAATCGTATTAAGAGATAGTTATCAACACCTAAGACTCCTGAGAAAAATGAGATTACTAAAAGAAGAAATAGGCATGTAACTAAAGTAGTAAAAACAATGATGTATCCAAGACATTTTGGACAGAAGTAGTCAACAAAATAGTATACACTATGAATAGAGTGTTGATCAGAGAAGGTACAAGCAAGACTCCCTATGAATTATGGTTTGGACATGCACCATCAATAAAATATTTTAGAATTTTTGGAAGTAAGTGTTACATGAAGAGACATGATGATATTGATAAGTTTGATGCAAGAAGTGATGAAGGTATGTTCCTTGGTTATTCATTGAAAAGAAAAACTTATAGATGTTTTAATTAGAGAACTAAGATAATTACTGAGTGTGCAAATGTGAAAGTGGATGAAAAGTTTGGAGTTAAAGAGAGAATGTTGGATTATATTTCTAATGAAGAAGAAGAAAATCCTAAACTTGTCAGAGAGAATATTGAAGTTTTCTTTGAGACTAACAATGATTTGTAGAATGATGTTCAAATTGTTGAACAAAGAGATTGACAAAGATCAAAACCAAGAGAAGATGTAAGAGTTGAAATAGAAACTCCTACACCAAATAAGAATTTGACAAACAATCACCTTTTTGATCCTATATTGGAAGTAAAGACAAAGGAGTGATGACAAGAAATAGAGTGCATGAGGAATTATATTTAATTTCTCAAGTTGAACCAAAGAGTGAAAATAAGGCATGCAAATATGATCACTGGATTCAAGCAATGAAGGAAGAACTAGATCAGATTGTGAAGAATGAGACATGGGAAGTGGTTCCTAGACCTAAAGACAAGAATTTTATAGGAAATAAATGGGTATTCATAAATAAGATGAATGAACAAGGAAAATTTGTGCAGAATAAAGTAAGATTGGTATGTAAAGGATATTCAAAACAAAAAAGTATAGATTATGAAGAGACATTTGCCCCTATTGTTAGAATGGAAGCAGTAAGAATGTCCTTGGCTTATGCAGTAAATAAGAAGTTCAAATTGTATCAAATGGATGTAAAGCCAACATTTTTGAATGGAGAACTTGAAGAAGAAGTCTACATTGAGTAGCCTAAAGGATTTCCTTTGATAGAAGAAAAGAATATGGTATGTAGATTGAAGAAAGCATTGTATGGTCTAAAGCAAGCACCTAGAACCTAGTATGCAAGATTGGAGAACTATTTGAAAAAATTGGGATTTACGAAAGATACGATAGATAGTAAAATATATTTGAGAAAATTGAGAATGGATTGTTGATCATTATGATATTTTTTGATGTTATAATCTTTGGAGGAAATGATGAAGCAAGTGATAAGTTTGCTGATGAGATGTAAAATGTGTTTGAGATGAGTATGACTAGTGAGATGAAATTTTCCTTAGGTCTATACATTGTTGAAAATATTGATGGTATTTTCTTATCACAAGAAAAGTATATAAAATACTTATTGAAAATATTTGGCTTAGAAAGTTGTAATCATGTTGGTACACCTATGATAACTGGTTACAAGTTATCTAGTAAAGATGAGACACCTACAATTGAGTAGAAGTATAGATCTATGATTGGAGGTTTGCAATATCTAACTCACATCAGACTAGATATAGTAAATGCAGTTGGGATAGTAGGAAGATTTCAAGCTGATCCTAAGAAATCACATTATGTAGTAGCAAAGAAGACATTCAAATATCTAAAGGGTACACCTAATTTTGGACTATGGTATGATATATCAAGTAATTTCACTCTGTGTACTTATACTGATGTAGATTGGGTAGGTAGTATGGATGATAGAAAGAGCACTAGTGGTGGAGCATTTTTACTTGAAGGAAGATTGGTTTTTTGGCTAAGAAAGAGACAGGATTGTATTTCATAGAGTACAATAGAAGCAAAGTATGTAGCAGCAACAAAAAATTGTAGTCAAATCATGTGGATGAAGTAGATATTGAAGGATTTTGGGATAGACTTTTCAGAACCTGTTATCATACATTGTGATAACACAAGTATAGTAAGTATGTCTATGAATCTTGTATTGCATTCTAAGACTAAGAATATATCTATTAGTATCATGTTTTGAAAGAGAAAGTTGTAGAGAAAGAGATCAGATTAGAGTATGTAAGTACAAAAGAGTATATTGTAGATATATTTACAAAGCCATTTTTTAAAGATACTTTTGAGTATTTTTGAGATATGCTTGGGGTCATACACATGTCTACTTTTGAGTAGATGATGTAGATAATGCATCAATTCAATGGTACAGATTACTATTATTTTTCTAGAATGAATGGCAATGCTTCCTATATGGGGGAGTATCTATGATGAGAAGAATCATCAAGGACTCTTGGTAGTTGGTATAGAATAATGTCTTTGGACAATTGAGCTAATTAAAGACTTGGAGCAGATGATTGACACAATGAAGCCTTTGTCATTGATGTAAATGGGGGAGAGATTGCATGAAAAATATCTCCTGTGTATGTATGGGGGAGAAGTATTGTACATGGAAAATAAGCTCTCTAACATAATGGGAGAGAGATTATAACAATGAGGGAGAAATACTATTG
The DNA here is from genome assembly GCA_028749045.1 of Cupressus sempervirens. Lineage (NCBI taxonomy): Eukaryota > Viridiplantae > Streptophyta > Pinopsida > Cupressales > Cupressaceae > Cupressus > Cupressus sempervirens. The sequence continues at coordinate 689,842,255 of CM053791.1, read as the reverse complement.
AAATTTATTGATGTCGATGGGGAGAAACAAAATTGATGTTTACAAGAGAGAAGTTGTGAATAATTGATTTCCATCCATGTAAGTTGTTCCCTAAGAATGAGGAAGCACAAACAAAGAAATGTTCCAGTGGATTTCAAATTTGATTGATGAAGAGTATTTGAAAAGAACAGTACAATAACAATGTTTAATTTGGTATTTTGGAACTTATATATTTTTCATCTATGTTGCCATCAATGCCAAAGGGGGGGATTGTTAGCATGAATGATAATGGTATTCCTTTAAGGGAGTATCCTAAGCATTGCCAAAAAACTTGGAGAGGTTGTTAGCATAATTGACATGTTGCATTCATGACTTTGTTTATCATTGATGTCAACATAACATTGTTTCTGTAAAGACTGGTAGAGTAGCAAACAAAGAACAAGGTCGTATAGACTATGTATTGATGAGTAGGTCAAGCACAGTTATGGATGTGTTCTACACTACATCTAGATGACATGGATAAGTGTGCACATAGAAAGCCAAATACATGCAAATGATATGATTGATTTGTAGAAGATAGTAAGCAGACAAAGTACTTGATAAGTGGTTTCTTATGATTGATTTTTATCTCTTACCTGAGATAGAATCATAATGAGCGCAATTAGATAGTGATGGTAGACAACTTGATGATGATGAAAATGAGTGTGCAAGGTTTGAGGTTGCACATGTGGGAAGTTGTCAAGACTATAAGCCGACAGTAATTTATAATTGCAAAAAGATATAAGGTTTTGTAATATATTAATGAGGTCCTATTATAATTATTTTGGAAAGCCTCAAGGCTGAATCAAGGAATTATTTTGAGGATATGGTATAAATGAAGGTTATTTTCCTTGTAATGAAGTGTGTGAAAATACATTTTTGAGTGTGTGACATGGGAAGTATTTGGAAAATGTGAGTAAAAATTCCAAGGGATTATTGGATGCAAAGTTGGTGATCTTGCATTGAGATCTAAAGAAGATAAGTTTGATCAAAGGACAGAGAAGGAGCTATACATTTCTATATTCTGCAAGGAATACTACAGAGATTAGTTGGACAATGAGTTTAGTGATCTTACCCTTGAAGTTGTTTGGACAGTCGGTCCTTCTACCTTCTATAACTCCTAACATGGTTAACACAACTCCTAATAGGTTTAAAACCTCCAAACATGGATTCAAAGTCTCCTAGCATGGACTGATATGTATTGAATGTATTTCATTGGCTCCTAACATAGTCCATCCTCTTACAAGGAAATCATATATTAGTACATCATTTTATGGGTACCATCCCTACCAAGGTTTTCCCTCTGAACAAGGGTTTCCCTAGTTAGCATATCTGGTGTTATTGTGTTTGAGTATCTGCTTATGGTTGTTGATTATATTTTGCACATGCTTAAGGATTAACAAGGTTGATAAATATTTAAATAGTTGGATAACTGATTCACCACCACCCCCCTAGTTATCTTGGTGGACATTACTTTCTAATAGAAACAACTTTGGATATATTGCTAGAGACTAAAAAGCACAAATTGGTCAGTCAAGACCTAGGTATGGAAATAATGTTATAGTTTGTTAGATTTGTAACAACATGGGGCACATAGCAAGAATTTGTAGGATAAACATGAGCAACAATATGAGAAACCCTAATCCTAGAAGGAATATGAAAATCAATAGAAGGAATGAAAATAATAGTAACAATCAAAGAGAAAACATAAAAGATCTTGTAGGAAACCTTGATGAATCATTTGTTAAAGTTAGGAACCCTCAAGTTCATATGTTGTGTTGGAAAGTCAGTCAAGTGATGCATCTGATAATAGATTGAAGTCAGTGATAGTTGGTAACTAATCATTATCTAATTGAGCAACTTATTTTACAAGCAAAACATTATGAATTTAGATTATAAACTTAGTTGAAACTTTAGCAGAAGTTTGAAAACTTGTGTAGTTAATATGGGCAGAGAAAGATGTAATAATGTTATGGTTAAAAGCACATAATATTTAGAGTGCACATGTGAGTGTGTAAAGAAAAATAAGTTCACTAGTAGATTGCAACAACTTTTCTATTGATTGTATGCTTGTGCAATGAATGAAGTAGCCAACAGAAGAGGATTTAAGGATCTAAGTCAGCTTTGAGTGTACCATTTGAACATATGAGAGTTAAGGAGAAATTTAAGAATGATTTGAAGGCTTGAAAGGAAAAATTGAAGAGCATTTATTAACAAACCCTATTTCTGCAACAATTAAGACCTAAGTTGAAGCTAAACTGAGTTCAACCCTTAAAAGATGACTCTTTTACCACATTTTCACAAACCCCTATCAATGTTATTTAGTTAGAGGACACCAGCAGCTACATTAGATGCAAACTTGAAACAATAGGAGATGAAAACATTGTAAAAGAGTTTGACATAATCTACAATCAAAAGATGACATTTAAGGAACACCTAGAACAAAATGAGCTAGTGAAGTTTGTGTTTTGCTATGAATTTAAAAATGAAGAATGGACCAAGATTATTCTGAGTAGGATTCATGAAATTGGATTGGAGAAAATACTGTTGAAATACTAGCTAATTTGATACATGAAGTAATAGGTTTGAGTAATAAGGGTTCTATTTCCTTAAGTGAGAAGAATGTAAAGAAAGTTGTACTTGAAAACACCCAATCAATATAAATGGAAGAGGCATAGTAACAAGTAAGATTAAGTAACATGATGTGAGGTATGTGAGAAGAATTATGGAAATAAAAATGTGTTCAAGCTCTAGAGAAGATGACATGGCAGCTAGTTTTATTCATGCAACTTATAAACTTTGTGTTGAGAAATCTATGGTAAATCTTTGTGAGATATTGAGAGTGCAGCTAGTTGAGAACCTTGTGAGGATTAAGAAAGTGAGGATCAACCAGTTCAAATGTAAATCCTTAATCATCCACATGTTCTTTCATCTTTTGAAAATATTTCCATTTATGCCTATCTCTAAATTAACTCGTAGTGACAAGTGTATAATGGAGAAGATAACCGATTTGCATAAGAGACACCCAAATGACAAGTTTCACATGATGGTAGAAAGATATATTTAGGAAATAATAGGTCACATGATGTAAAAGGACATGATGATATATAAGTGTAAAATTACCTAATGGCCATGTAAAGAAACTTTCTAATGTTATGTATCTCCTAGGAATCCAAAAAGATTTGATTTTAGTTTCAGCAATTACTAATCAAGGTCTAAAAGTTGAGTTCTTGAAGGCAAGTTGCCAAGTTAAAGATACAAAAAATCAAAATAATGTGATTGCTAAAGGAATCAGGATAGGAGGTTTGTATAAACTTAATATCAATATGGAAAATCATCATGCAATGACTTCTACAAATGTGTCTACTGAAGAGCTATGACATAAGAGGTATGGTCATCTAAATTTAAACGATTTGATTTCTCTACAAAGATAAGAGATGGTGCAAGGTCTTCCAATATTTAAGGATGAACAAATCAGTTGTGATGGATGTGCATTAGGCAAACAATGCAGAAATGAATTTCCAATAAGAACCAATGTAAACGAAATAACTATTCTTGAACTAGTGTGTTCAAATGTGTATGTATTTGTTGATGATTGCACTAGATACACTGGGTGTATTTCTTAAGGATTATAAGAGTGAAGTTTTTTAATATTTCAAAGAATTCAAAACTATGGTAGAAAAACAAATAGCTTACAGTGTTAAGATTCTTAGATCAAATCAAGGGGGGGAATATATGTTAGAAAATTTTGTGAAATATTGTAAAGATAATGACATTTTTAAGCAATATGTAATGGCCCATAGTCTTGAACAAAATGGTGTAGCTAAAAGAAAAAATAGCTAGGAGTATGCTAAAAGTAAAGAATCTCCCTAATAATGTGTGGGTTGAAGTAGTTAATGCAACTGTGTATTTGCTAAATAGAAGACCTACTACTTGTATCTTGCAAATAAAACTCCTTATGAAGCTTTTCTAGGAATTAAGCCAGTTGTTAGTCATTTGAGAATTTTTGAAAGTAAGGCATATTGTCCTATTCCAAAAGAGAATAGAAGGAAACTTGATGTAAAGACATTCAAATGTATATTTCTTGGTTATTGTATTGATCTCAAGGCCAACATGATGTATAATCCTACTACTCATAAGGTATTTGCTTGTAGAGATGTTATATTTCATGAATTTGCAAATGATGTTCAAGATGAAGAAAAGGTGGACAAAACCATTTCATTAAAGCTCCTTGAAGCAGACAATGAAAGTTTGGATATTGTAGATCAACAAACTCATGATCAAAGTGGGCATGAGACAAGTCAAGTTGAGGCCACTCCATCCAATAATGAAGGACTAAGAAGATCTACAAAGAAAATCAATGCACCAATCAGGTATAATGATTATGGCTTAATGACTCAAATAATGAGTGTAGATGAACATCAAAATTTTGAAGAAGCTAAGAATCACAAAGAATGGATAAATGCAATGCATGAAGAATATGTTTCAATTATGAATAATGAAACTTGGGAACTGATTGAACTACCAGCAAATAAAATTCCTATTAGTTGTAAATGAAGTTTAATGTTGATGGCACCATTGATAAATTCAAAGCTAGATTAGTTGCAAAAGGGTACTCATAAAAGGAAGGAATTGACTATGAAGATACTTTTGCACCAGTGACTAAAATGAATACTATTAGACTAATGATTTCACTTGTACTAAATTTGATTGGGTTTTTCATCAAAAGCGTATTAAATTAGCATGTTTAAATGGTGATTTAAGAGAGAATTTATCTTTTTCAACCTGAAAGTTTTGTAAAACAAGGAAAAGAGCATTTGGTATACAAGTTTAAAAAGACATTATATGTTCTCAAACAAGCACCAAGCTCATGGTATGAGAAAATTGATAAATTCTTCTTTCAACAAAAATATGTCAAGAGTAGAAATGATCCAAATCTGTACATAAAGAATGATGAATATGGGAGTGTTGTTTTGATTTCTCTATATGTGGATGACTTAATCATAACACGAAGTTCTATAAGTTTGATTGATGCAATCAAGATAGCTCTGTTACAAACATTTGAAATGAAGGATCTTGGAGAAATGCATTATTGCTTAGGAATTGAGGTGTGGAAACAAAATTGTAGGACTTCGATTGCTCAAAGTAAGTATGCAAAGAAGTTAATCCAAAAGTTTAATATGCAAGATTTTAAAGCATCATGTACTCCATTGGAACAAAATTTCAAGTTCTCTTGTGGCAGTGACACTTCAGAAGTCAATGGGACATTGTATAGGCAGATGGTGGGAAGTCTCAACTACTTGACCCCTACAAGAGCTGATATTTCATATTATGTCAACATACTTAGCTAATTCACACCATATCTTTTGGCATTGAATATACTAACCATTTGAATGTTGAGTTGACAAATTACTCTGGTTCTGAATGGGTAGGAGATCCAGATGATCGTAAATCAACAACTGGTTATGCATTCAACATAGGATCAGCTATTATTTCTTGGACCACCAAGAAGCAACCAACTATTTCTCTTATATCTATTGAAGTTGAATACAAAGCATTGTGCAGTGCTACCTATGAAACAATTTGGCTAATGAGAATTCTTGAAGATGTGGGACAAAAGCAAGATGGACCTACTCCAATCAAATGTGACAATCAAAGTACAATCAAGCTGGCCAAAAATCCAGTTTATCATGCAAGATCAAAGCACATTTAAACTCAACATCATTTTGTAAGAAAAAAGTTCAGTCTCAAGAAATAGAGCTGCAATACTACAACACAAATGATAATATGACTAATGTATTCACTAAGCCATTGGGAAAAATAAAGTTCGTAAAATGTAGAGATATGTTAGGAGTCCGTCTTAATTCCCTTGTTGATTAAGGGTGAGTATTGGAATTAATCAAGAAGTAGTGAGTCATAGTTTGAGTTCTAATAGGAATCTATAAAGAACTGGTAATCTGTTCACAGTTCTAGTCTACTGTCAACAATTCTAGTTTGTTGGCAATAAGGCTTAGTTTGCTATCAATTAGGCACAACTAGATGTAGAGTTTCTTTCCAGTTTTATAGGAGAGTAGTTGGTTGTAGTTTGTGTATAAATATGCATTGCTTATACTATTTTCAATAGACAAAATCAGTGAGCTCTTCATTTGCTCGATTTTATGCTTTGTATTCTTGTTATTCTATTTTCTAATTGTTAGATGATAAAGGAGAAGCCTATTCCCTTTCATTGTTGTGAGAATGATAAGTTTTTGACTAATGTGAAGAAGCTCTTAGAATGAGTTTTATTGAATGTGACTTGGTATGAAGATTGATTTGATTTGTTCACAAATAAGCCTTCTTAAAAGCAAAGTCATGCATAGATTTTTTTCTTAACATTGATTTGATGTTATGTGCAATAATAGTGGTTGGGTTTCAAGTAGAAGATTACTGTATGCGAAACTTAACAGTCTCTTATATTTTCCCTTCAAATCTTTGCTCTCTTAGCATTCTGTGTAGTGCTGATATAACCGCCTATAAAATGAGAGATTGTTATTGTGTGCAAGTATCTGAGCATTGTAGTTCAGAACAGTTGGTTAAAAAAATTGTTCTGCTCCCACTATAAATTGTGTGGTCTCTATTGAAACTTGAATTTTGTGTTGTTTAATTTTGTTAGCGGACTGTCAATGTAATATTTAACAATAGCAATTGAAAAAGAATTGACTCTAATATGAATATTTTGAGTTCTTTAGTTGAGTATTTGCCTCCATATCTCTTTTTTGTGAAGCATTTGTCGTCATCTTCTCTTCCAAAATATCTGATGCAATGTAATAAAATAATCTGATGCAATGTAATTGTGAAAATCTACTCACTTTTATTTTTGAAATTATCTGATGCAATGTAATAAAATAATGACAATTTGTGGAATGCCCATTTTTTAAATTAAATTATACATAATAAGTTTGATTAAAAATAATAAAATATTATAACAGTATCATAATTAAAATTAGTTACAAGATAGGAAAAAGAGACATGAAACAACTATGTTTTCTTGTATCCTAAACATCGCTTTGTTTCATTTCATAGAAGTCATAGCCAGAACTTATATGTAACCATCTTTATTTCCTTCTCCTCTCCTTCCCTTCAGCTCTAAACCATTATGCTTGATTTCTTTTGTCTGATAATTCCCCTGCTATATATAATATGGAGGCATATAATTTGATTTGATAGATTCTGAAGCCTTCAAGTTTTTCAGAAATCCAAGTTATTCATGCACTAAAATTTGCAATCCACACCGTCTACATTACATCAGTCATTCCGTCAAACAGTTAACCGCCCTCGCCTGTAGGGTAATCATTTTCACAGAAATTTTGTCAAACGTTTGTCATACTTGGTCCCCATTTTCATATTCTATACGTGCACGTAGATATTTGGTTAAAAAACACACCTTGCACCTTGCAGACGTTTCCGCATGCACGTTTGCAGAAGGTACCAGAAAAAATATTGAAAAAAATAAATTATTGTCATTGTCAGTCATAAAGTTATTTCCTTTCTCTATCTACAGCCATCTTCACCGATTTTTCTGGAGTCCCATCTTTTTAAACCATGACACGACGCTACGTTACATTGAGGCATTCTGTCAAACAAGTAACTGATAAACGGCTCTTCAACAGTAAGTAATCATTTTTCTTTAGACATTTCGTCAAACGATTGGCATACTATTTCTTGGTTTACACATCCATATTCGTACACAGAGGTTTGCTAAATGTGCGATTTACAAAGCCATTTTCAATGCATTCGTGAGTGCTCGGGCAGCGTTCCAGTGGTAATGTAAGGAAAAAAACGTAAACTTTGGCTTTACACTAGTGAATACCATTTGTTACAAATTTTCCATAGCCTCTTCAACATATTTACACTCATCAAATTTCAGAACATCTAATCATGCAGCCAAATCTATGTTTCACATTTCAACTAATGTAGAAGATTACAACTTTCTTGAAAGTTCGAGCATTCTCTACAAATCCATTTTCTTTTGGCATTTTCTATGACACCCATGTTTCTCGGACATCGTTTTCTCTGTGTAATCATGGCATTCAAAAAACTATTGCTTGTACATACACATTTTCCTTATCAAAACCTCTGTCTTATGTTTGAAACATGTTTCGGCTTATTCAATGTGGACACTGGGAGAGGGATGTAAACGATTCACTTATTTGGGAATGTTTGTAATGATGTTTAGAAATTCCACAACACATAAATGATTATTTTATTATTGGGTATGTTTAGTTGAGGTTTAGTTACATAGTTTTTTATTTTAAATTATTTCTAATTTATCTCTTATAATAAAGGTTTCATAGCCACATCATCAAATATGATGATATCAATATATCTTTTCTTAAGCCGTTTAAAATTGTTTTAAAACAAAAGTAAGATAAATGGTCGTATGAAAGGTAGATCTATACTTGTACAACTAATGTAACATCAGATGAATGGTTTCTTTTTAGAACCAAGGCATACATTTCATTCAATTATGGGTAGTAATCATCAGCAATAACAACTTTGAAGTCACAATATTGGTGCAATCTTAAGTAGGAGATATTTTCCACATGAAGTCAAATTGTGATACTACTATCAAGATTCAATAGTGTGATTTTTTGAGTCAAACTCATTGACCTATGTCGCCAAAGATATTGATCACTATATCAAGAGGTGTGTCTATTAAATTAAAAACTATTATCATAGTGGTGGAAACGTGCTCAAATATTGGGTCCTTTCCCCTACCATCTTCCACTGTTTTTCTTGTGTGACCTTTGTTTAAAGTAAGCCAATGAGAAAATGTCAATTCAAATGATTTATATATACTAAAATTGCTCAATTATCAAAAGTAAATTATTTTTGAAAATAAAAACAAATCTTATAACATTATAACATCTCTTACACTTATTGAATTCTTAACAATATTCCCTTCAAAGACGTCAAAGTGCACTATTCGTATCTAGAGCTTCCATCTTCCACAAATCCTTCCTATCCCTTTTTTAACATATACCACATCTATAGTAGGTCATTGCTCAAAGAACAATATTGAATATGTCAACTTAAGGGCCCGTTTGCTTACAGCATAGGAATTGAGAATAGGAATGAATATTGGGAATATGAATGGCTATTCCAATGAAAACTATTTTTTGGAATGGACATAAGCTCATTTTAGGGGCAAAATGGGAATATGTATTCCTATTCCCTATTCCAATGAACACATCAAATGAAAAATAGAAAATATATTCCTAATTTCCTATTCCTATTCCAGCAACCAAACAGACTCTAAAAGTCTACAACAACAATGATACTATGTTGAACTTTTGATAAGTTATAATCATATAATTTTTAAAATACAAAATAATATCTTACACAATAATACTTGTATTACTAATCAAATGTCTACCTTTACAATTAAACAAGGGTCCATTTGACACTTTGGCAACTTTTCGAAGTTCAAAATCTCCTTTGATCACATATACCTTTGGCTTAATAGTATGAAATCATAATCATTCCAATAAAAGATAATATGAAAGGGACTCTTTTTTTATGTTTATAAGGAAATGGTTTTAACTCCAGAGAACAGTAAATAAATTATTCCATTGTTAGATTTGAAAGACCATAAAGACACTACCTTATAGATGACTTTAAATCTTATGTGTGAAGATCTAAACTATAAAGAAATCAACATGAGAAAAGAAGGATTAACAAAATATAATATTTCTAATATAAAGAAGTTAAGGACAATCAATAATAGCAAAAGACTAAACAAAAAACAAAAGAAAATACAAAAAACTAAGAATATAAGAGCAATGAGTGGAAAAGAAAAACTTTTAGAAAAGGAATTCAGATTGTAGGATAAAAAAACCTTTGCGAATAACAATAAGACTCTTGAAGAAACAGAAAACAAGTGTCTTTTCTCTGATGAGTCTCCAGAGCGAAGAAATGCTAAATGCATAAAAGAAATAATGGAAACTCCACTACAAAAGATGGAAGAGCTAGTGAAAAAGAACATAGACACTAAAAAAGAGGTAATAAACCGATGCACCAAATTTTGGCAGACACCAACCACAGCACTAGAATCACCTATTTATAAGATGAGTGAGCACAATGCAAGGGAGAAGGATCAGAGCAAGACAAAAGGAATGATAATACAAGATTTAATGACTTCCTAAATAATGATTCATCAAAGAATGAAGATATGGAAATGATAATTTCAGATGAGACAGAGAAAGAGAGCCTAGAACTATTAACTGATGAATTGATCCAAGTTTTTAACCTCGACAATATAGATAAAAGTAGTGACTTACAAAAAGAGGAGTTAATACAGCTAGTGCTGAAAATAGGTGAAGATAATTACACCTTTGAAGATTTGAGAAGAGATATGTTACTCATTGAGGATGAAGATAAGAGAAATAAAGATTTACAGACAAATGAATCTAGAACAATAACAGGTCAAGGAGATGGTAATGATTTAGGTAGAACATGGAGTAGACCAGACTTAATAGATGATATACATACAGATAATTAGATAAGACTTGTAGAATAGATAATGAAAGAATTAGAAAACAAAGAAAAATGTGAGAAAGAAGGAAAACAATATGAGAATGCTTTAAATACATAGGAGAACATAGAGCAATTGGGTATTTTGATGAATCAAGAAGGAATAAATACTCCTAAATATGGCAGATTGAAAGCTAAAAGAGGAAGGAAGTTGCTTAAAGAACTCAGAGAAGTAGATGGGCAAGAAAAAGAATAGGAAAAGATTAGTCAGTTACTTAACACAAGGAAGGGGAAGTACCTTCCCAAGGCAACATGAAGATCACTACATGGAATGCTAAGGGCTTAAATGTGCCTAGCAAGAAACGAGTACTAAAACATAATTTAAAACAATTTGATTTTAAAATTATAATGTTACAAGAAATAAAACTAAATAAGGAAGAAGGAATTAAGCTAGAAAAGATATTAGGTAGTTGGAACATTAACTTTCATGAATTGAGAGGAGCCTCAAGGGGATTAGGAATGATTTGGAATCCTAGGAAAATAATTCCAAATGGACTAAATTCAAATAATTCATGGATGAGTAGCAAAATTAAAAGCATAAAGACTAACTTACAACTAATTTTAATAAACATATATGGACCAACCCATAACATAGATAAAAAAATTCTATGGGAAGAAATAAGTTTATTAATAAAAAACCATAGTAATGAATACATTCTTATAGGTGGAGATTTTAATACTATCATGAATATAGATGAAAAATTTGGAGGCATCCAACAAAGTTCCCAAGCATCTATGGAATTTAAAAAATGGATAGATCTTAACAACCTAATTGATATTCCTATTAACAATGGTAAATACACTTGGAATAATAGATGGAAATATTTTTCATTTATCGCTGAGAAACTAGATAGCTTCTTGTTCAAAGGAGAACTAAGTGAATTAGATTTAGATTTACAAGCCTCAGTTTTACTTATAGCAGGATTTGATCACTATTCTATTAGAATTGAATTTATTGAACCTACTAAACCTGTCAGAAATCCTTTTAAATGTGAAAAAATGTGATTTTTAGATTAAAAAAATTATGGAACTCATAAGAGAATGGTGGAATCAAGACAATTTTAAAGGCTCCAAAATGTACATATTTGTATCTAAGATGAAAATGATTAAAGAAAATATACCTAAGTGGAATAAAGAACAATTACACAACATATTTAAAGAAAAAATAGATATCGAAGAAAACCTAAAAAAATTAAACATGGAAGTAATTTAAAAAGGTATGAATAACTAGACCTTTTTTTAAGAAAAAGAACTACTCGCCAAGCAGGAAAAAATTTTAGCAAAGGAAGAAGTCTTTTGGAGGCAAAAATCAATAGAAAGATGGCTAGAACAAGGAGACCATAATACAAAATATTTTCATAATAGCACTATGTACAATAGAGCTAAAAGAAAAATTATAAAAATTAAAGATGCATCAGACTCTATCACTAAAAATCCTGAGAATATAGCAAAGGATTTTGTAGATAATTTCAATAAACTATTAAATAATTTTGATAGTTTGAATACAATAGCACAAGCAAAAATGCTTGAAAACATACCAAAAGTGGTGTCTATAGAAGAAAATAAAACATTAAATTCACCCATATTGTTGGAAGAAGTTAGATCTGTGCTATTCAACATGAATCTCGGTAGTTCTTTAGGTCCAGATGGATTCTAGGATTTCCTTTTCCAAAAATGTTGGGATATTATTGGAATTGATCTCTGGAAAGCCATTGAAGCATTAAGAAATGGTGGATCATTACTTTCAGAAATCAATAATACCTTTCTAACTTTGATACCCAAGAAAGATGATCCTAAAATCCTAGGGGATTTTAGACCTATAGCTCTCTGCAACACCACTTATAAAATCATATCCAAAATTTTAGCAAATTGAATGAAACCAATTCTCCATAAGATAATATCTGAAGAAAAAACTAGTTTTGTACCAGGAAGATAAACTCTAGATGGGATACTCATTATACAAGAAACATTACACACAACCAATAAGAATAAAATGGCAAGCATGTTCATGAAACTGGATATTCAGAAAACATATCACATGGTTGATTGGAGGTTTCTATGCAAAACATTAGAAGCCTTTGGATTCTCACACCAATGGATTAACCTTATATACCAATGCATATCAACAAATAAAATTCCAATTCTTATTAATGGAACTCCCAAAGGCTTCTTTGACACATCCAGAGGCATAAGACAAGGAGATCCCCTATCTCCGTTCCTATACATCATCATGGCAGAAACCTTCGGTAGAGCAATTTCCAAAGCCCACTCCGTTAGTAAAATTAGTGGAATTATAGTAACTGAGAATGTTCCTAATATAACACATGAACAATATGTAGATGATACAATTCTGCCAGGAGAGAGTTCAATAAAGGAGGCCCTAAACTTCAAGTCAATCATTCAATAGTATATGGAAGCTTCAGGGCAAAAAGTGAATGCTGAAAAATAAAAATAAAAATTCATTAACACTAAACCTGAAAGAGAAAAATAGATTTGTAATATTTTGGGATATAAGAGAGGAACATAGTGTTGGAAATATTCAAGACTATGTTAAGTTACTAAGAGGGGAGGGGTGAATCAATAACTTCTAAAATTTCTAACAATCAATTTTAATTCTAAATCCAATAAACCACTTAACATTTAATTTATCACAGATGATCTAATTGCATGCATGTGAAACTGAAAATAAAAAAGCATCCAAAACACTTGAACACAATGATTTGGTGACCGAAAAACCTTCCAAATAGAAAGTAAAACTAGGGTGGGGATGAAACCCACAAAACTTCAATACTATAGCAAAAAGTTGGCCTGTTAAGGCTTATTATGATCACTTCTGATGATCTGCCATGTTAGGAGCAATTAGCACTACTAGGTCCACCTATTAGAGGTTTTATAAACACACAATGAAGTATGTACTCTATTAAGAGATTTAAGAAAGACTATTAAGTCTACCTAGTGAAAGGATTTTGACTGGTTCACCTATTAGGATGAAACAATAGATCTTTGACTTACAATTGGATTGCTGATAGAGATTCCTTGAATGTATTGATCACCTTTCTGTGATAGATTTGTCACTGTTGCTCCTTATGCTGATATGGTCTTCAAAATCTTTATCTGTTGCTTATATTCACATTCATGGACTTGCATTACATACACATTTTCATTATCTTTTTATTTTAGATGTGATACAATACATTACATATATATACCAATCCAAATTACAAAATTACAAAGTTGACCATCATACAAGTTAATACATATATCACAAAGTCGGCCCAAATGAAGACACTCAGGTTTTGAAGACTGTCTTGGTGAAGTTCTGATACTCGGTGTCCACTATCACTACTCGACATCGTCATGCACTCAGTAGACGCAGAGGCTCTTTCCATACTAATCAATTCAATGTAGTCTTGAACTCAGTCTGAATTGGTGACTCAGTAGATACTGTGTAACTTTTCATAAAGTGAATCACTCAGTAAACACATAAGCTTAGTTTACACTAGCTTTACATTACATGAAATATGAACTCAGTAGAAACTGCAATGCTTGGTAACCATTGAACTGCTCGGGTTGAATTGCCAGACTGAATCTGCTTGGTTTGAATTGTTGGGCTTAACACTAACTAAATATACTTGGTAACTATTGAAATGCTCGATAGCTACTAGATTACATGGCAAGCACTATAGATTATTCAATGAGCTCTGTAGCCATATAAAATTTGAATAAGTGTGTGTCACTAATAACAAACTTGACTAATATGTCAACAATCTCCCCCTTTGGCATTAGTGACAAAAACACTTATCAACCAAAATCTTATATACATCACCATGTGATATTGGCTCGGTAGAATATACTGTTTTGAGATTTTTCAAAATTTATCTTTGTAAGGTATACTATGCATCATCTATTATATACATTCTCCTCATAGAATGTTTCTCCCCCATACTATGTGTCTCTATATATAGCATACCATGTGTCTCAACAATAATCTCCCCCTTTTTGACAATAATGCCAAAGCTTTATTCAAAACTTATCTACATGGAGACACCAATATGAGATAAAAAATCAAAATGTACCTTAAGAATAAGTGCCAGGGTTTTATCCCAATTTTCTTGCAAAATCTTACATGTATGTAGAGCAATTTGTACTTCTATAGAGAGTTTTATCATGTGATCTGCAATAGAGAAGTTATTGTCATGGATCAAGGTTTTTGAGTAAACAATATGTTTCTACATTGTATCCATGATAGGAAGGATCATATTCTGAATATCAATCAGTAATGACTAGATCCTTGCTTCTTCTCTTAACAACTTTGCCTGCATGTCTGACAAAAATCTAATCTTCATGTGATGTGTAGAGCTTGAACTATGGTCAAGTTGCAACTGCTGAGCACTGGCTTTTAGATCCTCATTAATTTTTGAAAATTTGCTCTTTATTTCCTTAGTGAACTCTAAAACATCACAACTTCACAAAAAGTGATGTCACATTGGTGCAAGATGATTCAGAATTGGTAAAAATTGATGAAAGCTCAACTTAATGGATAGCAATTTACTGAGCAATGTGCTCAAGCACTTTGTTGTCAAATTTCTTTTCAACTTTCTCA
Source organism: Cupressus sempervirens (assembly GCA_028749045.1). Lineage (NCBI taxonomy): Eukaryota > Viridiplantae > Streptophyta > Pinopsida > Cupressales > Cupressaceae > Cupressus > Cupressus sempervirens. Next base: position 689,827,062 of record CM053791.1, on the reverse strand, counting down.
ATTAACTTATCCTATCCTCATTGAACTTTTGGACTGCTTCTGCTAATTTCCTCAGATAAATTTTTTTTAGCATCATCAATAATCTTATATTCTCTATTTCTTTCTTCTCTCAATTTCTATTGTTTTTCCTTCTTCTGAAGTAGTTCACCAATTATGTGCATTTGATCTATAGTAAGATTATCAATGTCCCATTTGGGAATTTCTATTTTCTCATCTAAGTATATGTCCTCCTCTATCTCTTTTCCTCTACCCAAAAATCTTGTACTCGATTGAGCCTTAGGTTCAACTGTCCTTGCACTTAATGCCTTTGTATCCAAGATGGAAACAATTGTAGATATACTAGGACTTGCAGTGAAAATTGATGTAGTACTAATTGATGGATTACTAATAGGACTGCTTGTTGAATCCAAAACTAAAGTAGACAAAACTTTAGTATCCAAAACTGAAGTACTTACTATTGAAGAGCTCAAAATTGTAGAAGACATTGTATTCATAGTTGATGACTCGGTAGCTAAAGAAGTGAGAGGTTGCAACTCGGTAGATGAAGTGGAAGTCACTTCTACTATAGATACATTGAGCTGAATGCGGATGAAGAGTGATTGGACATTTGAAGTGTCTTTGGTTGTCATGATCAAACTTGTTGAAGTTGTCTCCGAGCATGATATAGCTACTGGTTTGCTTAGAGAGTGAGGAAGTAAGGCAATGACTATAGCTATTAACTTCATTAGGTCAGTCTCCTCATCATCTTCTTTATCTTCCTTGGTAGCTTCCTCCTCTTTATCTTCTTCAACTTCCTCATTGTCAAAATGTGTGGGCTCAGTTTAAGTTTCTTCTTCATCATCATCATTGTCATCATCATTATCCTTAACATCTACTGGGAAGTCACTTGGTTTATGCAGATGATAAACATTCTTCCACATGCTAGTGGCATTCTTAACCACATGCTCTATATCCTTGATCAAAATTAAACATGTATTAAACCTAAGAGTTATTTTGTCTTCATTTTTCTTCAAAGACACTTTTACCTTAGCATCTATCATGCTCGGTAGCAACTACCTTAGGGTTTGTGCATAAATGTCTTTTGTTGTTGGCATTGCAAAGTCCCATCTTGGCTTTATTTTCTCTAATAATTCATTAGAGATTTGAGAGGCTATCTAATTTGGTGAATACTTCCATTTTCCCATTTTGGTCAACACCAGTTCTTCCACCTATTTCTTCTATGCCTCTGTCCTAGTTTCATACCTCAAAGATTTGAAGTTTGTTATGCCTGCACCTTCTTCCATCTATTTCAACTTTTCTTTGAAGGTGGGAGGAGGTTTGATAAGGACAATATCACTACCTTTCTTCCTAAACCTCCTTGTGAAGACTACAACAGATGGCTTAGGTGGCTTGGTGATGATTACCTTGCCTTTCTTCTTCACAGGTTCTTCTTCCTTTTTTGATTCATCTTCATCCTCTACCTCTTCTACATCTTCTTCTTTAACTTCAGTTAACATGAGAGGTGTGTTGGATTTTAGTTTAGCTATCCTCCTCTTTCCCTTGTTAACTACTTGAGGGAGTTTTATCTCCAGTTCTATTCTTTCTTTGGCCTCATCATAGATTCCAAAGTATGGTGCGTTTGGATCAAAAGGTTCATTAATTAGAGCCTCAATAATATCCTTTACTTCATCAATATGTACCTCATAAGGAAGAGGTTTTACCCATACAATTCTAGGCTTCACTGCCTGAATGTAAACTTTGTCACAATCAACCATAAAGCATACATCATCTTTGTAATCCTCAACTAACTTCTTAGGTATTCTAAACCTATTGTTCATTTTCTCTTTGAAAACTTTGAAGTAGTTATCCATAATGCTAACATAGTTCTCTCCCATTTCTACAATGTATTCATTTACCTGAGATATAATATAGGCACATCTTTTCTCCATACTATTGTGCCTTTGGAAGGGAAGAACTTTTGAACATAAAAGAACAAACATGTCAAGAGTGAACCAAATTTATAGGGGTTTTTCTTGGATGTCCTAATACTCTGCATATTCTTGTTGAGTTGCTTCAACAACAGGTCTACCAAATCATAAGATAGATTTTTTTTCACCACTTTGTAAGCGAAGTCCAAATCTTCACAGGATACACTATTGAGATGAATCAAACTATATATCTTATGTGATATGACATGAATCCCAAATTTTAGTTTTGCATCTATTACACTACTAATATTTATCCCTCTGCCATCCCACTCAGCTAGGGTTTTCTTTTCTAGCTTAGCCTGACCTAGGGTTTTGGTAGTTTTTGCTTTGGTGAGTATGGGGAGGCCAGTGATGCAATGAATCATTTTCTTTGTAATTGCAATAGGTTGTTAAAGCCATAGTTGACCATTATGCACCCAGCTTAGAATGCATCTAATCCATTTGATTTGAAAACCTTGGGGCATATGAGGACTATGTGTTAAACCTTTATCTTCCAAATGCTTATGGTCAAGTTTAAGATTGCATTAACACACAATTCACCTAGGGCATCATCCATTTCTACGGTTCCAATTTCTTGAATAGAACACTTAAAATCAGTATGAATATCATTAATAAGGAGTACCTTTGGAGGAATTTTTGATTGAGCTCCAACTAAGTCAAGGGTTTCTGCAATCGCGAGCACAAGTTTAAAATCTGACGCTTTCCACTCAACTCCTTGAACCAACATCTCAGACCCTCTCTTCACTTTGCTACTACTTGATGGCATTTTACTTGGTAAACTATGAAAACCTTGATAATTTGCTACAAATTCACTTAAAGTCGCTTGATCGCTCTGTAAATCACTTCTTTACAATAGCACTTAGATTTCACGGTGAAAAATGAATTTGATTTCATGTTTTTTGTTAAAAGTTTTCCATTAATGCTCAATATGAAGGTAGCTGAGTTGACATCATGCTTGGCATTATGCTCGACAGCCTATCATCCACTATTCTATTGATTACTTGGTGAAGGTTTCGTGACTCAGTAATCATAAGTGTCTTGTTACTCTCGACCTTGCTCGGTAGAGTCCATGAGTTGACCTTACTCAGTAGAGAAGGTAACTTGGTGATAACTGATATTGATCTTCCTCAGTGATCCTTTTGTATCTTGAATACTAATTTG